>JAAXCT010000594.1:0-409102 GCA_012490785.1 Eragrostis nindensis
TAGGATGGGTCGTTGCTCCAGCGTACGAGGAGAGGAGCAATGCATGGACCGCATCACGTCGAAGAAGATGTTATCCCTGAGAAGGAACCTTGTCTGACGAAGAGCATGAGTTCTTCCGCGCATCTGAAGAGGAGCCGCCATCTTCAGGGAGGCTCAAGAGGGATAAGCGTCGGAGATGAAAGATATAGAGAAGTAGAAGGAAGGCAAGAGGTCAGAGCGTAGTCTGTAGAAGAAGAGCTCATGGTTCTTTCTTGCTGTTCAGAATGCATTGGTCAGGCTTTGTGAAAGGGATTTTTTATTGCTGGCCATTGTGTTGATGATTTCGGTGAGGGAGCCGGTCCTTTTATAGGCCAAGATGCGGAAGAAGATAAGATCGTGGAATAGTGCAAGACCTATTGCAATTAAAGCGATTGGTACGAATTGTCTGCCGAAGAGGTGCACGCCATGGTGAAGACAAAGGTACAGCTCATCAAGTCAAATGTACAGTTTCTACGTGAAGGGTCATTAGAAGCTTGCAGACATGATAGATTGGTGGAACAACCCGGCGCATGGAAATTCCATACACCCGGCTTGGGGGCATGTGTTGACACCTAATTTTGGCCTATGCCTGTTGACAGTAAAAGCAGGATGCATGCCGGTTTGGGTATGAAGATGGTAGCCCCACAAGCGGTCATGAAGGCGGAGAAAATCTTGAAAACGTGCGTGTGTGGGTTTGCAAATCCTTTTTTATTTATTTCCTAGATTTAGGAAGGATTGACCGAGTTGTGGTCAGTAGGGGTCGTGTTTAAGTCCAAATCGGACTCTTACCTCGGGTGTATAAATATAGACCCAGGGCTTGTAATCAAAAAACCAACCAATACAATCACTCTTCTCGCGCATCGCCACAATTTCTCTCGACAGGTTTTTTCGTCATCGCGTCCATCGGGGCTCCGGCTCGACTGGATCTCGTCAGGTAAGCGCATCGATCTGGTTATGTCGACTTGTCCATGATTAGATTGATGTGCTGCTAGTTTATCCGGTAATCTAGATCAATCTAGGGTTTACATACGCGTCGACTGCATGGAATTGTTTAAGACCTGGTCCATTCTTTGTCACGGTTAGTTGACTTGTCCTCGCCGCGACCCTGTTGCCGATTGCTGATTTCGATTCCTGTTTGATCTGGTTACTCGAGTCACGGTTAAGGTATTTTTGTCGATTAGATCTGCTCTTGGTGATTGGGTAGGCAGTTTGACTTGTCCTGTCTGCTTCGCTTAGTTGACGTTCCTCGGCGAAACAGTTGCTAAGGGTTAGATCTAATTTACTGAGTATCTGGGACCGTAGTTGCCGATTATACTTGTACTTGCCGATCGTGTAAACAGTTTGACGTGTCCTGTTGCTACTCCACTTAGTTGACGTTCTCCTCGGTGAAGCGACCGTCAGGTTACGGGTATAATTAGGTGTTACTGGTTAATCGTTCTTTCGGGGTGTTTAGCCGTTGTTTACCACGTTCAGATCTATGCTTGCATGCCTTTAACTATCTTATTGCTCCTGTTCAAGTATAGTCTGACCTCCTTTTGTCGTTGTCGATCTACCTTACTGGGCTACTTGCCGATAGATTTTGCCGATTGCGTCTTTGCCGATTGCCGATTCTGATGCATGCCTTGCTTTATTTATCGCGCGAGTACTTACTGTTGCGACATGTCGATTTCGTTTCTAGCCGACGCGAGAGCTTTTTTTATTATCTTTTATTCACTAACCATCGGCCCCGTCTTCGGTTACGCATCGGCCTGTCCGGGGCCGATAGTCCGGGAATTTTACACGCCTTTCTTGTCTTTGTCGGTTTGCGGGAAAATCGACTGGCACGCTCCGGAATTCACCGCGTTCCAAGTTTTGGCGCTGAACAGAGTTAAGCAAATCTCTCAGGCCGCGTGTGCGAGCGGTAGAACACACATTTTACCGTCAACAGGGTGTTCCCTCTGGCCTCACAACTTCCGCGAAACAATCGTCATGGCAGTTACGTTTTTATCTTTTCCTCACGATAGGATTTTCTTTATTTCCAAAGAGGGGTCAAGATTAACGATCACGCGTGTGATAGGTTCGTGATAAAAAAAAAACGAGATTGAGACCGCATTTAATAAAACAGAAAATTTTTCTAGCTAAGCTTCCCCGGCAACGGCGCCAGAGAATGCTTGTTGGTGGTTATTATGCTATACTAAATATTTCTATTCCGCAGCGCACGGATCACCATTGTAGCACTTCACCATGGAGTATTCCAGGGTATCGTATTTATAATTTCCACAGGGAAGCTAGCAGAAAATCCACAAAGGTACTGTCTAAATCAATCGTATGTAAATCACGTCAAACGTTGAAAGTTTGATAAAGGTGGCACTCATGAAGTAACCCAAAAAGAGTAATTAGCAAAAGGTTGGGAGAGCAACGAGTAGAGAAAAGGTTTTCTAAATATATCCATCCTAAGTATTTTATATTCAGTAATCTAATAATTTACAATTATACACTTAAGATCATACAACAGTCATATCACTGTGCATCGGGGCACGGATGTGTCATAGCGATAACCAGGCCACCACTATAAGGAACCACCCGCTATAATTAAGACCCTGCTAGGTCCAACCCGGATGTGGTGGATTACAGAGACCGGTGTAGCTGTCACATACACTCGCGGCTACCATCCTCCGTGGGGTTGGGTGCAAACTCGCGTCTAGAATAATTCCTTGAACCATACAAGCAATCACTCTAAATAATCTACCCTTAGCTAACAGGGCAGACCACCCATGCTCAATAAACTTAAATGAATTGTTTACGCATAGACCAGCTGACAACTCACGTAAGTCTACCTCACACAGACGTGGATCCAACATAGAAATATTTCCGAAGTAATTACTTAGAGCAATAATATAAATCAAAGAATTACTGAATTAAATAAATAAGAAAAGATATCCATAATAATATTTATTCAAAAGAAAGTAAAGATACAAGTAGAGCTTTACCACACTTCCGAAGACAGCTCCAGAACCATGAGCAAAGCTCACACTCTAACTCTAACTCCCAACTAATGCTAACACTAAACAAGAAGAGTAAATGGATTCTTCAAATGAGGTGCGAGTCGCTTCTGTGGCCGGGGGTCCTATTTATAGCTTCTCATGGCGGTGGAGACTCCCTGGCCGAGACTGGAATGGCGGCGCCGCTAAGGTCGGCCGGCCGGCCAGATAGGGAGGCCGACCGGCCGTCCACAGTGTCGTTCGCGACCGCCTCCTCTGTGAACGCTCCTGATTGCTTGGTGGAGTCGGTCCTGAGGTCGGTTTCCTCCTCCTGGGGTCGGCAGAAGTGAAGTAAGGGCCAAGTTTAGGCCCATTGTAGCCCATCTTCTAGAATGTTGCTATTTCTTCTCTTGGGCTTTAATTATTCTCAGTGCTGGACATCTTCAGAGCTTATTGGTCGAAGATCGACAGCAGTAGGGGCCAAGTGCGGCCGGCCGGCCTATGATTGGGCCGGCCAGCCTGTGTTTATTTCCACAGGCGTCTATTTCTTCTGCATTTACTCCTGCACTCATAAATCATCCAAAACTCGTGGAACTTTATTAATAAATAAAACATTGCCGAATTTTTGGTGATTTACCCTTTTATTACCGATATGTTGACGGTAATTTAATGACTTAAACACCGTCAACAAAGGTCTCCTTCGAGACGTGTTCCTCCATGACGGACTCCTCCAGGCGGGTCACCACCGCCGTCACCACCCCGAGCGGAACAAAACCAGGAAGACAACCGTGATCGCTGCCGCAATGATGACAGGCGTCGTGAAGACGAGAGGCGTCAACACGACGACAGGCGCCGTGATGAAGAACGGCGTCACAATGAAGACTACCGGCGTGATCGTGACGACGACCGTCGCCGAACTCCACCTCGCCGCGACAACGACCGTCACCATGACCGCAACTACGATCGGCCCGCACACCATGGTGTTCCCCCGAGAGATCATAACTTCGACGGAGACCCATCTTCCATAGGTGGCCTTCGCTCGTTCACTCGACGTCTCCGCAACTCGGCACGCTTCCCTGAGTCAATGCGCTTGACAAACATCGAGAAATATGATGGCAAGACCGACCCAGCTGAGTGGCTAGAGTCTTATGCGCTCTCTGTCAAAATCGCTGGTGGCGACAGAGCTGTTATGGCCTGTTTCCTACCCCTCATGCTGTCATCCCCACTTCGGCGCTGGTTAACCAACCTTCCTGCCGAGTCAATCGACTCCTGGGATCAACTCACCCGGATAGTCATTGACACCTATCGGCCAACGGCCGACAGACCTGCTCAGAGCAGAGACCTCAAACAGGTCAAGCAACGAGACAACGAGTCCCTCAGGGATTTCATCCAACGCTTCTCTCGGAAGAAGAACGAGATCCCAAGCGTGTCGGAGTCCGAGGTGATCACAGCCTTCATCGAAGGATGCACCGACCGCAACCTCGTCCATCGACTCGGCCAGAACTATCCGGCCACTGTCCGAGAGATGTTGGCGCTCGCCGACCAGTTCGCAGCTGGCAACGAGCTTTGCGCCGAACAAAACCGCGACGCCTACCGCCAGCGGCAAGACAACTAGGGCAAGTCTAAGGAGAACGACAACTCGGGCTCCCGAGACAAGAAGCGCAAGAGTGACAACATGGTCGCCCTCGCTGACAATTCCAAGTTCCGGAAACAGCAACGTGGCTCCAGGGCGCCGGCCAATTACGAGCAAATGCTCGACGAACGCTGCATCTTCCATGGCGGACCGTCAGCTACTCACAAGCTCCGGGACTGTATGCGCCTCAAAGGCCTCATGACATACACGTCCAAGAAGCAAGAAGAGCCCAAGAAGCCGAAAGATGACAAGGACCATGACGACTACTGCGAGCCCAAGGCTGTCCTTCACATCTTCGGCGGCCCTGACTCGTACGAGTCCAAGAGGAAGTAGAAGCTGACCTTCCGAGAAGTTAATACCGTCTCGGTTGATGCTCCACGCTACCTCCCGTGGTCGGAAGTGCCTATCACTTTCGATCGCAGCGACCATCCCTATTTCGTCGCCAAGCCGGGTCGGTACCCACTGATCCTCTCACCCATCATTGATGAGGTCCGACTCAGCAAGGTCTTCATCGATGGTGGTAGTGCCCTCAACATCCTCTTCGTCAAGACACTCAACAAAATGAAGATACCGAGGTCGAGCATCTAGCCGAGTAACTCCCCCTTCCATGGAGTTATCCCTGGCCGGTCTACTCTTCCACTCGGCCAGATCTCCCTGCAAGTCACCTTCGATGACGCCAGCAACTACCGCAAGGAGTACGTCTGCTTCCAAGTCGCTGACTTTGAGTCGGCGTACCATGCCATCATTGGCCGGCCAGGATTGGCCAAATTCATGGCTATTCCGAACTACACCTATCTAGTTCTGAAGATGCCAGCTCCTAAGGGAGTCCTCACGCTCCGGGCTGATGTCAAGCAATCCTACGCTTGCGAGTCCGAGAGCCTCGAGCTCGCCCAGCTCCAAGAAGCTGCAGAAGGCAAGTCCATGCTGGAGATCGAGGAAGACGCTGCTCAAGACAACGACCTCGCTCCGCAGAAGAAGCAGTACAAACTCCGGGTCAAGCACCTTGATCCCGAGACCAAGAAGATCGCACTGGACCCGGCTGAGCCCTCCAAGACGGCCAACGTCAGGACCAACCTGGACGATAAATAGGAACTCGCGCTCGTCAACTTTCTTTGGGAAAACCGGGATATTTTTGCCTGGAAACCCTCTGACATGCCTGGTGTTCCCAGGAATGTTGCCGAGCACGCTCTACACATCGACCCGACAGCCAAACCTATCAGGCAGAGGCTTCGTCGCTTTACCCTGGATCGTCGGGAGGCCATTAGGGCTGATGTAACAAAACTGTTAGCCGCCGGTTTCATCAAGGAGGTCTTTCACCCCGACTGGTTGGCTAACCCAGTTCTTGTTCAGAAGAAGAATAAGCAGTGGCGCATGTGCGTCGATTACACAGATCTCAATAGGTTTTGTCTGAAAGATCCTTTCGGGCTCCCTAGGATTGATTAAGTTGTAGATTCTACTGCTGGTTGTCAATTATTAAGTTTTCTTGATTGTTACTCTGGCTACCATTAGATCCGACTCAAAGAGGAGGATTGTCTCAAGACTTCTTTCATTACTCCTTTCGGCGCTTATTGTTATCTAACAATGCCTTTTAGCTTTAAGAACGCTGCAGCAACGTATCAGCGTTGCATCCAGAAGTGTCTGGAAAGCCTTTTTAAGGAGCGCAAAGTCGAAGCTTACATCGACGACGTGGTCATCAAGACCAAAATTAAGGACGACCTTATCGACGACATTCGAGCTACGTTTGATTGCCTGCGCAAATTCAGCATGAAGCTCAACCCGAAAAAGTGCGTGTTTGGCGTGCCCTCCAGCAAACTACTCGGGTATATCCTCACCCACCGTGGAATTGAGGCTAACCCGGAAAAAGTCGAAACAATCTTGAAGATGCCAGTCCCAAAGTGTCAGCGAGTCGTCCAGAAGCTCTCAGGATGCATGGCAGCCCTCAGTCGTTTCATCTCACGACTCGGCGAGAAGGGCCTGCCGTTCTTCAAGCTACTCAAAAAGCAAGACAAGTTCGTGTGGGACGACGAAGCTCAGAAAGCTTTCATTCAGCTTAAAGAGTTCCTCAGTTCACCTCCCACATTGGTTCCCCCGGAACCAAAAGAACCTCTCCTCCTCTACATCGCAGCCACCACTCACGTGGTCAGCGCCGCCCTTGTAGTTGAGAGACAAGAACCGGGCCAAATACAAAAAGTACAGCGCCCAGTTTATTTCGTCAGCGAAGTGCTGTCCAAATCAAAGGTCGGTAACTCTCATATCCAGAAGATTGTCTACGGCCTGCTTATGGCATCACGCAAGCTGATTCACTACTTCCAAGACCACCCGATCATCATGGTGACATCTTACGGCATCGGTGAGATCCTGCATAACAGGAAATCCACCGGGAAAATATCAAATGGGGCATCGAGCTGAGTACTTAGGATCTCATCTTTAAGCCACAGACGGCTATTAAGGCTAAAGCTCTGGCCGACTTCGTTGCCAAGTACACTGAAACACAGATCCCTCCCGAACCTGAGAAGTTTGAAGAGTGGGTCATGTACTTCGACGGTTCCCTTCAACTCTTAAGTACCGGTGCTGGTATTCTGCTCGTCTCCCCTCGTGGTGATGAACTGAGCTATATATGTACTGCAGCTACACTTCAAAGTCTCCAACAATGCAGCCGAGTATGAAGCACTTCTCCACGGCTTACTCATCGTCGTGTCACTCGGCATCAAGCATCTGATCGTGCGAGGCGATTCTCAACTCGTCATCAACCAGTTGAAGAAGGAGTGGTCATGCGTCCATGAAGACATGATCGCCTATGTCCAGGCAGCCAGCAAGTTTGAAGAAAAGTTTGATGGTCTGGATTACTTCCACATCCATCGCGACTTCAACAAAAAAGCCGATATGCTAGCTAATCTGGGCTCCAGTTGAAGCGTCGTACCATCTGGTGTTTTCATGGAAATCATCTCTGCACCCTTTATCAAGAAGGAACAACCCAGCCCTCAACCAGCCGAGTCGCTGCAGCCGCGGCCTGACGCTTTAGAAGCCATGGTCGTAGACAACTCCGAGACCCAGGAAGAAGAAGACTGGCGAGTTCCCTACATCGACTTCATTGTACATGGCAAGCTCCCGGACAAGAAGGAAGACTTTGAAGCCATCCACAGAAAGAGCAAGTCATACAAGGTTGTTGACGGGCAACTCCTCCGAAAAAGCGCCGATAGAAGAGACATCATGGGACTCGGCGTCTACATGAAGTGTGTTACTCGGAAAGAAGGCCAGCAACTTCTCCAGGATATTCACTCGAGCGTTTGCGGCATCATGCAGCATCCCTAGTCGGAAAAGCCTATCGTCAAGGCTTCTTCTGGCCCACAGCCGTCACTGATGCTGAGCACATCGTTCGCACCTGCGAAGGCTGTCAATTCTACGCTCGGCAGATACACATGCCGGCTCAAGCCCTCCAGACCATACCTCCGACTTGGCCGTTTGCTGTCTTTGGGCTTGACATGGTTGGCCCTCTTACGAAGGCCAAAGGAGGATTTACTCACCTACTCGTCATGGTGGATAAATTCACCAAATGGATTGAAGTAGTACCCATCCGAGATCAAACTGCCGGTCGTACAGTCCAGTTCATCCGCGACATCGTCTTCAGATTCGGCGTGCCTAACCGGATCATCACCGACAACGGCACCAATTTCAAGAACAAGGAAGTCGCCGCCTTGTGCGACGACATCGGCATTAAACTCTGCCACGCCTGTATCATCCAGAGAGCAATGGGTCCGTTGAACGAGCCAATGGCATGGTTCTTCAAGGACTCAAACCCCGCCTCTTCAACGGGCTCAAGTCATATGCTTCCAGATGGGTCGACGAGTTACCTTCCGTCCTATGGGCGCTTAGGACTATTCCAACTCGGCCCATTGGGCAAACACCATTCTTCCTCGTCTACGGCGCAGAAGCAGTTCTTCCCTCTGAGCTGGAGTATGGCTCTCCGAGAGTCACAGCATACCAGGCCGAGTCGTCAGAAGATCAGCGCCTGCAGTCCATCAATCAACTCGAAGAGATGAGGGAAGACGCGCTCAGAAGTCAGCGTGGTATCTCCAAGCACTACGGCGCTATCACCAACGTCGAGTGCGAGACCGAGCCTTTCAAGTCAGAGACTTGGTACTCAAGAAGATCCAGACCACAGAAGGCCGACACAAGCTGTCGCCTATCTGGGAAGGACCATTTATTGTCCACGAAGTCACTCGTCCTGGCTCGTATCGACTGCGGCGCGAAAGCGGAGAACTTCTTCCAAATACATGGAACATAACTCAGCTACGTCGCTTCTTTGTTTAAAATTTTACTCAATATTGTAACTACCTTGTGTATTTAATTGCAATAAAAGTGTTTTTTTCTCCCTACACATTTTTCTTGACTCTGTAACCGGTACCATCCTTACCGCTCACAGAGCCAGGGGGCTAAATATCACTCATAATCACCGAGTTATGTCACGAGTTCCTCTGGCCGACTAAGTAAGCCTTGTCTGTCCTGATTGTGAAGCTCCGCCGAGAGTGCATAAACATAAGGCGGCAACTGGTCTCTGAAAACAGTCCAAAGAGAACCGTCCGACTGACACTCTGTTGGCGGTTCTTATGCGATAAAATTAAATTCATTAATTCCGCAAGCGCACGGATCACCATTGTAGCATTTCACCTTGGAGTATTCCAGGGTTATCGTATTTATATTTCCGCAGGGAAGTAGAGCAAAAGAAAGCTGAATAATAGCTATGCATTGGATAATTTGGAGAAAGAAATAATGTATCAACTATACTTGAGACGGGGGTAAGATAGGCATGATAGATATGGGTGGCACACACATCCTCAAATCCAAGGTAATAAAATAAATCGTAGTATACATTTGGGAGAGCAACGAGATAGAGTTAAGGCTACCTGCATGTTTATCTATTATTTACTTTTCTAGCAGTCAAGTCTACAAAGGTTATTTACCCTAGCTAAGCTCATACACATACAAGTCATGTCGTTTCGGGGCACACACGTGCTAGGTTAACCGATGAAGCTAGTTCAAACCTAGGGATCCGTATGCTATAATTAAGACCCTGCTGAGTCCAACCCGGACGTGGTGGATTACAGAGACCGGTGCAGCTGTCACATACACTCGCGGCTACCATCCTCCGTGGGGTTGGGTGCCAAACGTGCATAGGCCAAGTTCTAAGCGCCATGCTTACAACCCGCCTAGAGGAGCTACTCTTGATCAACGGAGCAGTCCTATCTAAGAATGAACAAGCACAGATTTCACACGACGTCATCTCCGACGACGGCACTCTCTCGTACTCGCTATTCCAACAATCACGAATCCCACAACAAGACTTCTACGAGCACTTACTTAACGAATAAATAAACTAAATAGAAAAGAACTACTAAAAGAAATAAATAAAGATAAAACTAAATATAATTATATTGAAAATAATATCTCAAGAGTAAGATACAAAGAACTATACCGAACTCCGAGAATACTCCGGAAGCCCGAGAGAGCTCTCACTCTACTCTACTCTACTCTAACTCCCAAGCTACTACTCAACTAAACTAATGAACACTTGGATGAAGTTTGATGGTGCGCTTTGATTCAGAGGCCGAGGGGTCCCTTTTATAGCTTGTGAAGGCGGTGGAAGCACCCTGGCCGACTTTGGAGAGGCGGCGCCGACAAAGTCGGCCGGCCGGCCTAGGGGGTGGCCGGCCGGCCGTCCCTTCGGTCGGTTGGCCACCGTCTTTTGCCTGAACGCTCCAGATCCTCTCCTGATGGCGGTCCGAAGGTCGGCTACTTCGTGGGGTCGGCAGAATTGGATTGAGGGCCAAGTAAAGGCCCAAATAGCCCACCTTCTAGAATGTCGGTGGAATCCTGCCGAGCTGGGCTTGAATTGTGTGTTGAAGATTATTTCCAGCCCACTGGAGGAAGTCTGGGGCCTGCGGCCACCAGGTGGGGCCGGCCGGCCAGGGATTTCCCTGACTGGGCCCACTTTTCTCCATTATTCACTCCTGCATCCAAATATCCACCAAAACTTGTGGAGTAGCATTATTCCTAATTACTATGCACAAAATCTTGGTGTTATGTATTTATTTACCGGTAGGGTGGCGGTCAAAACATGGTTTAACGACCGCCAACACACTCACCCCTTAATTTTCTGACTTATGTCCATCTCATAGATTTCCGAGTTAAGATGGTTGCTCTGATTGTGAAACTCAAAAGTTAAAGCCATCGCCTTAACGTGTCTGCCGACTCATAGTCCAACACAACACGGCTGGCTGACAACGTTGAGTGCATAAACATAAGACACCATCTTTTTCTCGAGATCGAAGGAGAGCGGCTGAGCCGACTCAACAAAACATCACATTTACAAAGGACCCGTAGGTTCATTTGTCAAGTAGCGTATAATCCTACTTACTTACATTACATTGTTTATTTACAGGGGTCTCACTTATGTTCAACCTCAGGGCGACAGAGAGAGATCCTTCACTAATTCTTCGCCACATGTTGTGGCTTCATTCATCAACTCCAACGCCTTCTCCTGGGTGGTCCCAAGGGCAAATCCGTGCTGCAGAGTTGATACATCTATCAGCGGGTAGTGCGACTTGACCACGCTCAGGGTGTGGCGGGAAGCAGTCTCTGCCAGCTGCTTGCAATGAGCTTTCATGGCCCGCGGGCACCTGATGCAATATCTCAGCTGCTGAACCTCTAGATCTGTCCTCTAGATCAGGCCACACGTACTGGAACACTTCATCAGAGCTCTTGTACAGAGCTGCGTTTTTAGTCTTCAAAGTACCAAGCTCACCTGCGGAGTGACAATGAGTCGGTATCCACCGACTAAAATCAACAAGTAATATGGCAGAGTATGGTGGCACTTACCTCTGAGTTCTGCCTCCAGTTTTGTCAACCTGCTTGACTCGACCTTGAGTGCAGCCGATTCAGATTGCAGCTGGTCTCGTTCATGAACGATGGCCTGCGTCTCCTTCTGTCTCTCGGCCGCTTGAGTTCTCAACTCCTCAAGTTTATTCTTTAGAAGTGGCTCATTTTTTCTCAAGTGAGCCAGCTCATCCATGTCCGCCTGAGTCATCTTAGGTTGGGCTGGAAACAATACAAAGCAATCGTCAAAGAAAAATCAAGGGAAAACACGACAACACTTGACTCGCTCATACCTGCTATGGTCTTTTCGAGAGCCGCGTTCGCTTCCCTGAGCGCGGCCAATTGGAGATTTAGCTGATCAATGCTGTCCTGTTGAGTACCGATCAGTGCATTTTTGGTTGTCAGGGCATCATACACGGACTCGGCAGCTGGATTCAGCACCTTCAAGAATCTCGTCTTAGCCTTATTGGCGGCATTGATTTTCTGCCAAAGATCAGATACTGTTAGCATTTTATTTGCAACTTATCCGACAGCACAGGAGTAGAACTTACTTGCTGGATGCCAACATATCGAACATCATGTTCTCCAGCGTATCTTGTTGCTCCTCCTCTTCCTTTTCATTGATCTCTACTTGAGTTCCTTTGAAATCGAAGGAAAAGGAGCCCTTGGGGATTCTCCTCTCGAAGCTGAACTGGCCCAGCTGGATTTCCTCCTCCGGAGATGAAGGCATATGACTCGGGCATGCTAGGGACTGCTGCTGACTCGGGCCTTGTGTCCCCTCAATCGATTGAGGAACCACTTCACTCGACGGAGCCTCTTGCTGAACCACTGCTCGTGTTTCATTGGCCATGATGGTCTGTGGTTCAGGGGTTGCCTCCTTGGCCGACTTATTACTCGGCGCCGCAGTATCAGCTCCTTCTACAGGCAGCGTTTGAGATGGAGGGCTGCAAAGGTCATGAAAATAAAAATAACTATCATGTTATCAACGTTCATCAACAACGTTGAGTATATCCATACTTACACGTCAGACACCCGGATTCTGATCACGGGTTGCTTCTTCTTCTTGTACACCTCCTTCAGAGGTAACGGTTGAGGAGGAGAAGCAATGGTGCCTTCACGGCTAGCCGCCATGTCCCTCTCAGGATTTGGCGCCTCCTTGTCACTTGCACTGACTGAACCAGAGACAACCGAGACATCTTGAGTCTCCACGGGAATTTCATCCCCACCACCAGTTGGCACAACTTCAGGATAGATGTCCGATTGACTCTGAATGACATCCTGCAAGCAAATAAGAACTTTCAGCGGCTCATAATATGAAAAAGCAACTGGTCAGATTCCCTCTGTGGAATGGAGACAATAGCGACGGAATCGATTCTGTCACACAGTGTTCTTGTGACTCCGTGGATCAGCTCCAGCTGACTCGGACTCTGCGGCACTTAATCCTCCTCGTCATCACTCGGTAATGACGTTTGGGTTGATTTCTGCCTACACATAATTTTTCACATAATGACTTTCTCTCCTTGGAGTCTGTACACAATTATGCTACTTGTCTACAGACTCGAGGGCTAGTCCATATGGACTCACTTGCGTGAGTCCAATAAATCTCCTTGGCTGTTTATCAGTCAGGCCTTTTTGGCTTTATTTTTAAGTATTGCAGCTTTTCTAGTCTCCCTTGAGTCTGTGCACGATTGTTCCAATTGTCCACAGACTCGGGGGCTAGTCCATATGGACTCACTTGCGTGAGTTCCATCATATATAATCGGCTCCAAGCCAGGCACACGGGTTGCTTCGTTTGTCGGATGATTACCTAGAAATTTTCTTGACCTTCAACTCAATTGCCTCAATTAAGCTGAAGCTTGGGGCTACATCTATATATATAGATGCGCTGGCGCGCATCCATATATAAATACGGGTTGTAATCATCCTCGACTGAGCTGAGACAGATGGACCTAGACTACTAGTCCGGAACGACAAATTTTTGGCTAAGACTCACCTTGATCGATTGTTTAAGCAGTCCTGTGCACAAGAGATCGGGAGTTCAACATCTTATGGATGCAATTTTTCGTCACATCTATATGATGCACTTATTCACTCGGATCAAGACAGTATATCTTGGTTTATGCTTGCTTTGAGTTTCTGTCCAATTCTACGAATTGTACAGTAACTCGGGGGCTACGTCTATATGATGCGCTTACGTGCATTCATCACAAATTCCTTTATGGATCTTGTCAGTTCTGAGAACTGGCTTTTTATACAAATTCCTTTATGGATCTCTTATGAAGCTGCAACCGACTGAGTCGGCCATTATTTTTCAGATTCATCCAATTCTTTGACTCAGTTCAGTATTAGGTGTCAATCGGTAATATGCCTAATTTAAGGCCCTGCCGTCCCTGAGTTACTCGGGGCCAGGTATCTCAATTTACAACAAACTTGTTTTAGGTTAAGTCCTTTTTAATTTATCAGTCAACCTGATGATCTACTCGTTCATGGAGAGAAGCCTAGTCGGAAAGCAATCAAGATCAATCAAAAAGCACTTGGGGGCTACTATCGTTACCATGACCCCCAGGTACCCTCATGATCAGCAGGGCCGAGTAACCTGACAAGGGTAGTCGGTTCGGCCCAGAAGAAACCGAGTAGCCCATGACTCTAAAAGGAATGTGCGGCTAGTCGGCCGGATAGATCAGGACTCTTGTCTTGTACTCCAAGTAAATTCTTATTGTAACCGACTAGGATACTTTCTATGTAACCCTGATCCCCCGATATATAAGGGGGGCGGGGGCTCTATCGAAAGGACATCAACACAATACCACGACATACAGGACGTAGGGTTGTTATCCTCCGGGAGGCCCGAACCTGTCTAAAACCCAGTGTCTCGTGTTCACCATCGTATTCTTGGTTCCTTCGCTACCCATTATAATCTATCGAGGCCCTAAAACCTCGACACTTTAGTTTTCTTAGACAGATACAATTTACAAATATGATATCAATAATTTTCCAACCGCTTCTTTTCTCTCCAACCTTCAGGCAAGCACATAAAAAGCCTGATTTACTACATATATTGTCCATAGAACTTCAAATTCTTATTGCTAATTCCTTCAGCACCACTCCGGGAGGCATTTGCATAATCTCAACAATAAAACCGGCACACCTTTCTTCAATAATTTCTATGTATATTTCTTATAAGTTCTTTTCCTCATGTCTTCTAATTTGTCAAAATTATTATACAAATATTATAATGCTATATTTTAATTAATTTTCCTTTGAATCTTTGAAGTACTTCTACAAATCCCGCAGCAACGCGCGGGGTCGTCATCTAGTAATAGTTAAACAGATGACAAATCATGGTTATATATGGAGCAACGTCAGCAACAAGAGAGGTAGTTTTGGAATGTTGGACCTAGATGACCCACTTTAGCAAGTTTAGGGACCCAAATATGCATTTTGAGAGTTTAATGACCGAGATGATACCTTGTGACAAGTTGAGGAACCGCTTATGTATTTTACTCTTTGTTCCTCAACCAAGGCCAGGATGCTTTTTTCTTATTATCAAAATATTTGTGCTTATTTTATGAAGGTTTGCTTCCCCATTGTTTCCTCTTAAACAAACGGTAAAGTTTTGTGTACTCGGGATTCGGGAATTACACAAATTCTGGTAGTCTGACTGAAAGAACTTTTAACCGATGTATGTATAAGTTGAACTGAAAATGAGACTGTCCCCCTTATGATTTCCCTTGTTCTGTACTCCCTCCGTTTTTAATTATATGACGCCGTTAACTTTTTTGTTGTACTTTGACTAATAATATAGATTTAAATAATTAGTTTTAAATGTGCAATGAATATCATTGGATTCATCATCAAAAGCACTTTAAGGTTAACTTATACACTTAGCTATTTACACAAATATTTTGAATAAGACGAACGGTCAAACGTAACTAAAAAGTCAACGGCATCATATGTTAATAAACGGAGCGAGTAGTATGGAATTTGCAAAGTGAGCAAAAAGTGCACACCGAGAGCCCGGATTGGCTGAGGCATCCCATTTCGCAGCTCCAATCTCCGACTCAATCGGGACTGTCTGATCTTTATCGGACGGACTGAACAGACCTACCGCTGCCGTTTCTGCTCATCTCCACACGAACCCCTCCCTTTCCGATCTCGCTCGCCGCCGCCGCCGCCGTTGCCGGCGCTATGACTCCTCCCCCATCCCGGCGCCTCCAATGCGCGCACTTGCGGGCCGCGCGGCCTCGCTCCTCCGCACCATTGCCGCGGGTCTGACGCCGAGGCCCCCTTGCCCCGCGCAGCACCGCCCCCCCTAGGCCATCTGCCGCCCCAAGGTCCAGCTCCTTTCCCCCATCTGATCCCTCTCGCTGTCTCTTTGCTCGAACTGACATCTGCTCGTGGGATTGATGAACCCGGCGTGTCGCAGCGTATGAACCGCGGCCCCTGGGTCTTGGTTTGGGAGGGTTAGCGGTGGTTAGGCCCTGCTTCCTTTGGACCAAGCATTACTGCTGTTTCGCGATTGTTACTCTACGAGTTAAGGTCATGGTCGCGTGCACGTTCGTTAGGGAGTTTGATAAATGTCGATGATATGAGACCCAGGTATACTCAAGATACAACAAGGCCGAGTGATCCAGTAATGGGGATTCAGTTTAGCCCAAGAAGGCCCGGGTGGCCCGACGGACTTAGAGTCAGTCGGCCCACTCGGCTAGGAGATAAACATCAATCAACTTGTACTACAAGGCTGTTTACTATGTAACCGACTAGGTTTAGATCCATGTAACCCTGTACCCCCGACTATATAAGGCGGGCAGGAGACCTACAGAAAACTCTCTCGCAATACATCATACCAGCACAGGACGTAGGGTATTACGCCTCCGGCGGCCTGAACCTATATAAACCCTCGCCTCCTGTGTTACCATCGTGTTCTTGATTCTCGTACACCCGTAAAATAACTATCGAGGCCCTAAAACCTCGACAGTGGCGCGCCAGGAAGGGGCAGTACGAGAGTCCACCATGTCGAGCTTGATGGCTATCAACTCCATCAACAACTTCATCGCCGACGACCGGATCTCTTTCGGAAGCCTACACTTCATCGCCGACCGCCGTGGTGAGCTCCATCCCGTCAACTCGGCGGTACCGGAGATCACTCGGCAAGATCCAGATCCATCTAGCCTGAGCTTCGGACCGAGCCACGTCACCCTCCCTGCAAGGAACTACGCGGATTACTCGCTGGCCGAGTTGCGCGCTTGCATGGAGGCAGTCAAGATTGGATCTGCTACACCGAGCTTCGCTCGAGGTCCCGTTCGGTTTCCATTCGTGCTCAACAACCAGGCCACGATCTGTCAAGATCTGAGTCCTGAGATCTTCGGATCCTTAGCAGATCCAACACCCGAGTAGATCGGATCTTTCGAGACCGACTCGTTCGGAGATTACCCCGATGAATCCATGCTACGCACGCTTCCTTGGGAGAGCACAACCTTCAGCGGTATACCACCGTTCGAGTGCTTCATGGCGTAGATCACTGACCCAGCTGCTGCAGCGGCTGCTGGCGCCAACGGCGCCAACGGCGAGGAAGAAGAAACCCCGGCCGCCGAAGACTCTGCGCAGCGTAACATCAGGTTGCGCGGTCGGCAAGTCCACAACGACCTCATACAAGAATACGACGGGCACCAAGTCTTCACGACGCCGCAGGATAATGTAGTCGGCGCTACTACACTCCTAGATCAAGTCGTCCGGCAAATGGCTGCAAATCCGGATCCCGCCACCCTCACTCCGATGGTGGAGAAGGCCAAGGCAATGACGGCCGCCGCAGCCCAGCAAGCCGCCGCCGTGACCAACGCTGCCCTAGCCAGGGAAGACTCGGGAGCACGAGTCGCGTCGTCCCACAGCGTCGATAAAATCGCTACCTATTCGGATGGTCGGTCCCAGACCTCAGAAGATGACCGGAGGCGCCAAGCTCATGAACGACGTCCGGAGGCGCGCCGCAGCGCCCTAGATCGGCTTGGCCGACCTGAAGACCGCCGCGACAGGGATCGACAACGGTCACCCGCCAGGCGTCCTGTGTTGGAGCGCCTGACTTTTCCCAGAGGCGACCCCCGTCATGTGACTGCCGGGGACCGGGAAGAGGATCGCAACCACAGGCGCCACAACGAACGTCGCGATGCTGAAGTCGCAGCTCCAGAAGCTCCTCGCGGGCGGAACGACCGGCGTCATAGAGACGACCGAGACCACCGGCGCCCCAGGGGTGACCGAGATCAGCACCGCCAAGACGATCGTCATCACCGCGGTGGTCGTGACGACAACCGCGGTCGTGATGATCGCGATCGCCGACCTCGCCACGACGATCAAGATCGGCGGCGTCATCGGGACGACCGCTCACCGACCTACTACTCCGACAACTACGAGGAACCGGAACCCCATCCGAGGCGCACCACCCAGGCTCGGGGATTGCGCTGCCTCGCTGGCGACCTACGTCTTAATGGCTCCTGGCCGTCAGGCTTCAAGCCGAGTGCCACTTCCATTGAGAAGTACAACGGCACTACCGACCCCGAAGAGTGGTTAGGCATGTACGCCACTCAGATCTATGCAGCCGGAGGCGACGACAGTGTTCTAGCCAACTACCTCCCGGTGGTCCTCGCCCCGCCGATCAGGAGATGGCTCACCAACCTACCGGCAAACAGCTTCCATTCGTGGGACGACCTCTGCGAAGAGATGATCGCCCACTTCAAACCCATGGCTGGCCGCTTGCCGACCGAGTACGATCTGTACCGAGTGAAACAGCGAGAAGGGGAAAATCTGCGGGACTACATCCAGCGCTTCACTCGCAAGAAGAACGAGATCCCCAACATCTCCGACCACGATGTCATCAAGGCATTCAAGGAAGGCTGCTCCAGGAGAGAGCTCGTCCAGAAGCTGGGCCGCAAGCGCCCAAAGACTGCAGGCCACATGCTGATGATCGCCAAAACCTTTGCCGGAGGTGAAGACTACTGGTCCGAGAACGCCAGAGAGGGCTTTCACTACCGAGAAGAGCGCCGCCAGAGAAAGCACGACGGCCCCGAGTCATCCCGACCTCAAGAGGCATCTCGACCTCGCGAGCGCAAGCGGAAGGGAGACAACCTGGTGGCAGCCGTTGACAGGAACCGACAGAGACGCCCCCCGAGGCAGGATGATTTTGAAGACCTTCTGGACAAACCCTGCCACATTCACCCCAACGTCTCGCGCCCACACAAGTTGTGGGACTGCTACAAGTACAAGGCTCTCATTGAGTACAGCCAGGGCAAGAAGCCGGAGGAGCAACAGAATCCTAGGAGGGATGAAGACAGAGACGGCCAGGGTTCATACCGCGACCCACTCAAGGTACTGAGCATCTTCGGCGGCCCTGCGGCATACGAGTCCAGAAGGAAGCAGAAGCTAACTCTCCGGGAAGTCAACACTGTGGTTGAAACACCACGGTACCTTAAGTGGTTTGAAGTAAGCATCACCTTCGACCGCAAGGATCACCCCGATCACATACCCCAGCCTGGGTGGTATCCTTTGATACTATCGCCGATCGTTGGCACCGCTCGGCTCTCCAAGGTGATGGTCGATGGAGGCAGTGCCCTGGACATCCTCTTCATCAAGACTCTGGACGACATGGGCATCCCACGTTCAGAGATCCAGGCAAGCTACGCGCCGTTTCACGGCATCATACCAGGCCAATCATCTCTACCACTCGGTCAGATCACTCTGCCAGTTGTGTTTGGTGGCTCCGAGAACTACCGTAAGGAGTTTATCACCTTCCAGGTGGCTGACTTTGAGTCGGCTTACCATGCCATTATCGGCCGACCTGCTTTGGCAAAGTTCATGGCGGTGCCTCACTACACGTACCTGGTCCTCAAGATGCCAGCACCCAACGGAGTCATATCCCTCCGTGGAGACATCAAGCAGTGCCTTGCACTGGAGTCTGAGTGCCTCGAGCTGGCCGCGTCCGCCGAGGCTGTTGACGGTCCTTAGACCCAGTTTTTGACCGTCAATTAGCTCTATAAATAAGGAAGAACTAACACTTGTTACTTGCATTTTGTTATCAAATAACCTATTTCCACATGTACCTCTAGATTTGGATGTGCAGGTGGAAAACAGGGATTTTCAGGTGTAAACAAGGCCCAAGGCGACAATTCCAACACATCCATCAAACGAGGCTCGCCGCGGGGATATAATTCAAGGATTAAAGGCCCAGAACCACCCAGAATATCAACTGAGGCCACGCACCTGGAAAAGAGGCTAAAAGGCCGAGGGGAGCCAACCTGCCGAAGCCCAGCCCAGGGGGGGGCCAGGGCCAGGTCGGCCGACCCCCAACCCTAGGTCGGCCGACCTGACAGGGAGGCCCCCTGGGTCCACCTTTCTAAGGCGGTTTGGAACCGACTTCAGGAGGTCGGTTCCACCTGCAATCAATGCCACCGACCTAAGGAACCGCCTCAGTTCCACCGCCTTTGAGGGCTATAAGTAAAGGGTACCCCTCCCCTTAGGAGACACACAACACAAGAGGCTCATTCCCTCCTCCACACATCCAGAGCTAGGGGCTCTCTAGTTAGACTTAGGCTGAGTAGTTGGGCTGCCCTTTTGGCTCCCAAGTCCCTTGGAGAGTTTGGGGTATATTCCCTTGTATCCTTTTACTCTCTTTGTAAGACTTATTTCTTTATCAATGGAATATCATCGTTCTTGTAGTAGTTATGTGCTTATGCTAGTTCATCGTTCATCCTTGATCTTGGATGAACGTTCTTCGTTCGTTCATGTTCGTTCATCGTTCGTTCATCGTTCATCGATGTTCGTTCATGATCGTTCATCGTTCGTTCGTCGTTCGTTCATACTCGATCATCGGTTAACGATGATCGTTCTTCATCGTTCATCGTTCGTCGCTCAAATGTCCGGAGATTGGGGCAGACTCTGATCGCTGGATCTCCCGATGATGGCTTGGCAGTAGAACAGCTTAGTCTTGGCTTGTGTGCAGCTTAGGCTATAGGTAGATGCTACGCACGCTACTTAACGATGTACATTAGGAGTAGCAGTTCTTCTTACTTAACCTTAGTCTAGCTTAGAGCCGCCTCTCGCCTTTTATCAGAGAGTGGAACTGCCTGCTGTGTGTGTCGCACTATCCTCTATCCATATATTGCCTTACCCCTGCATTTGGATATTGGTTATGATCTATCATTTGTAACACCATGAGTATAAGTACACACTTGTCAACCACGTCTTCCTTTGGGAAAATATAAATAACGATACCCTGGAATACTCTCGGTGAAATGCTACAACGGGTTATCCGTGCGCTTGCGGATTATCTCTTATGATTAAATACTAATAATACATTTCTGGCACTCGTTGCTAGTTGTGGATTATTATGTATCCTAAGCAAGTAACTTAACCCCAGGTATTTCTGGCGCCGAACCGGGAATATTCACTCTAGGCCTAACCAGCCTAAGGTGGTGTTTTCTGTTTGGTGTAAGAAATACCAACAAGCATTTCTGGCGCCGTTGCCGGGGAAGACAATTGTTGACAAGTGTATACAATGATTACTCATGATTACACTTGATATGATTTAACCATTGTCCATTGCAGGCTAACCTTGATCTGTTTTCTCTCTTTGATGTGAAAACAGGATAGTGTATGCGTGGATTCAACTTGTCGGAAAACTTCGTTGATAATCCAGAGTCGCTTGTAAGGAAAGTCCGACCCCGCATCGACTCTCCCTCACAAGCAACACTCCCGACAGACGAACCCACATCATCCGCACCATCATCACTTATTGACATGGCTGATCAAAGGACCCTCCGTGACTACTCTGCTCCCTCCGTTGCCAATGTTCCCGTTGGGCCCAATGTCAACGCCGGTGACGTAGGGTTTGCAGTCAAATCAAGCCTAATCACTATGGTGCAGGCCATTCCCTTTTGTGGAAAGGCCACGGAGGACGCCAACACTCATCTCCAGCAATTGCTTGAGATATGCAACACATCGGCAACCGCCGGAGTCAACCAAGATGCCATCAGACTTCGTTTGTTTCCCTTCTCCCTTCTTGGGAAGGCGAAACAATGGTTCTATGCCAATCGTGCCAGCATTGACACTTGGGACCGCTGTTCTACCGCGTTCCTCGCAAAGTTTTTCCCGTTGGGCAAAACCAATGCCCTTCGTGGAAGAATATCAAGCTTCCAGCAAGCCAACAATGAAACCATCGCCGAGGCGTGGGATAGGCTCCAAGATTACATATCCGCCTGCCCACATCACGGGATGGAAGAATGGCTCATTCTTCAACATTTCTACAACGGGTTGACACCAACAACCCGTGGACATATGGATGCCGCTGCTGGAGGAGCCTTCTTCTCAATGACCGTTGCTCAAGCTAAAGAACTTATTGAGAAGATGGTCTCTAATCAAGGGTGGAGCGATGAACGTCTCCAACCACGCTCTAAAGGCGTACACCCTATCAAGGAGGTGGACTTATTGTCCGCCAAGCTCGACCTCGTCATGAAGCGCTTGGACGACTTCAACACGCATGGTAGTGTTCGTTCACTTGACTCACGCATGACGTGTGAGGAATGTGGCAACACCGGCCATATGGGGAAGGATTGCCCCAACCATACCCACGAAGAAGCATTCTACATGAACAACAACAATGGGTATCGTCCAAGTGGAGGTCAAGGTTTTAACCAAAACCGCCAATCTTATCAAGGAGGTAATAATTTCTCTGGTTTTAATAATAATCAGCCTTCTTTGAAAGATTTGGTTTATGGCCAAGCTAAAATTAACGAATCAATCAACAAAAAGCTTGCTGCCAATGATCAAAGTTTAGAGAGTTTAAATTCAAAAAT
This sequence comes from Eragrostis nindensis, assembly GCA_012490785.1. Lineage (NCBI taxonomy): Eukaryota > Viridiplantae > Streptophyta > Magnoliopsida > Poales > Poaceae > Eragrostis > Eragrostis nindensis. The sequence goes on from JAAXCT010000594.1 coordinate 22,323, forward strand.
AGAAGGTCTTTCTTCCGCTTTCAAGAATCAGTTGAGCTTTAATAAAATGATAGAAACTCAATTAGCTCAGCTCGCTGCTCTTGTTCCTACTTGTGAAAATGTTAATGCGGTCACCACGAGGGGAGGAAAATCCACTCGCGACCCGCCATATCCTAACCATGCAGGGAAGAACAGGAACGAACAAGAAGAAGAAGAAGGACCATCTAAAGATCAAGAAAAGGAAGAAAGTGAGCCTAAGGAAGATGACGGGAGGCAAGCACCATTGGACTTCCAAGATACAAACATCATGCCATTCCCGCACCGCACCAAGAAGAGGAATGTGGATGAGCAATTCGCTCGATTTGTTGAGACAATTCAGAAGATTCATGTCAACGTGCCCTTGATGGATATGATACAAGTACCCACCTACGCACGTTATCTCAAGGACATCCTCAACAACAAGCGACCCTTGCCCACCACAGAAATGATCAAGCTCACTGAGGAGTGTAGCGCTGCTATACTCAACAAACTTCCTGAAAAGAAGAAAGATCCTGGATGTCCCACCATATCATGCTCTATCGGGACATACCACTTCAACAACGCTCTATGCGACCTTGGGGCAAGTGTTAGCGTGATGCCCAAGGAGGTCTTCGATCAATTGAGCCACACTGACTTAACTCCTACTCCCATGCGGCTGCAACTAGCGGATTCATCCATCCGCTACCCGGCGGGCATCGCCGAAGATATTCCGGTGAAAATCCGGGGTAGCTTCATCCCCGTCGACTTTGTGGTGCTTGACATGGATATTGACAAGGAAACGCCCCTCATCTTGGGACGTCCCTTCCTTAGCACCACAAAGGCCCAAATTGATGTTGGAGTTGGAGAAATCCGCCTCTACATCAATGGGAAGGAGGAGAAGTTCGAGTTCCAACCTCGGAAAGAACAATGCTCGATGATCAAGGTCAAGTATGGGCCAAACACTTCCAACATTCAAGAAGTTGAAGTGATAGCCAGGAAAACAGACAGCCTCATTGCTCTATGGAAGAGCTTGGCAAAGATTGAAAATCCATCGCAGTTTCAACCAAAGAAACCTGCGACCACGAGGTCGGGATTATGGGCCAAGAAACCCGTCCCAAAGTCCGAGAAGCCACCTACACCACCAAAGATGAAACAAGTGTGGCAAGCCAAGGCGCAGCCCTCCACGTCCTCATCTCCAAGGACCGGGTCCGCGCCACCAAGCTAAACCCGTTGGAGAAGTCTTAGCCCGTCGGACTTTAAACGACACGGCCCTGGCCGCCAGGAAAACCGGCATTATCATTCGGTTTGTTTCTTTTCTTTTCTTTTCTTGACCACATTTGCATTTGGATTTCTTTCCAAACCACCTTGCATATTTATTTCCTCCACCAAAAATTTATTTGGATTTTTCCGCCAGCATATTTGAATTTTTCCCTCGCCATGCGTTTAAAATTCAAAATGTTCAAAACACTTTTGCGTTCAAAATGACTCATCTTTGGATGAAATTTTTGGACCACCCTTGTATCATCATGGAAAAGCCAAAAATATTTTTGCATGTTGAATTTTTTCATCAACATGTCGATTTTTGAATTTTTTCGAAAAATTTAGAATTCGAGGCAACCTTTTATTTGGAAATCTTTTTGAGCAAATAATTTTGAGGAGTTTCTGGACATAGCAACCATGGTCAATCATCATTTGGCTGTTGGGGGCTGTGGGCCAAAGAGGGAAGCAAGTGGACCCCACAGGGGGTCGGCCGACCCCACCAGTCAGGTCGGCCGACCCATGGTGACCGTTGCTCACCTTGGGCTTTGCCCCAACGGTCACCTGGCGCCTTCCCTTTTCGAATATGGCCGTTATGGCTCATGCATATAAGGAGGTGGCCGGCCACAAGCTCTCTCCCTCTCACACTCTCATTTTCACTCCTCAACTCACTTCACTCTATAGCTCTCAAATTTTCCTTTGTGCTCATTGAGTTCTTGCCTCAAAATTCTGCAAAAATATTTCTCCTTTGGTTTGCTTTGCAGTTTTGTTTTGGTTTGGTTTTCCGAGTTGCGTTTTCTCGCTTGCAAGAACACCGACGGTTTCATCGATTGGTTTTCACTCTCATAACCCGTTCGGAGTTTTCGTTCTTGCGATCTTGCTCGACCTCGCTGCAGCATGAAGCGCGCCGGCAAGGCCTTCGCCTCGCTGCTCCGGTCCGGGAGCACAGGCTCGGGTTCATCTCGACCTCGCACTCGCGCCCGCACCGCCACCGATCAAGTGTCAAGCCCTCAACATGAAGCCGCAACGGAGGAACAAGCCAACACCGAGCATCGTCTTCTCGTCGACTCCGACCTCGACTTGGTGGGCGACGAAGAGATGAGCGCCTACGAAGCTCTCCGACTCCGTACATTTGCTCCTACGCGAGCATTTGATACGGAACTGCTACAAAAGATTGGTATGGATGCTGAATTTTCTCGAGTATTTAAAGCAATAGGGTGGGATAAGTTTGCAAGTGTAGATGAGCAGGGTTCCCGCTTACTTACACTACAGTTTTTATGCACCCTACGCGTGGTAGATGACGGTATTACCTTTCGGTTTTTTCGGGAGGAATATCATTTGACATGGAAAATCCTTAGTCAATGCCTCGGCTTTAATTCTCGCTGCACCATTGATGTGATAGTTCGATTCCGGTTACTCAAAGTTAGCTTTTTGGCAAAGAATTTCTGCATCTCCTACTTGTGAGAAACCCCGAACTAATCATATTCATCATCCTACCTTGCGCTTGTTGCACATGTGGCTTGGCATTACCTTGTTTCCTAGAAGTGATATTAGGATTGTGCGCGAGGATGATCTGAAAATTCTTTATGCTATGGTTGAGAAAATAAAGATTGCTCCTGTCATGTTCATGATTTCTCAGTGGTTAGAAAATTTTAGAATGACTGGACCAATTGAGTGCACCTCGTTGATTACACGTATTGCTGCGGGTGTTGGTGCTTTGCATGATGCTAATGTTGCTTATCTTGATACACCCCGCTCTCTTATCACCGAGGATTATCTTATTCAAGGTCATACACTTAAACATGGTCCAAATAATTCTCTCATATTCTATTATGTCGGTTATACAAATGAATTCCCGTTACCTAACCGGGAACTTCGTTTGTATGGCTGTAAAAACCTAACCACACCTCTCGAAAAAAGAGGAGGCTGCACGCAGGAGTACTTCTTCTCTCAGGAGGACGCGCAGGCCGGAGCCGACCGCCGACACCGGGATGCCCGCACCGCAGCCCATGGCCTATGCATATGGGCCAAGCTACGGTCACGCCGGGTATGGTCCTGGTGGTTACACCACTCCACCACCATTTGAGGTCGGCGGCTCGTCGCAGCAGGGTGTGGGCCAAGCCCAATGGACGCACCATCCCCGCGCGCAATAAGAGGAAATCTCCTCCGTTTCGACGTCCTACTCACCACGGGCCGGTGGGCGTCGTTCGTCTGCAGCTCGTGATCCATATCTCGAGCAGCAAATGAATGCGCTCACCGAGCAAATGGGACGCATCGAGACTCGAGGAGAGGACGTTGAGCACACTCTCAACCAACACGTCCTGCAGACCCATCAGTGGCAAGAAAACTGTTGACGGCTCTTAGACCCAAAATAAACCGTCAACTAGCTGCACCTTTTTCCCTCAAACCAAACACCAAAGGTAGACTTAGGACTTGAAACTAACGGATTCCACGAGTCTTGGTGAATTTGTGAGTGCAGCTGCATTTCATAGGAAAACGGAGAAAAGGAAGCGTAAAAGGCCCACTCTGGAAACACCGATTTTCCCCGGAATAAAGATATCTCCCCAAAAGCCCAATATCAAGGAGACATGAAGAAATATCCTCTCCTGGAGATCCTCAATAATGGCAAAGATATATGGACCCACCAAATCAACCCAAATCATATCAAGAATATTCCGGAGGATCCATATCAGAATCATATCCAAGGATCATATCAGAATCATATAACGAATATCTCAGAGGATAGCATCTAGAATCAAATCAAGGATATGTCAGAGGATATGCCAGAGAAGAAGGAAAGCAAGAGGCGGCAAAGGCAGGTCGGCCGACCCCACAGGGCAGGTCGGCCGACCCCACAGGGCAGGTCGGCCGACCCTGTAGCTTAGCCTCTAAGGCTCATCTTTTTATGGAAGTTTCCCACCGTCATACCAAGGTCGGTTCAGCCAGCAATCAATGCCCAAAGGCGGTGGAGGACCCCCAAACCGACCTACCAAGGCTATAAATAAAGGGGTACCCCCCTCCTTTCAACACACAACACAAGACACAAGTCATTCCACTCCCATCCAGGCCAAGGGCCTCTTGTATAGTAGTAGGAGTAGGAGAGAGGGCAGGGGAGAAGAGAGGGGTAGTCCTCCCTTTGTGAGGACTTAGCCCAAATCTTGTACCTTGGCGGATATTATCTTATTTATAGTTCATCGTTCGTTCTTCGTTCGTTCGTCGTTCGTTCTTCGTTCATTCGTTCGTTCATAGTTCGTTCGTTGTTCTTATTCATAAGTTAGTATTCGTGGTGATATTGATCTAGCGAGCATTGTTTACTAGTCGTTATTCTTGTTGTACTTGTTTACGGGATCATCGCTCCGCAAGGAGTGCTCTAGCCTTCTGAATCAGTACCAGGACCGGGGTTAGAGTAGTAATCGACGGCATAGACGTGGTGTCTAGGCTAGAGGTTACCTTTGTTTGCAGCGTGCCCCACGGTTTGTAGAGGTAGGCGGCAGGTGGTGACAGCCCTGTCCGTCCCTTGTAATCCTCCACGTTCGGGTTCGTCGTAGAGCTACAGGCTGGCGTGACTTGGCAGACCAGGTCTATACCAGTGCCCGAAGTAGACAAGTAGAGCTTGAGTGCGTCTATCCTAAGGGATAACTAGATCTTTATTCATCCTCTCAATCCTATACTGCTATCGTTCTTGTGTGTCCTTGGGTAAAACTAACCTTGCTGCAGGATACCTCCGTTCCTTGGGGAAAACAAATACGATACCTTGGAATACTCCCGGGTGAAGTGCTACAACGGTATTCCGTGCGCTTGCGGATTTATTCGTGGTGTAAGAAATACCAACAAGCATTTCTGGCGCCGTTGCCGGGGAACGGTTGCTATCTCTGCTGCGAACCAGGTTTGCCCTCGTATTGTATCCTTTACCTTTTTCCTTTACCATCATAAGAAAAAAAAAATATTCCACCATCTATCGTTTCCATCTTTTCACACCTTCACCTATCCACTTAAAGAAAAATACCAAAAACATTTACCATGGAGCCACAACCTATGATTCAATCATTCTCTACTCCACGGGGCATGCTCTTAGAGCCACCTTTATCATCACAACCAGTTTTATCATCAAGCTATGAGCTTTGCCCCAGTTTTATTGCTTTGATCAAAGGTTTATCTTTCTCTGGTCTTAAAGATGAAAATCCTTTTCAACACTTGAGAGAGTTTGAGCAATTGTGTGCATGCCGATTGATCAATGGCATGACACATGAAACCTTAAAGTGGACATTGTTTTCCTTCTCCCTCAATGGGAAGGCGAAGCAATGGTACACTTACACCGCTAAGAGAGTGAACGGCGATTGGAAAGAATTGCGAGACAAATTTTGTCTAGCATTTTTTCCCGTATCTCGTATCACTGCTCTACGAGCGGAAATAATTAACTTTCGCCAAGAAGAGGAAGAAACCCTTAGTGCGGCTTGGGTTCGGTTTTGTTCATTAACCGATTCCGGCCCAGAACTTTTGCTCCCCGAACCAGTTTTATTGCAACATTTTTATTCGGGGTTGAGCAAAAACACCGCACTTTATCTTGACACTGCTGCTGGCGGATCTTTCTTTCATAAAACCTTAGCCGAAGGAAAAGAACTTTTAGAACGGATCGTAGAAAACACTCCCTTTGCCTTCGAACCGCCAGAAGAACCCAAGTCAAGCTGTGAGGAGACTCCAACTGCCGAATGCAAGCCTTTGACTTCTAAATCATATCATTCGACCGTTGAGCCCTCACCGAAGCCACGAACAATGAAAGAGGACGAAAAACCTCTGGAGTTCCCATCCAAGTTTGGGGATGATATCTTTGGAGGTCACAGAAACACCTTGAACTCTTCCTATCAAAAACCACCACCCTCTACATCACCTCCCAAACCACAAATGATGGAGGAGGAAGAAGAAGATGAACCCTTTGAATATCCGATGTTCGAGGAGATCATTTTTGAAGATTATGGGAATACCTCGAATTACACCTGGGTAAAGAAACCACCTCCTTCTCCTCCCGATCCTCCAAAAGAACCTTTTCACAAGGAGGATCCAAAAGAAAACCCTTGGAAAACCTCTTTTGCCACCACTACCACTCAAAATCCTTTGGCAAAACCTCACCTCGATCATACACCACTCGAGCAAGTAAAATTCATATCTCCATTCATATCACCCGATCTTGCTCTTCATGAGGATGAGAAGTTTTCCAACCAAGAAGAGGACAAGAAGGAAGAAACACTTCAAATCCAACGATCCTCTTCTTCTGCCTCACTTGAGTCCTTTCCCTCTGGCCCTCCTTGCATCATTCTTGATGATGATCAAGAACTTCTCGAAGAAAATCCTTCGGCCATGGAATTTCTTGAGGCATCGACTCTAGAATCCAAAGATGAAACTTTGAATGAGCATGAGAGCTTCTTCCTTGAACAACCTTTTGATACATGCTCACATCATGAATCTCTAGAGTCAAGCATCGTTAGTGCCATAACCGCTTTTGATGCCTACAACCACCATAAAGCTCTCTTTTGCTACTTGTTCTTCAGGATGGTTGTAGATGCTTTCATTTATCATAAATATTGCAAATCTCGTGGTTGCATTTTTGGTACTAACCATGCAGATCATTCTCCGAGATCACATCATCAAGAACATGATGGAGAAAAGTCTTGCTCGTCGGACTTAAAATGATGATGCCCTTGCCGACAGGATAATCGGTAGTTATCTCATATTTGCTTTTGCATTTTTATTTATCTTTCAACATGCATATTTGATTTTTCCCCGATTTGCATCCATGCATGTTTGAAATTTTCACCTGCATTGTTTTGCATATTTGCTTTTTCCACAAAAAAAAAATGCATATTTGATTCACTTGCATTCTTGCATGTTTGAATTTTTTCCAAATCATGTTTGGGATTTTTCAAACCACTTTGCATTTTGCATAAAAAAATATTTTATTTCTTTTAAGGGAATAAATTTGGAAAATGATTTTTGAGACTACTTTTTGATGAAAAAAAAATGCGTTGAGCAAACTTTTGGTGGAAATTTGGCACAACCTCCTATGGCTGTCTATAGCCAAGTGGGGTTGTTGACCGAATTGGACTTCATTTCTTCACACCTTTCTCCAAAGTTTTCATTAGATTGTGTCTCAAATTTAAGAAGAAAAAAATTTCCATCTTTCTTTGATTTTTCCATTTGTATTTTTGGAAGTTTCCAAAATAATTCTCCAGCAAGTTGGACCTCCTCCAACTCTTCTTTTTCTTCTTTGAAAAACAAAGAGATTTTCATTTCTTTTGAAATAACAATTTTGGGAAAATGAATTTGAGATAATCTTTTGTTGGAAAATGCTTTGAGCAAAATTTCTGGAACATTTTGGCACAGCCTCCTATGGCATTTTATAGCCAAGTGGGGCTGGTGACCAATTTGGGCTTCATTTCTTTATATTTGGATGCAAGGGTGTTTGGACTCTTCAAATTTCACTCCAGCACCCTTACAACGAAATTCTTGCTCTCGCATTTCCCCAAGTTCTCATCGTATTTTATCTCAAGTTTAAGAAAAATATTTTATCTCTCCCTTTTTGCTTTTCCATTTTCATGTTGGGGAGTTTCCCAAAATAAGTTCTTCGTTGTTGGAAGTGTTCCAACTCTTCTTTTTATTTTTCTACTTGAAAATCATTCAAAGAAAAAGAGGAGAAATAAATTTGAGACAAATCCTTTTTGCGTTTTGCCTCAAACGTAAGAAAAAGATTTCCCTTTTCTTCTTTTAGTTTGTTTTCATGATTTGAGTTGCGAAAAAAAAAAAGAGCCTTGCAAGAGCAATCCATGGGTGTGCCACTTTTGTTTACACTAACATAACCCGTTCTCGAGTTTGCTCTTGTGTTCTCGCTCTTGTGTGCAGCTATGAAATGGGCCAACAAGTGGCTCATCGATGCGTTGAAGAAGGCGACAAGCTCAAACCCAAGTCACTCTCGATGTGACACATCTTCGTACCTCTCCATCGAGCTCATGCCTAGCTCAAGAAGGTTGGCATGAAGAGCTTCAAGAGGATCTCATGGAGGTGGACCACAATGAAGACAACACGTCGAGACTCCTTTTCAACACCAATCCATCTTGGTGTGCGATGAGGAGATGCAAGCCTACAACACTCATGGAACCGTGTCTATGCTCACACATGAGCATGTGACTCGGAATTGCTGCACAAAACAGGTATGAATGTTAACTTTGCCAATGATGAGAAGCCATAGGGTGAGATGAATTTGCTTGTGTGGTGAGAAAGGTTTCTTACTTGCCATGCAGTTTTTATGCACCCTGCTAGTAGTAGACAATGGTTTTACTCTTCGGTTCTTGCTGAACGAGTATCAGGCGCTTTCATGAAACAATCTTAGTCTGCTATTAGGTTTCCATAAGCATTGCTTGCTTGAGTTTTTCTTCAACTCCTGATCTTCACAAGCATGCTCTTTGGCAAAGTATCACATTCCACCCTGTGCTTGATGCATGAATGGCTTGCTATGACTTGTGTTCCTTAAGACGATCATTTGACCTTTCTATGAGGAATGAGCTTAGAATCCTGCTGCCATGATTTACAATTTAAGGATCTCTCCTCTGCAATGCATTTGCAATGGTTAGAACTTTTCAAGCATCAAGGACCTGTTGAGTGCACCTCGTTGATTGCTCATGTTGCTTAAAGAGTCTGGGCTTTAGAAAATGCTTAATCTTCTTATGCCAATGAGCCCTGATCTTTTATCAATGAGGATTATCATGTTTATGGTCACACTCATACATGGTCACATGATTCGCTTGTGCTTATCTTCCTCGGCTATACAAATGAGATCCGGTTACCTAACCCGGGACTTTATTTGTATATGCTGTGAGAGCTAACCATCCCTCTCCAAGCTGGATGAGGATTGCTTGCAGGAGTAGTGTTTTTGGCAGGGATTACTTGAAAAACGCTAAGGAATGCAGCCATGAAGGTGCCACAACCGCAGCCCCAGCCTATGAATATCTAAGCGGGGTGGGAAACAACTAAGTATCACTTGGTTGGGACCAACCCACGCAAGGATATGAGGCTTGAGGTTCGTCGTGACACATGATGGCAGCAAACCATTGAGGACCAATGTGCCAACATCAACGCCGCGCTGCAACAAAGCCCGGTCAATCTCAAGACCCACAACCAACGCATGGGGTTCAACCCCAATCAAGGGCTATGAGCAAAGAACAAGTGTGGGGGAGGTTCCCTCCCCCACTAAGGTGACTTATATCGCAACTTGTATCCTTCAGCTTTCACCTTACATGATAAAATAAAAAGTTGAAAAAGAATCTAAAGTCAAAAAAAAATATATGAACAAAATAGGCGCTTTTATTTCCCTTTTCATACACATAATGCGCCTTGAGCTAGTTTCCAAATTAAATAAATTTAGGCTCCCCGGTCTTTAACCCCGGTAGAGTCCTTTTTGTTTCCATATTCTTTTGTTTGTTTTGAATAAAAGAAGCCAGGTACAAGAACAAGTGTGGGGGAGATCTCTCTGTCTTCATCACGCACACATTCGAGATCTCCCACCAACACGATGCACAACATCGCACCGATCAACACGCCAAGGAATGGAGCCATTGGGCACAAGAAAACAAAGAATGGTCGAACCCCTTGGTTCAATCAAACACCCAAAGGTCCCACTTGATCTCCACTTCATCCATGGCGATGGTTTGCGCATCTTATCCCCTAGTCCCTATTTGTTGAGTTAAAACAATCTTTCATGAAAATCTTGTAGATTTAACTCAAATATAAAATGAACCAACATACTTTCACCTGGTTGGCCTGCATACTCTTTATTCCTCGCATCATACACCTGTTGCTTGTGAACACCAATCTCTTAGGACCCCATGTTATTCTAAGTTGTTGGCGAATGAGATATGGTTGGATGAGAGGAATCTTGCTTATTCTGCATAAACTGCTTGGGAATTTATCTTGCAAAATTCAAAATCCATAGCTTTGCACTCCTCAATGATCTTATATTCCCACCAGAGCCAAATAATGATCATATTGAAAACCTCTACAAATGCTGCTTGTTATTGCTTTGAGCTTTGTCAAATTGTTGTGACCCTTGTGAGATGCTTGTCATACTTTCATGATCAAGATCACGTACACATACACCACCACCACAAAACATGCTAAACTTCTACACTGGAAGTTAGCCACACCATTTCATCCATCCACCAAAATAAATACTCTTTCATTTGTTGTTGATGTCTCTCTCCAAATATTCTTGCAAAAGAGACATGGCTATCGAAAAAAAAAGAGAGAGAAGTTGAAAAAAAAAAAGAAAGAAAGAGTGCTCATATGCATGAGCATGAATAAAAAAAAAAAACTGCTCAAACATGTTGAGCATGATAAAAAAAAAAGAAGAAAGAGAAGAAGTGATAGCCATGTTCTCAAATAAAAAGCAATCAAGAGAGAGACATCATCACATCAAGGAGTATCCACCATATTCACTTTTATCATACACTTATCCACACACGTGCACACTCTTGATCAGATTGTATGACTTGTTATCTCCTTGGATCCGGTTTTTGACTTAGCAACATAAGTAATGCAAGTATGCTCCTTTTCATTCCCTACCAAGCTCCACATAAAGCCTTACATAGAAGTAGGATGAAAAGAGGCAAATCAAATGCCTTGGTGAGGAATCATACACATTGAGCGATCTGAGAGTTATCATTCGAGGAGTATGAGCTATGTTTTTACTTTTGAAAATCTTTCAAAAACCCAAGTTACTCAGCAGATGCAGCTACGATGACTTGAATCATGACCGTTCCATTCCTCAACCGCCCAAGATGACATGGTAGACACATCAAAGTTCACGGGTGCAGGTATGGCTTGGAATAACTTGTATGCTAGCATCATACCAAAGAAAGTTATGTTCCACCTTAGTCCTTCAGCTTTACTCGAGGACGAGCAAAGGCTAAGTGTGGGGGAGTTGTTGACGGCTCTTAGACCCAAAATAAACCGTCAACTAGCTGCACCTTTTTCCCTCAAACCAAACACCAAAGGTAGACTTAGGACTTGAAACTAACGGATTCCACGAGTCTTGGTGAATTTGTGAGTGCAGCTGCATTTCATAGGAAAACGGGGAAAAGGAAGCATAAAAGGCCCACTCTGGAAACACCGATTTTCCCCGGAATAAAGATATCTCCCCAAAAGCCCAATATCAAGGAGACATGAAGAAATATCCTCTCCTGGAGATCCTCAATAATGGCAAAGATATATGGACCCACCAAATCAACCCAAATCATATCAAGAATATTCCGGAGGATCCATATCAGAATCATATCCAAGGATCATATCAGAATCATATAAAGAATATCTCAGAGGATAGCATCTAGAATCAAATCAAGGATATGCCAGAGGATATGCCAGAGAAGAAGGAAAGCAAGAGGCGGCAAAGGCAGGTCGGCCGACCCCACAGGGCAGGTCGGCCGACCCTGTAGCTTAGCCTCTAAGGCTCATCTTTTTATGGAAGTTTCCCACCGTCATACCAAGGTCGGTTCAGCCAGCAATCAATGCCCAAAGGCGGTGGAGGACCCCCAAACCGACCTACCAAGGCTATAAATAAAGGGGTACCCCCCTCCTTTCAACACACAACACAAGACACAAGTCATTCCACTCCCATCCAGGCCAAGGGCCTCTTGTATAGTAGTAGAGTAGGAGAGAGGGCAGGGGAGAAGAGAGGGGTAGTCCTCCCTTTGTGAGGACTTAGCCCAAATCTTGTACCTTGGCGGATATTATCTTATTTATAGTTCATCGTTCGTTCTTCGTTCGTTCGTCGTTCGTTCTTCGTTCGTTCGTTCGTTCATAGTTCGTTCGTTGTTCTTATTCATAAGTTAGTATTCGTGGTGATATTGATCTAGCGAGCATTGTTTACTAGTCGTTATTCTTGTTATACTTGTTTGCGGGATCATCGCTCCGCAAGGAGTGCTCTAGCCTTCTGAATCAGTACCAGGACCGGGGTTAGAGTAGTAATCGACGGCATAGACGTGGTGTCTAGGCTAGAGGTTACCTTTGTTTGCAGCGTGCCCCACGGTTTGTAGAGGTAGGCGGCAGGTGGTGACAGCCCTGTCCGTCCCTTGTAATCCTCCACGTTCGGGTTCGTCGTAGAGCTACAGGCTGGCGTGACTTGGCAGACCAGGTCTATACCAGTGCCCGAAGTAGACAAGTAGAGCTTGAGTGCGTCTATCCTAAGGGATAACTAGATCTTTATTCATCCTCTCAATCCTACACTACTATCGTTCTTGTGTGTCCTTGGGTAAAACTAACCTTGCTGCAGGATACCTCCGTTCCTTGGGGAAAACAAATACGATACCTTGGAATACTCCCGGGTGAAGTGCTACAACGGTATTCCGTGCGCTTGCGGATTTATTCGTGGTGTAAGAAATACCAACAAGCATTTCTGGCGCCGTTGCCGGGGAACGGTTGCTATCTCTGCTGCGAACCAGGTTTGCCCTCGTATTGTATCCTTTACCTTTTTCCTTTACCATCATTAGAAAAAAAAAATTTCCACCATCTATCCTTTCCATCCTTTTCACACCTTCACCTATCCACTTAAAGAAAAATACCAAAAACATTTACCATGGAGCCACAACCTATGATTCAATCATTCTCTGCTCCACGGGGCGAGCTCTTAGAGCCACCTTTATCATCACAACCAGTTTTATCATCAAGCTATGAGCTTTGCCCCAGTTTTATTGCTTTGATCAAAGGTTTATCTTTCTCTGGTCTTAAAGATGAAAATCCTTTTCAACACTTGCGAGAGTTTGAGCAATTGTGTGCATGCCGATTGATCAATGGCATGACACATGAAACCTTAAAGTGGACATTGTTTTCCTTCTCCCTCAATGGGAAGGCGAAGCAATGGTACACTTACACCGCTAAGAGAGTGAACGGCGATTGGAAAGAATTGCGAGACAAATTTTGTCTAGCATTTTTTCCCGTATCTCGTATCACTGCTCTACGAGCGGAAATAATTAACTTTCGCCAAGAAGAGGAAGAAACCCTTAGTGCGGCTTGGGTTCGGTTTTGTTCATTGACCGATTCCGGCCCAGAACTTTTGCTCCCCGAACCAGTTTTATTGCAACATTTTTATTCGGGGTTGAGCAAAAACACCGCACTTTATCTCGACACTGCTGCTGGCGGATCTTTCTTTCATAAAACCTTAGCCGAAGGAAAAGAACTTTTAGAACGGATCGTAGAAAACACTCCCTTTTCCTTCGAACCGCCAGAAGAACCCAAGTCGAGCTGTGAGGAGACTCCAACTGCCGAATGCAAGCCTTTGACTTCTAAATCATATCATTCGACCGTTGAGCCCTCACCCAAGCCACGAACAATGAAAGAGGATGAAAAACCTCTGGAGTTCCCATCCAAGTTTGGGGATGATATCTTTGGAGGTTATGGAAACACCTTGAACTCTTCCTATCAAAAACCACCAGCCTCTACATCACCCCCCAAACCACAAATGATGGAGGAGGAAGAAGAAGATGAACCCTTTGAATATCCGATGTTTGAGGAAATAATTTTTGAAGATTATGGGAATACCTCGAATTACACCTGGGTAAAGAAACCACCTCCTTCTCCTCCCGATCCTCCAAAAGAACCTTTTCACAAGGAGGATCCAAAAGAAAACCCTTGGAAAACTTCTTTCGCCACCACTACCACTCAAAATCCTTTGGTGAAACCTCACCTCGATCATTCACCACTCGAGCAAGTAAAGTTCATATCTCCATTCATATCACCCGATCTTGCTCTTCATGAGGATGAGAAGTTTTCCAACCAAGAAGAGGACAAGAAGGAAGAAACACTTCAAATCCAACGATCCTCTTCTTCTGCCTCACTTGAGTCCTTTCCCTCTGGCCCTCCTTGCATCATTCTTGATGATGATCAAGAACTTCTCAAAGAAAATCCTTCGGCCATGGAATTTCTTGAGGCATCGACTCTAGAATCCAAAGATGAATCTTTGAATGAGCATGAGAGCTTCTTCCTTGAACAACCTTTTGATACATGCTCACATCATGAATCTCTAGAGTCAAGCATCGTTAGTGCCATAACCACTTTTGATGCCTACAACCACCATAAAGCTCTCTTTGCTACTTGTTCTTCAGGATGGTTGTAGATGCTTTCATTTATCATAAATATTGCAAATCTCGTGGTTGCATTTTTGGTACTAACCATGCAGATCATTCTCCGGGATCACATTATCAAGAACATGACGGAGAAAAGTCTTGCTCATCGGACTTAAAATGATGATGCCCTTGCCGACAGGATAATCGGTAGTTATCTCATATTTGCTTCTTCCATATTTGATTTCTCTTTCAACATGCATATTTGATTTTCCCCGATTTGCATCCATGCATGTTTGAAATTTTCACCTGCATTGTTTTGCATATTTGCTTTTTCCACAAAAAAAAATGCATATTTGATTCACTTGCATTCTTGCATGTTTGAATTTTTTCCAAATCATGTTTGGGATTTTTCAAACCACTTTGCATTTTGCATAAAAAAAATATTTTATTTCTTTTAAGGGAATAAATTTGGAAAATGATTTTTGAGACTACTTTTTGATGAAAAAAAATGCGTTGAGCAAACTTTTGGTGGAAATTTGGCACAACCTCCTATGGCTGTCTATAGCCAAGTGGGGTTGTTGACCGAATTGGACTTCATTTCTTCACACCTTTCTCCAAAGTTTTCATTGGATTGTGTCTCAAATTCAAGAAAAAAAAATATTTCCATCTTTCTTTGATTTTTCCATTTGTATTTTTGGAAGTTTCCAAAATAATTCTCCAGCAAGTTGGACCTCCTCCAACTCTTTTTTTCTTCTTTGAAAAACAAAGAGATTTTCATTTCTTTTGAAATAACAATTTTGGGAAAATGAATTTGAGATAATCTTTTGTTGGAAAATGCTTTGAGCAAAATTTCTGGAACATTTTGGCACAGCCTCCTATGGCATTTTATAGCCAAGTGGGGCTGGTGACCAATTTGGGCTTCATTTCTTTATATTTGGATGCAAGGGTGTTTGGACTCTTCAAATTTCACTCAAGCACCCTTACAACGAAATTCTTGCTCTCGCATTTCCCCAATTTTCCATTGTATTTTATCTCAAGTTTAAGAAAAATATTTTATCTCTCCCTTTTTGCTTTTCCATTTTCATGTTGGGGAGTTTTCCAAAATAAGTTCTTCGTTGTTGGAAGTGTTCCAACTCTTCTTTTTATTTTTCTACTTGAAAATCATTCAAAGAAAAAGAGGAGAAATAAATTTGAGACAAATCCTTTTTGCGTTTTGCCTCAAACGTAAGAAAAAGATTTCCCTTTTCTTCTTTTAGTTTGTTTTCATGATTTGAGTTGCGAAAAAAAAAAAGAGCCTTGCAAGAGCAATCCATGGGTGTGCCACTTTTGTTTACACTAACATAACCCGTTCTCGAGTTTGCTCTTGTGTTCTCGCTCTTGTGTGCAGCTATGAAATGGGCCAACAAGTGGCTCATCGATGCGTTGAAGAAGGCGACAAGCTCAAACCCAAGTCACTCTCGATGTGACACATATTCGTACCTCTCCATCGAGCTCATGCCTAGCTCAAGAAGGTTGGCATGAAGAGCTTCAAGAGGATCCCATGGAGGTGGACCACGATGAAAACAACACGTCGAGACTCCTTTTCAACACCAATCCATCTTGGTGTGCGATGAGGAGATGCAAGCCTACAACACTCATGGAACCGTGTCCATGCTCACACATGAGTATGTGACTCGGAATTGCTGCACAAAACAGGTATGAATGTTAACTTTGCCAATGATGAGAAGCCATAGGGTGAGATGAATTTGCTTGTGTGGTGAGAAAGGTTCCTTCTTACTTGCCATGCAGTTTTTATGCACCCTGCTAGTAGTAGACAATGGTTTTACTCTTCGGTTCTTGCTGAACGAGTATCAAGTGCTTTCATGAAACAATCTTAGTCTACTACTAGGTTTCCATAAGCATTGCTTGCTTGAGTTTTTCTTCAACTCCTGATCTTCGCAAGCATGCTCTTTGGCAAAGTATCACATTCCACCCTGTGCTTGATGCATGAATGGCTTGCTATGACTTGTGTTCCTTAAGACGATCATTTGACCTTTCTATGAGGAATGAGCTTAGAATCCTGCTGCCATGGTTTACAATTTAAGAATCTCTCCTCTGCAATGCATTTGCAATGGTTAGAACTTTTCAAGCATCAAGGACCTGTTGAGTGCACCTCGTTGATTGCTCATGTTGCTTAAAGAGTCTGGGCTTTAGAAAATGCTTAAGTTTCTTATATCAATGAGCCCTGATCTTTTATCAATGAGGATTATCATGTTTATGGTCACACTCATACATGGTCACATGATTCGCTTGTGCTTATCTTCCTCGGCTATACAAATGAGATCCGGTTACCTAACCCGGGACTTTATTTGTATATGCTGTGAGAGCTAACCATCCCTCTCCAAGTTGGATGAGGATTGCTTGCAGGAGTAGTGTTTTTGGCAGGGATTACTTGAAAAACGCTAAGGAATGCAGCCATGAAGGTGCCACAACCGCAGCCCCAGCCTATGAATATCTAAGCGGGGTGGGAAACAACTAAGTATCACTTGGTTGGGACCAACCCACGCAAGGATATGAGGCTTGAGGTTCGTCGTGGCACATGATGGCAGCAAACCATTGAGGATCAATGTGCCAACATCAACGCCGCGCTGCAACAAAGCCCGGTCAATCTCAAGACCCACAACCAACGCATGGGGTTCAACCCCAATCAAGGGCTATGAGCAAAGAACAAGTGTGGGGGAGGTTCCCTCCCCCACTAAGGTGAATTGTATCGCAACTTGTATCCTTCAGCTTTCACCTTACATGATAAAATAAAAAGTTGAAAAAGAATCTAAAGTCAAAAAAAAAAATATGAATAAAATAGGCGCTTTTATTTCCCTCTTTCATACACATAATGCGCCTTGAGCTAGTTTCCAAATTAAATAAATTTAGGCTCCCCGGTCTTTAACCCCGGTAGAGTCCTTTTTGTTTCCATATTCTTTTGTTTGTTTTGAATAAAAGAAGCCAGGTACAAGAACAAGTGTGGGGGAGATCTCTCTGTCTTCATCACGCACACATTCGAGATCTCCCACCAACACGATGCACAACATCGCACTGATCAACACGCTAAGGAGTGGAGCCATTGGGCACAAGAAAACAAAGAATGATTGAACCCCTTGGTTCGATCAAACACCCAAAGGTCCCACTTGATCTCCACTTCATCCATGGCGATGGTTTGCGCATCTTATCTCCTAGTCCCTATTTCTTGAGTTAAAACAATCTTTCATGAAAATCTTGTAGATTTAACTCAAAGATAAAATGAACCAACATACTTTCACCTGGTTGGCCTGCATACTCTTTATTCCTCGCATCATACACCTGTTGCTTGTGAACACCAATCTCATAGGACCCCATGTTTATCTAAGTTGTTGGCGAATGTGATATGGTTGGATGAGAGGAATCTTGCTTATTCTGCATAAAGTGCTTGGGAATTTATCTTGCAAAATTCAAAATCCATAGCTTTGCACTCCTCAATGATCTTATATTCCCACCAGAGCCAAATAATGATCATATTGAAAGCCTCTACAAATGCTGCTTGTTATTGCTTTGAGCTTTGTCAAATTGTTGTGACCCTTGTGAGATGCTTGTCATACTTTCATGATCAAGATCACGTACACATACACCACCACCACAAAACATGCTAAACTTCTACACTGGAAGTTAGCCACACCATTTCATCCATCCACCAAAATAAATACTCTTTCATTTGTTGTTGATGTCTCTCTCCAAATATTCTTGCAAAAGAGACATGGCTATCGAAAAAAAAAAGAGAGAGAAGTTGAAAAAAAAAAAAAAGAAAGAGTGCTCATATGCATGAGCATGAATAAAAAAAAAAAAAGCTCAAACATGTTGAGCATGATAGAAAAAAAAGAAGAAAGAAAGAGAATAAGTGATAGCCATGTTCTCAAATAAAAAGCAATCAAGAGAGAGACATCATCACATCAAGGAGTATCCACCATATTCACTTTTATCATACACTTATCCACACACGTGCACACTCTTGATCAGATTGTATGACTTGTTTTCTCCTTGGATCCGGTTTTTGACTTAGCAACATAAGTAATGCAAGTATGCTCCTTTTCATTCCCTACCAAGCTCCACATAAAGCCTTACATAGAAGTAGGATGAAAAGAGGCAAATCAAATGCCTTGGTGAGGAATCATACACATTGAGCGATCTGAGAGTTATCATTCGAGGAGTATGAGCTATGTTTTTACTTTTGAAAATCTTTCAAAAACCCAAGTTACTCAGCAGATGCAGCTACGATGACTTGAATCATGACCGTTCCATTCCTCAACCGCCCAAGATGACATGGTAGACACATCAAAGTTCACGGGTGCAGGTATGGCTTGGAATAACTTGTATGCTAGCATCATACCAAAGAAAGTTATGTTCCACCTTAGTCCTTCAGCTTTACTCGAGGACGAGCAAAGGCTAAGTGTGGGGGAGTTGTTGACGGCTCTTAGACCCAAAATAAACCGTCAACTAGCTGCACCTTTTACCCTCAAATCAAACACCAAAGGTAGACTTAGGACTTGAAACTAACGGATTCCACGAGTCTTGGTGAATTTGTGAGTGCAGCTGCATTTCATAGGAAAACGGGGAAAAGGAAGCATAAAAGGCCCACTCTGGAAACACCGATTTTCCCCGGAATAAAGATATCTCCCCAAAAGCCCAATATCAAGGAGACATGAAGAAATATCCTCTCCTGGAGATCCTCAATAATGGCAAAGATATATGGACCCACCAAATCAACCCAAATCATATCAAGAATATTCCGGAGGATCCATATCAGAATCATATCCAAGGATCATATCAGAATCATATAAAGAATATCTCAGAGGATAGCATCTAGAATCAAATCAAGGATATGCCAGAGGATATGCCAGAGAAGAAGGAAAGCAAGAGGCGGCAAAGGCAGGTCGGCCGACCCCACAGGGCAGGTCGGCCGACCCTGTAGCTTAGCCTCTAAGGCTCATCTTTTTATGGAAGTTTCCCACCGTCATACCAAGGTCGGTTCAGCCAGCAATCAATGCCCAAAGGCGGTGGAGGACCCCCAAACCGACCTACCAAGGCTATAAATAAAGGGGTACCCCCCTCCTTTCAACACACAACACAAGACACAAGTCATTCCACTCCCATCCAGGCCAAGGGCCTCTTGTATAGTAGTAGAGTAGGAGAGAGGGCAGGGGAGAAGAGAGGGGTAGTCCTCCCTTTGTGAGGACTTAGCCCAAATCTTGTACCTTGGCGGATATTATCTTATTTATAGTTCATCGTTCGTTCTTCGTTCGTTCGTCGTTCGTTCTTCGTTCGTTCGTTCGTTCATAGTTCGTTCGTTGTTCTTATTCATAAGTTAGTATTCGTGGTGATATTGATCTAGCGAGCATTGTTTACTAGTCGTTATTCTTGTTATACTTGTTTGCGGGATCATCGCTCCGCAAGGAGTGCTCTAGCCTTCTGAATCAGTACCAGGACCGGGGTTAGAGTAGTAATCGACGGCATAGACGTGGTGTCTAGGCTAGAGGTTACCTTTGTTTGCAGCGTGCCCCACGGTTTGTAGAGGTAGGCGGCAGGTGGTGACAGCCCTGTCCGTCCCTTGTAATCCTCCACGTTCGGGTTCGTCGTAGAGCTACAGGCTGGCGTGACTTGGCAGACCAGGTCTATACCAGTGCCCGAAGTAGACAAGTAGAGCTTGAGTGCGTCTATCCTAAGGGATAACTAGATCTTTATTCATCCTCTCAATCCTACACTACTATCGTTCTTGTGTGTCCTTGGGTAAAACTAACCTTGCTGCAGGATACCTCCGTTCCTTGGGGAAAACAAATACGATACCTTGGAATACTCCCGGGTGAAGTGCTACAACGGTATTCCGTGCGCTTGCGGATTTATTCGTGGTGTAAGAAATACCAACAAGCATTTCTGGCGCCGTTTGCCGGGGAACGGTTGCTATCTCTTGCTGCGAACCAGGTTTGCCCTCGTATTGTATCCTTTACCTTTTTCCTTTACCATCATAAGAAAAAAAAAAATTCCACCATCTATCTTTCCATCTTTTTCACACCTTCACCTATCCATTAAAGAAAAATACCAAAAACATTTACCATGGAGCCACAACCTATGATTCAATCATTCTCTGCTCCACGGCGAGCTCTTAGAGCCACCTTTATCATCACAACCAGTTTATCATCAAGCTATGAGCTTTGCCCCAGTTTTATTGCTTTGATCAAAGGTTTATCTTTCTCTGGTCTTAAAGATGAAAATCCTTTTCAACACTTGCGAGAGTTTGAGCAATTGTGTGCATGCCGATTGATCAATGGCATGACACATGAAACCTTAAAGTGGACATTGTTTTCCTTCTCCCTCAATGGGAAGGCGAAGCAATGGTACACTTACACCGCTAAGAGAGTGAACGGCGATTGGAAAGAATTGCGAGACAAATTTTGTCTAGCATTTTTTCCCGTATCTCGTATCACTGCTCTACGAGCGGAAATAATTAACTTTCGCCAAGAAGAGAGAAGAAAACCTTAGTGCGGCTTGGGTTCGGTTTTGTTCATTGACCGATTCCGGCCCAGAACTTTTGCTCCCCGAACCAGTTTTATTGCAACATTTTTATTCGGGGTTGAGCAAAAACACCGCACTTTATCTTGACACTGCTGCTGGCGGATCTTTCTTTCATAAAACCTTAGCCGAAGGAAAAGAACTTTTAGAACGGATCGTAGAAACACTCCCTTTTCCTTCGAACCGCCAGAAGAACCCAAGTCGAGCTGTGAGGAGACTCCAACTGCCGAATGCAAGCCTTTGACTTCTAAATCATATCATTCGACCGTTGAGCCCTCACCGAAGCCACGAACAATGAAAGAGGATGAAAAACCTCTGGAGTTCCCATCCAAGTTTGGGGATGATATCTTTGGAGGTATGGAAACACCTTGAACTCTTCCTATCAAAAACCACCACCCTCTACATCACCCCCCAAACCACAAATGATGGGAGGAAGAAGAAGATGAACCCTTTGAATATCCGATGTTTGAGGAAATCATTTTGAAGATTATGGGAATACCTCGAATTACACTGGGTAAAGAAACCACCTCCTTCTCCTCCCGATCCTCCAAAAGAACCTTTTCACAAGGAGGATCCAAAAGAAAACCCTTGGAAAACTCTTTTGCCACCACTACCACTCAAAATCCTTTGGTGAAACCTCACCTCGATCATACACCACTCGAGCAAGTAAAGTTCATATCTCCATTCATATCACCCGATCTTGCTCTTCATGAGGATGAGAAGTTTCCAACCAAGAAGAGGACAAGAAGGAAGAAACACTTCAATCCAACGATCCTCTTCTTCTGCCTCACTTGAGTCCTTTCCCTCTGGCCCTCCTTGCATCATTTTTGATGATGATCAAGAACTTCTCAAAGAAAATCCTTCGGCCATGGAATTTCTTGAGGCATCGACTCTAGAATCCAAGATGAATCTTTGAATGAGCATGAGAGCTTCTTCCTTGAACAACCTTTGATACATGCTCACATCATGAATCTCTAGAGTCAAGCATCGTTAGTTCCATAACCACTTTGAGGCCTACAACCACCATAAAGCTCTCTTTTGTTACTTGTTCTTCAGGATGGTGTAGATGCTTTCATTATCATAAATATTGCAAATCTCGTGGTTGCATTTTTGGTACTAACCATGCAGATCATTCTCCGGGACTATTTTATCAAGAACATGACGGAGAAAAGTCTTGCTCGTCGGACTTAAAAAAATGATGAGCCCTTGCCGACAGGATAATCGGTAGTTATCTCATATTGCTTTGCATTTTTGATTATTTCATGCATATTTGATTTTCCGATTTGCATCCATGCATGTTTGAAATTTTCACCGCATTGTTTTGCATATTTTCTTTTTCCAAAAAAAAAAATGCATATTTGATTCACTTGCATTCTTGCATGTTTGAATTTTTCCAAATCATGTTTGGGATTTTTCAAACCACTTTGCATTTTGCATAAAAAAATATTTTATTTCTTTTAAGGAATAAATTTGGAAAATGATTTTTGAGACTACTTTTGTTGAAAAAAAAATGCGTTGAGCAAATTTGGTGGAAATTGGGCACAACCTCCTATGGCTGTTTATAGCCAAGTGGGGTTGTTGACCGAATTGGACTTCATTTCTTCACACCTTTCTCCAAAGTTTTCATTGGATTGTGTCTCAAATTCAAGAAGAAAAAAAATATTTCCATCTTTCTTTGATTTTTCCATTTGTATTTTGGAAGTTTCCAAAATAATTCTCCAGCAAGTTGGACCTCCTCCAACTCTTTTTTTCTTCTTTGAAAAACAAGAGATTTTCATTTCTTTTGAAATAACAATTTTGGGAAAATGAATTTGAGATAATCTTTTGTTGGAAAATGCTTTGAGCAAAATTTCTGGAACATTTTGGCACAGCCTCCTATGGCATTTTATAGCCAAGTGGGGCTGGTGACCAATTTGGGCTTCATTTCTTTATATTTGGATGCAGGGTGTTTGGACTCTTCAAATTTCACTCCAAGCACCCTTACAACGAAATTCTTGCTCTCGCATTTCCCCAAGTTCTCATTGTATTTTATCAAGTTCAAGTTTAGAAAAATATTTTATCTCTCCCTTTTTGCTTTTCCATTTTCATGTTGGGGAGTTTTCCAATAAGTTCTTCGTGTTGGAAGTGTTCCAACTCTTCTTTTTATTTTTCTACTTGAAAATCATCAAAAAAAGAGAGAGAAATAAATTGAGACAAATCCTTTTTGCGTTTTGCCTCAAACGTAAGAAAAAGATTTCCCTTTTCTTCTTTTAGTTGTTTTCATGATTTGAGTTGCGAAAAAAAAAAAAAAAGAGCCTTGCAAGAGCAATCCATGGGTGTGCCACTTTTGTTTACACTAACATAACCCGTTCTCGAGTTTGCTCTTGTGTTCTCGCTCTTGTGTGCAGCTATGAAATGGCCAACAAGTGGCTCATCGATGCGTTGAAGAAGGCGACAAGCTCAAACCCAAGTCACTCTCGATGTGACACATATTCGTACCTCTCCATCGAGCTCATGCCTAGCTCAAGAAGGTTGGCATGAAGAGCTTCAAAAGGATCTCATGGAGGTGGACCACAATGAAGACAACACGTCGAGACTCCTTTTCAACACCAATCCATCTTGGTGTGCGATGAGGAGATGCAAGCTGCAACACTCATGGAACCGTGTCCATGCTACACATGAGTATGTGACTCGGAATTGCTGCACAAAACAGGTATGAATGTTAACTTTGCCAATGATGAGAAGCCATAGGGTGAGATGAATTTGCTTGTGTGGGAGAAAGGTTCTACTTGCCATGCAGTTTTTATGCACCCTGCTAGTAGTAGACAATGGTTTTACTCTTCGGTTCTTGCTGAACGAGTATCAAGCGCTTTCATGAAACAATCTTAGTCTGCTACTAGGTTTCCATAAGCATTGCTTGCTTGAGCTTTTTCTTAACTCCTGATCTTCGCAAGCATGCTCTTTGGCAAAGTATCACATTCCACCTGTGCTTGATGCATGAATGGCTTGCTATGACTTGTGTTCCTTAAGACGATCATTTGACCTTCTATGAGGAATGAGCTTAGTAATCCTGCTGCCATGGTTTACAATTTAGGATCTCTCCTCTGCAATGCATTGCAATGGTTAGTTTTTCAAGCATCAAGGACCTGTTGAGTGCACCTCGTTGATTGCTCATGTTGCTTAAAGAGTCTGGGCACAAATGCTTAATCTTCTTATATCAATGAGCCCTGATCTTTTATCAATGAGGATTATCATGTTTATGGTCACACTCATACATGGTCACATGATTCGCTTGTGCTATCTTCCTCAGCTATACAAATGAGATCCGGTTACCTAACCGGGACTTTATTTGTATATGCTATGAGAGCTAACCATCCCTCTCCAAGTTGGATGAGGATTGCTTGCAAGAGTAGTGTTTTGGCAGGGATTACTTGAAAAATCAAGGAATGCAGCCATGAAGGTGCCACCAACCGCAGCCCCAGCCTATGAAATCTAAGCGGGTGGGAAACAACTAAGTATCCACTTGGTTGGGACCAACCCACGCAAGGATATGAGGCTTGAGGTTCGTCACGGCACATGATGGCAGCAAACCATGAGGATCAATGTGCCAACATCAACGCCGCGCTGCAACAAAGCCGGTCAATCTCAAGACCCACAACCAACGCATGGGGTTCAAACCCAATCAAGGGCTATGAGCAAAGAACAAGTGTGGGGGAGGTTCCCTCCCCCACTAAGGTGACTTATATCGCAACTTGTATCCTTCAGCTTTCACCTTACATGATAAAATAAAAAGTTGAAAAAGAATCTAAAGTCAAAAAAACAAATAATGAACAAAATAGGCGCTTTTATTTCCCTTTTTCATACACATAATGCGCCTTGAGCTAGTTTCCAAATTAAATAAATTTAGGCTCCCCGTCTTTAACCCGGTAGAGTCCTTTTTGTTCATATTCTTTGTTTGTTTTGAATAAAAGAAACCAGGTACAAGAACAAGTGTGGGGGAGATCTCTATGTCTTGATCACGCACACATCGAGATCTCCCACCAACACGATGCACAACATCGCACTGATCAACACGCTAAGGAATGGAGCCATGGGCACAAAAAAACAAAGAATGGTTGAACCCTTGGTTCAATCAAACACCCAAAGGTCCCCACTTGATCTCCACTTCATCCATGGCGATGGTTTGCGCATCTTATCCCCTAGTCCCTATTTCATGAGTTAAAACAATCTTTCATGAAAATCTTGTAGATTTAACTCAAATATAAAATGAACCAACATACTTTCACCTGGTTGGCCTGCATACTCTTTATTCCTCGCATCATACACCTGTTGCTTGTGAACACCAATCTCATAGGACCCCATGTTATCTAAGTTGTTGGCGAATGTGATATGGTTGGATGAGAGGAATCTTGCTTATTCTGCATAAAGTGCTTGGGAATTTATTTTACACAATACAAAAAATGATAAGTTCCTCAATGATCAAAATTCCTACCAAAGCCATATTTGTTCTTACATTGCAAACCCTTACACATATGCTGCTTGTCATTGCATTGAGCTTTATCAAATTGTGTGACCCTAGTGAGAAGCTTGTCATACTCTCATTGATCAAGATCACGTACACTCCACCTCGCATGCTAAACTTCTACACTAGAAGTTAAGCAATACCACCACACTTCCACCCAAAATAAATACTCCAAAAAAAATTCATTGTTACCTCTCTCTCTCTCAAATATATCATTAGAGACATGGCTATGCAAAAGAAAGAAAAGAATAATCCCCTGCTCATACAAAAGTAGAGATGATGAAAAAATGGGGAAACAGTGAAATGTTGAGAAAAGAAAGAAAGAAAGATAGCCATGATCTCAAATAAAAAAAGCAAGAAGAGAGAGAGAGGAAACAAATAAAAAGGAGTATCCTTTCACCTCACCACCCCCATATACACACATGCACATCTGATCAGGTTGTATGACTTGCATTCTCTATGGATCCACTCTTTTGGTTCGGCAATATGTGTGATGCAAGTATGCCTCATATCATCCCTACCTTGAGCTCCACATACAAGCCTTAGAAGTAGGATGACAAAGAGGCAACACAATAATGCCTTGGTGAGGAATATACACTTATTGAGCGACTCGAGAGCATCATTTGAGGAACTTTTCTTTTATTTCAAACCTTTGAAAAACCTCCGGAAAATAAAAGTCAACAATGGACAAGTGAATGGTGCTCTGTTATAACCGTTCTATCTCTCAAACCGCCCAAGACAAGGAAAAAGCCATACGCCCCATAAGGAGTAAGGTAAGGATGAGCTACCATGCCAACTTTTTCAACTCAAAGGAGAGTATTTTGTTGTGTACATGGTACCTATGAGATATGAAAACATTGTAGCAACTCCTGATCAACATCCTAAGTCCTACTTCTTGCTCGGGACGAGCAGGAGGACAGCTTGGGGAGTTGTTGACGGTCCTTAGACCCAGTTTTTGACCGTCAATTAGCTCTATAAATAAGGAAGAACTAACACTTGTTACTTGCATTTGTTATCAAATAACCTATTTCCACATGTACCTCTAGATTTGGATGTGCAGGTGGAAAACAGGATTTTCAGGTGTAAAACAGGCCCAAGGCGACAATTCCAACACATCCATCAAACGAGGCTCGCCGCGGGGATATAATTCAAGGATTAAAGGCCCAGAACCACCCAGAATATCAACTGAGGCCACGCACCTGGAAAAGAGCTAAAAGGCCGAGGGGAGCCAACCTGCCGAAGCCCAGCCCAGGGGGGCCAGGGCCAGGTCGGCCGACCCCCAACCCTAGGTCGGCCGACCTGACAGGGAGGCCCCTGGGTCCACCTTTCTAAGGCGGTTTGGAACCGACTTCAGGAGGTCGGTTCCACCTGCAATCAATGCCACCGACCTAAGGAACCGCCTCAGTTCCACCGCCTTTGAGGGCTATAAATAAAGGGTACCCCCTCCCCTTAGGAGACACACAACACAAGAGGCTCATTCCCTCCTCCACACATCCAGAGCTAGGGGCTCTCTAGTTAGACTTAGGCTGAGTAGTTGGGCTGCCCTTTTGGCTCCCAAGTCCCTTGGAGAGTTTGGGGTATATTCCCTTGTATCCTTTTACTCTCTTTGTAAGACTTATTTCTTTATCAATGGAATATCATCGTTCTTGTAGTAGTTATGTGCTTATGCTAGTTCATCGTTCATCCTTGATCTTGGATGAACGTTCTTCGTTCGTTCATGTTCGTTCATCGTTCGTTCATCGTTCATCGATGTTCGTTCATGATCGTTCATCGTTCGTTCGTCGTTCGTTCATACTCGATCATCGGTTAACGATGATCGTTCTTCATCGTTCATCGTTCGTCGCTCGTTCTTGAGCGACGAACGCCTATGCTTAACGTAGTGCTAGCTTTGATCCTTTCTGAGTAATCACTTGCTAGACCTAGTTGTTCCTTTTGCTTAGTCATCGGGTCCATTGTCTTGCAAGAGTGCTCTAGGTTTATCGCCTTGCGAGGTGCCTCGAGGGATCTAGAGTTGTGGTTAGTTACGCTAGCATGGTGCTAGGGCTTCCTTTCCACCTTGGATGCGTGTTCGTGCCCCACGGTTTGTAGAGGTAGGCGGCAGGTGGAGACAGCCCTGTCCGTCCCTTGTAATCCTCCACGTTCGGGTATGGCGTAGGAGTATATATGAAATGTCCGGAGATTGGGGCAGACTCTGATCGCTGGATCTCCCGATGATGGCTTGGCAGTAGAACAGCTTAGTCTTGGCTTGTGTGCAGCTTAGGCTATAGGTAGATGCTACGCACGCTACTTAACGATGTACATTAGGAGTAGCAGTTCTTCTTACTTAACCTTAGTCTAGCTTAGAGCCGCCTCTCGCCTTTTATCAGAGAGTGGAACTGCCTGCTGTGTGTGTCGCACTATCCTCTATCCATATATTGCCTTACCCCTGCATTTGGATATTGGTTATGATCTATCATTTGTAACACCATGAGTATAGTACACACTTGTCAACCACGTCTTCCTTTGGGAAAATATAAATAACGATACCCTGGAATACTCTCGGGTGAAATGCTACAACGGGTTATCCGTGCGCTTGCGGATTATCTCTTATGATTAAATACTAATAATACATTTCTGGCACTCGTTGCTAGTTGTGGATTATTATGTATCCTAAGCAAGTAACTTAACCCCAGGTATTTCTGGCGCCGAACCGGGAATATTCACTCTAGGCCTAACCAGCCTAAGGTGGTGTTTTCTGTTTGGTGTAAGAAATACCAACAGAGGCTAAGCTGGGGGCTGCCCGGGTCAAAGAAGCAGCCGCGTCCCTCGAAGACCCGAGTTCTGTCCCTTCAAAGAAGTCGGCCAAGTCGGCCATACAGGCAGGACCGAGACCAAGAAGGTGGCCATCAACGATGAAGACTCCACCAAGACGGCGGTCATCGGGGCAGCACTGGACCCCAAATAGGAATTCGCTCTCACCAACTTCCTCAAGGACAACCGCGACATCTTCGCGTGGAAACCGTCTGACATGCCAGGTGTCCCAAGGAGGTTGGTTGAGCATTCTCTCAAAGTCGACCCCACCGCCAAGCCGATTCGTCAACGCCTTCGGAATCAAGGCATGCTACGCCTCACGCTCCCACCCCGAGTCCAATGGGCAGGTCGAGCGGGCCAATGGCATGATTCTCCAAGGTATCAAACCATGCGCCTTGACCGACTGAAGAAATATGCATCCAGGTGGATTGAAGAGTTACCATCCGTGTTATGGGCACTTCGCACTACTCCAAGCTCGGCAACCGGCCAAACACCCTTCTTCATGGTCTACGGTGCAGAGGCGATTTTGCCGACTGAGCTGGACCACGGCGCCCCCAGGATCGAGTTCTTCGATGAAGCTAGAGCGGAAGACCAACAGTCATTAGCAATTGACATGCTGGAGGAGGAGCGGGATCGCGCTTTCTTCAAGTCGGCCAAGTATCAGCAAGCAATGATGCGATATCACCAGAAAAACGGTCATGAACGTTCGTTCCGAGTTGGTAACCTCGTCCTCAAGAAGATATTAACCACTGAAGGTCGCCATAAATTGTCCCCCATATGGGAGGGGCCTTACGTCGTAGCTGAAGTCACTCGGCCGGGTGCTTATCGACTAACTACCGAAGACGGTACCCCGTTGCAGAGTTCCTGGAACATCAATCAGCTACGTCGCTTTTTTGCTTGAGTTATTTTGTACACACCATTTGCTCAATAATAATCACCCTTCTTTCGTCATATTAGTGTTCTTTGGATTTGTCTCGTATGTCGCGTTTTGAGCCTTTCTTTATGGGCTAGCAAGTCGGTGAATTTTTCCCTGTTACACCAACTCACATCAGGCTCATGCTCACACTCTAACACTGACGGGTTAACGCCATCTGTTGCTAACACCCTAGGTTAACGAGTCCAGCTGAGTCACAACCGAGTTCGCTGTCTGTGGAGTTCATTTGTACTTAACGCTTCGAGAAGGGCAATATTGAACAACACATATGAGGCATACTAAACTAATTGCTAATTACATAAAAGCAACCTGTATCAACATTATATATACACCCTGCTGTTTTTACAAGAGTTTTTGCAGACTCGGCATTTTCACCGAGTTCACGGATCCACCGACACTTCGGAGATCATTGCGATCGTCGTGGCCTTCGTTTCCTCTATGAGGCGATGAGCGGCTGCACGATCACCAACAAAGCCGGTCTTCAGGCGCTCCTCATCGATGCGTGGATAGTGGGACTTCACTTTGGCCAGAACCACGCCAGCGCACATGCGAGCGACGAACTCGCAGTGTGCCTTCATCTCCACCGGCAACTTCTCCAGCAATTCGGCCAAAGGGCGTTCCCCCCTCAACTCGGCAGTCGGGTAGACATACTGTGCGGCTTCATGACCGCTCAGCTCCAGCTCCGAATATTCGTCTTGAAGTTTGCTCAGTTCTTCTGCAAGACAAGAAGTATGTTAGCAGTCTTCAAGTACAAGGATGTCAGAATTTACACAACTTACGCTTGTGGTTTGTGATGAGCAAGGTCCGCTGCACAGTCATCGCGAGAGTTCTTCTTCTTTCACAGACAGTTGTTTCTCCAAGGCTTCGGCAAGGTTTTTGCTCTCCTTCCATCGACGTCTCGCTTCAGTATACTTCTTCTTCAGTGTGTCGACTTCGTCTATGGAGGACTGCCATTCAGCTCGTTTGTTTCTCAACGTCTGCACTGCTATCTTCTCGGCGTCAATGGCTTTGTCCAGCTCCTCAAAATAGGTCTTCTCTTTCTCCTTCTGAGACTCTATTTGAGTTTGAGCTTGGCTGAGCAGGTTCTGCACTTCAGTTAGTTCCGCTTCTTTGGCCTTGTAAGCTTTGTTCAGCTTGCCGACCTGTTTGTTCAGTGCTTCGACCCTGGACCTTACATGCTCCAGGTCTTCTGAGGAGGAAGGAACTGTAGAATCATCAGGTATACTTGAACCGACTCACAAGGTCGAGGCTTGGTAAAGCTTGATAATATACTCACCGGTCTTCTCCGCCGACTCCTTCTCCAATTGCAGCTGCTGGATGAGCTCGTCTTTCGCCTTGGTCTCTGTCAGCAGAGTCTTTATTTGTTCTTCCATGGCCACCTGCTTCTCCAGCTGCGTCTTCATGTCACGGATCATCTGGTTCTTCGCCTTCGAGTTCTCCTCCGTCACCTATGCAGTAATAGTGTCAGTCTTCAGGTCAACAGAAAAGCAATCTCCAACACAAAGAAAACAGTTTATACTTCACTTACATTGAACACAGTGTTGAGAGCAGCATAATGGTGATGGAAGCTTGTCACGTTGTTGTACTCTACTTCTGCTCTACTGAGTAGATGGGCGTCTACTTGCTTCAGCAGTCGGCTTAGCTCGGATTCTTCAATATTTTGCTCTTCTTCACCTCGAGGAACACTATCAGTCTCCGGCGTCTCAAGAGCGGCAGTTTTCTCCACTTCGGCAGCGGCAGTTTCGGCGCCAGTTCTCTCAGCTTCACCAGACAGTGAAGGGTTCGATGGATTCTGAGGTCGGACGTCACCTTGTCTGTTTTCTCCAGCTTCAACATGGATTTCTTCTTCAGCAGCACGCTCTCCTCCATGATTGGCTCCAGTCTCGTCAGCGGTTCTGTTAACTTCGTCGCCATGCATCTCTTGTTGCTTACTCCAGCGTCTGACAGGTCGGGCATCTCGGTGTTCCTATGTGCACTCTCCTCTTCAGGTACCGACTCCGTTCTGTTAGCTCCACTATCTCCACCAGGACCCAAGTCCTCGATGAT
The DNA here is from genome assembly GCA_012490785.1 of Eragrostis nindensis. Taxonomy (NCBI): domain Eukaryota; kingdom Viridiplantae; phylum Streptophyta; class Magnoliopsida; order Poales; family Poaceae; genus Eragrostis; species Eragrostis nindensis. The sequence goes on from JAAXCT010000594.1 coordinate 53,524, forward strand.
TACTTCCCCGCGTGACAGCATCTGTTCATCAATCTCTTCAATGGGAATTTCATCTCTTTGAGGATTTGGAGGAGCATCCTGCTCTGGCTCGTCAGTCTGCAGTTCAGTACTGGGGGCTCTGCAGTCATCAATTCGTCAGCGTTATGTCCCTTCAGTTTCATTACACTATACTACAACAGTTTGTACAACTTACAGTGTGGAGATGTTTATTTCCATGCGGTCTTCATATTTCTAGTCCTGGGAGCAGGGGCAATAGTGCTTCGGCCACCTTGTTCACCAGAGGTCCCTTCAAGGACTCGATCTTCAGGTGTTTCTCTCTGTCCTGGTAGGAGTGTTTCCACTCGGCGGCGGCAGAGAAGCAGAGGGGCTTACTGACATGGTCACTCTGCGTGATTGATACACAATCACTCCACCACCCGGGTTAGGGCTAGGTTCTCCCCGAGTGGTTGGCCGTTGTACATCTCTCTTAGTCCTCTTCGGCGCCGGTGGTATTGGCTGGGACTCCTCCACTCGGTCTTCTCCAGCATTTTGCTGAGGAGTCTTTTGACTCTCTTCTTCGTCATCACTTGGTATAGCTGCATCAATGGCGGCGTCTGTGGAGTTTCTTTCCTCTTCACTTGAGTCGATGTCCATGATGTCTTTTGCCCTTTTCTTCTTGGAAGCAGGCTTGGAATGCATGGGCTCGCTAGGTCCATCCGAGCGAAATTCAATCTCCAAAGCCTGGGTGAAACCATATACATGGATACATTACAACATAGGCAGAATGAGTTACATTGGTGTTGACTTCAGATAAGAGTACTTACAGGTGGAGGAGGATTCTTGATGTGATAGCCAGTGATAGGTGGCACCTCCACTTCAGCTCCAACGGCGAAGAACTCCCTCACTCGGTTTTCAATAATGGTGGCTGTGTTCCCAGGGATATTCTCATTGCTGGGATCGTCTTTGCCGCGCCACCTCCAACCTGGCTCAGCTCTATCCTTCAGAGGCTGGAACTTTCTGCCATAGAATGTAACAGCAATGCTCGGACCAGTGAGTGCATCATGCTCTTCACTATCCTTCAAATCGTCGATCATCGCAAGCAGATCTGTCACTTCAGATTTCTCAGTAGCTGTTAAAGGCTTTTTCCAAGTATCTCGCTGCACAGGAGCTACACTTTTGAATGTTGGCAGACTCGGCGAGTGGTTCTTCACATAAAACCAACCAGAGTGCCACCCCTTGAGTGTTGACGGGAATGGCATATCAAAGTAGATCTTCTTGTTCCTTAATTGGAACCCACAACCTCCAACAATTGCCGGGTTCACGTTCGTCTTCATCTTCAATATGAATAAGTGCCGGAACAGATTGAAGTGCGGATGAATACCCAGGAAGACCTCACAGAGAGTGATGAAGACGGCGATGTGCAAGATTGAGTTCAGGTTCAAGTTGTGAAACTCCACACCGTAGAAATGCAGGATACTCCGGAAGAAAGCATGCTCGGGCAACCCTAACCCGCGGCGCACAAATGCATCGAAAATGACAACTTCATCAGGGAAAGGAGTAGGAAACTGCTCACCGGCCACCGGACGCCATCCAATCACTTCCCAGTGTGGCAACAATCCCGCGTCGGTCAGTGCCTGGCACTTCTCCTCGGTCATGATGGATTCTGGCCAACGTTTCTTCGTCGGCCGGTGGCGGCGGGCTCGCCTTTTGCTTCCGCGAAGCGGCCCTCTTCTTTCCGGCCATGGTTTCTGTCTCTTCAACGGCGGCTTCAACGACGACAGATCTTCAACGGCGGCTTCAACGACGGCGGATCTTCAACGGCGGCTTCAACGACGACGGAACTTCAACGGCAGCTTCAATTTCTTCACCGGCGACTTCGATCCCTTCAAACGGCGGCGCGATTTCTTTGGTGGCGCCGATTGGCGGATTGTGCGGTTGTTAGATTGGATCTTGGCGGAATGAAAGGGGATAAGGCAGGCGCACTGTCGCAAGTGTGTTGAGGAAGATGAAGAAGGTGAAGCGATACAGCGATTTAAAGGAGCGGGAAAACTTTCGCGAATGGTTCAGATCTGTTGACCTAATTTGGACGGTCCAGATTTTCTGCCCGTTATAGCGCGTTCATTTCAGCATTTTCTCTTCAGCAGCTACCAAATTCAGTCGGCTGGCTGTTATTTGAGGCCGTAATCACTCGGCTATTGTTCTGGTATCTTCAAGATGGCAACTGACACACACAAGTGGTTTTTCCTCACATGATGGTACATGACAACGAGATACAAGATTGCAGAAGGAAAATATTACAGATAGTTGATACAAGGTACTTGGTGTTTCTCTTCGAGATCTTCATTCTTCATTCCCTCCTTAGTGGATCTTGACGCGTACGGCTTCGGGTACGACTTGCAACTGGACGGTTGATGGGCTGCCATTGTGGTAGACCATTGGGCAGATAGCGACGGCGAGGATTTCCAGTGGCTTCATCTCCAGATGAGACATCAATGTATTCAGGCAGAGATGGATCGTATGGACCTGGAGGTGGCAGAACAACATTCAGTGGAGGCAATATTGGTGGAGCTTCAACGATGGCTAAGTTCTCAAGGTTTGGTAGGGCTACATTTGGTGGTTGTGGTTCAGCCGGAGGCTGATTGTTGGAACTGGAGGCACCTTTCTTCTTGGTGTTCTTGGTGTTCTTTATCTTCAGTTGGCTTCAATGGATACTTGGGGGCTGCGGTAGCAGCTTATTTATAACAGAGCTGGAACTGTTTTTGGCTGAGGATGCTGCGGTGGAAAGTCAGACGAGGACGATTCGAGCAGTTTTCTCGGGCATTATTGGTTTTACTGTGTTCCCATGATCAGTTGGGACAACACACCCGTGGTTGGCACAGTCAAATTTTGGCAACATACTGTTGGCATTCAGTTCACTCGGCATATTCTGAGTTTGGTACCATTTCTTCTTAGCTTCCTTGGAGTCTATGAACAACTCTACGACTTCTTCATAGACTCGGGGGCTAGCCCACGTGGGCTCACTGGCGTGAGCCCACGTCGCACTTCTATGCTTCTTCACTCGGACAGTCGGCAGTCGGATATTCAGGATTGTTTTCTTCAGCTACTCTTGGAGTCTATGAACAACTCTACGACTTCTTCATAGACTCGGGGGCTAGCCCACGTGGGCTCACTTGCGTGAGCCCACGTCACGATTCATTCAGTCAGGCGAGCAAGTTTTACTTCGCAAGATCTCATTTCACTTGGTCAGACAGTGGTCAGGTGTTTTGGGTTCGATTTCAGCAGATGTCTTCCTGTGGTTATATTCTTCAGCTTCTATTAGAGTCTATGAACAACTCTGCGACTTCTTCATAGACACGGGGGCTACATCCATAGATGCACTAGCGTGCACCCTATGCTTCTTCACTCGGCCGGACAGTGGATATATTCTTCGAGGTACAAACGCCACAAGATCTTCACTCGGACATTGAAGGCCTACGGGAGGTTATTCCCCAGAATTGAACTCGTTCTTTGAGTCGATTTTCTGAACTGCAGTGAAGAATGAGGCGGTCGCCAAACCTACGAGCTGTCATCATCCTGGGCACAAGTTGCTGGATGGGCTTAGATTCCGGCCGAGTGCAAGCTCGGTTCGAGACTCGCAACTCACTTCTGGTTTTTAACAGCTGTAGTGCACCAGTTGTGGGGAGTTCCCATAACTCCCATGGAGTTCCCCTTTACGGTAATAGATTTTTTGTCTATATGCCAGGCTCTTTTAGACCTTCTGCCTAATCCTTTGGATTACCCAGAAGCTCGGGGGCTGCACCTTACAGGTGTGTTTTAAAAAATCCTGCTAGTAAGCATACTTTTTAAAGTCTTGGTCAACTTTGAGTTGAATGCTACTGACAGGTAGGACACGCTTTATGAGCCCAGCCTTTGTTCCCGACGTCAGTCGGCATTGGGTGTTCCTTCATCTTCATGCCTAATTCGAGGCCTTGCTGATCTTGGTATTCCCAGGTTTCAGTTTCTTCATACGGGTTATTTCAGTAACTATTACTCTTTGGAGTTCTTTTTTATTGACCAGCTATGCTGAGAATTATCGTACATGGAGTCGGAACCAGTCGGAAGTCTTCAAGATCAATCAAAAAGAACTCGGGGGCTACTGCTCGGGGGCTACTGTCGATGATGATAGACCCGAGTATACTCAAGATACAACAAGGCCGAGTGATCCAGTAATGGGGATTCGGTTTAGCCCAAGAAGGCCCGGGTGGCCCGACGGACTTAGAGTCAGTCGGCCCACTCGGCTAGGAGATAAACATCAATCAACTTCTTCTACAAGGCTGTTTACTATGTAACCGACTAGGTTTAGATCCATGTAACCCTGTACCCCCGACTATATAAGGCGGGCAGGAGACCTACAGAAAACTCTCTCGCAATACATCATACCAGCACAGGACGTAGGGTATTACGCCTCCGGCGGCCTGAACCTGTATAAACCCTTGTCTCCTGTGTTACCATCGTGTTCTTGATTCTCGTACACCCGTAAATAACTATCGAGGCCCTAAAACCTCGACAATAACGCGCTGTGTGTTCTTGGTTAACCCATTGTGCCAAGATTTATTTGAGCATGATTGGACCGTAGTTGGATGATTGACTTGTCACTTACTCACTCTGGCCTTGTTCTTTAGTAATTGTTTAGTTGGGGACTGAATTTGATCTCTTTCTTTTTTTTTCTTTATTTCAACTCAACAGTGATTGTAGTTCATCGTTTGGCGATGGTACCTTTACTATCATTGTTCAAGAATGGAGCTTGATAGTTGCCTGCTTAGACACGTGACTTCAAAGAGAATCCAAGTTTAGTTTGGTTAAGTCGAAAGAAGCTCATCTGAAGGAAGTTTATTTAAATGAAGGACCACAAATGGCCTAATACTACAGTTACAAATTAATATAGTTGGTACCGATCATTTCATATCTGTAGTGCATGTGTTTTTTATTTCAGGGACTTGTCATACCAAGTTCAGGCTGCGCACCTTGTTTTCTAGCTCCTCTGTTGAGGTGTTTCTATTGATGTTTTTCCTGTCAATGATGATTTATTTAATTTTCCTTAGCAGGCCAATTTGTTTGACACCTGTCTCATATTGAGATTTTGAGAGGCATACATTAATATTATGGTGGAACCTTTTTTTGGCTTTTTGCTCTATGATGATATAGTTTTATCGTGTTAAACATGAATTAAGTGCCAACTGATGTTAGTGACACTATGGAGGCATCTTAGGTGAAGCTTTACTGATATCCTTGTGTAGCTTGAATAATTTGTTATCTGAATGAAAGCAAGTGATGTTTGATCTCTTTTCTAAATATCTTTTTTAGTTATTTGCAGAATGTTCCAAATATCTATTCCAGCAGATACTCTACTCTTGTAGTTCCATCAAATGAAGGTCTTATTCCACCAGAGCTGCTATCTAGCCAAACTGTTTGGACACCTGAGCGAAAGATCGGTACCATCTTGTTTCTTTTTTCACTTCTGTTCTTTTTTTATTGACATTAACAATGTGGGCCTCTCAAAAAGAATGTCAATTTAGCCCCTGTTTGGATCCCTGCAGTTTTTAAGAAACCAGCTTTAAGAAACTGGAGGGCCTCCAAACGGTCAGTTTCTTGACCAGTTTCTAGAAACCATATACTCAGTTTTTAAGAAACCCATAATCTGGCCTAACCCAGCTTTTAGAAGATTTCACTTGGTAAAAGATCCACTACCCTCAAAACAATATGGATAATTTCAACAATCTGCCACCAGCAGAATTTTATATAAAGAAAGAAGGGCAGACATGTCATTGAACTCGCAATAAACGGGTTTCTAGTTTTAGAGACCAGGGTTCAAACAACCCCTCCATTTTTCTCTTTAATAGAAACCTGATTCTAGAAACAATAACCAAAAACCAGTTTTAAGAAACCAAAGGGGATCCAAACAGGACCTTAGAGGGTCATTTACACTGTTATTGAAGAAACAGTTGTGCAATCTGCTGATCTTTTATTACAAAGAAAAATATATGCTGGTTAATCTATGTTTTTATTTTTCATTAAATCTTAATCAATATATATTGTTATCTGTCATCAGTGGAAGATAATTAGGGCTTACATCACTTCTACTTTAATGTAATAATGTCAGCTCTCCATAGGAATTGATTTGATTTTGGAACTCGATATTTTTATGTTTCTGATCTTTCTCAATGGTCACCAGTGCTTTGTCGTGTCTTGTGCAACATTGCATATATATTTACTTTGCTTATCTATGGATGTTCCATAATTTGTTTGTTTTTTATTTGCAAACCATTAGTTCTTGACATTCAAACTTCAGACTGCCTGCATCACTTGCTTCTGATGTAATGTGGTGTTTTATGTTTTAGGCCAATATGAGGATCTGGTAGCTAGAGTGACAAATTTCCACAATGAGGATAAGGGTTATATGGTTTTGGATGGTGATGTTTTTGATGTTCCAATTAGGAAGGATATTGTTCATAGAGTTGTACGGTGGCAACTCGCCAAACGGCAACAGGTGCACCCGTTAATTCCCACTAGAAATATTCTATAATGTTTTCGATATCCTTTTCCTGTTATATATTCTTTGACTCATATTTTATTTTCTTTAACTAGATGCATGGCGCACTCATCGAAATGTGTTGCATTAAATGTGATTAGATACTGATGCTGCCATCAAATAATGACTCGAAGTGAACTAGTGGTAACATGATTGAATAAAAAAGAAACAACTGAAGCATTAACACATTGTTCACTGTTTACCAGTCCCAACTAAAGACCATGGTGCTACTATTTATGTCAAGCTACTAGGTCCATGCATGCAAATGTTTCTCAGTGAATGTCTTTTGCTTATATCTGCAGCATTAGAAAAATCCTTGAAACATGATCAAAAATGATATGCAGTACTCCTATTGACGTAATGTTTCTATGTTTATCAATGTTCTCATATGTTCTTGTGTTGACCTGAGCAGGGCACACATTCAACAAAAACTATCAGCGAAGTAAGTGGCACAGGAAGAAAGCCTTACAAGCAAAAGGAACAGGAAGGGCACGGCATGGAACATTACGTGGCCCACAGGTGTATGCTACTTTTATGTCCAAATAATACGTTTGGATATGATTTCCCTCCATATCTTAGGGTCGTGCCCTCAGGTTAGTGGCTTTATTAATATCTAGTTGGACTTTTGAACTAAAGTAAACAATATCAAAACAGTTCCGTGGTGGTGCAACCATGCATGGGCCTAAACCAAGGAGCCATGCAATCAAGTTGCAAAAGAAAGTTCGACGTCTGGGGCTGAAGATCGCCTTATCTGCTCGGACTGCTGAAGGGAAGGTAAATGTACCTTACATAGTGTCCGAGCACTTTTTCACCTGCATTTCACTGTCACTTTTGGTTGTCCGATTCATTTTATTATGACAATAGTGTTTTACTGATGAAATGATGATAATTGCATCATGTCTCAACTTGGAAGGTGTTTACTATCTCATTTTTATATCGCTAAAAACAGGAAGTTGGCAGGTTTCTTTGTTTTGCCTTTGCCTTCCAAGTTAATGCGGGCATCCGATTATTTTTTTTAATAGTACCTCTGAGCTAGGAGTTGCACTTTTCATAATTATGGATTCATATTTGCTCCCGCGACCTACAAAACTTACGCATTTGAAGGCAAAAGGCACAAGTTGATGAGGCATACTGGCATTATATGCTCTGATATGTTGACCATCATGCAGCGGTTGATTGCCGGACTCCCTAATATACCAAATGAATTCCATCTGCAAATACAAATATACAATAGCACATATTTTATTGTGAAACATTATCCCAAAAATATGCTTATCCTGCATTTTCACAGGCCAATTATATGAAAAAATTATGTGTAGTTCGCAAACCAGTTTCATGCTCCAGATCATTTTCATTCGACCTTTAATGTACTCCCTCTGTTTTTATTTTCTTGACATTAAGACAACCTAATCAGTGTATATTTATACTAACTTGATTTTGCGGACGTCTATATAAAACACAGAGTATCTGATTATAAACGTTCATAAAATTCTGTATAACTCAACTGCATTGAAATATGTAAATGTTGGGTGATGTACAAATGCTTAATGCAATATCAATCTAATAATTTCACCTTGTAGTTCATGCGTAACTGTTTTATTGTTAAAAGTTTGTATGCTTTCTTTGGCAGCTGTTTGTCTTTGAGGACCTTGAGATTCCTAGCCACAAGACAAAGAACATTGTGAACTATATAAGCCAGATGGACGACACAAGAAGGTGCTGTTGGTTGATGGAGGTGATATTGATAAAAAGTTAAAACTAGCTACTCAGAATCTCCATTACGTGAATGTGCTTCCTACAATTGTAAGTGACTCGCTAATGCTTGCTTTCTCAAGCTGATATACGGCTTTTCTGTATCCCTGTTTCCCCAACTTATCAAGAGTAGTAACCTGATACCTAGCACTGTTTTGTATGTAATTCAGGGCCTCAACGTTTACAGCATCCTCCAGCATGACACCCTTGTAATGACTAGAGATGCTGTGAATAGGATTGTTGAGCGGATGCATACACCTATCAACCGCTAGAATTGAGGATGGAGGACTCAATTACCCAATGCAGGTTTTGGGAGGCAAATGATAGTGCCGATATTTCTTTTATGTTTTTATTGATTGATATAACAATATATCATTTTACTGATCATTCTGAATTTATGAAGCATGTTTTTTAACAATTGGAACAAATGGATAAGATGTCAAAATACAATGATGACCCTTGTGCCACCATGTTTACTGGCTCCAAGGTTGCAAAAATATAATGTTGATATATTTAGATATGGTTTTTTGTATTTATATTTTCCCACATTTCTCATTCTGTCAAAATATTTGGTACAAATACTCTCTTAATTTATTAGAACTTACTCTGGTTGGTAACAATAGCACGAGGTTCAAGTTGGCAAGGCCTTGGTTACCACCGGCATGTTCAATGCAGCTGTTGTGTAGTGTTATGTATGCTGAATCAGTATGAATAGAGAAAAATAAAATAGAAAGCATGTAAGCCACTATGTAAGCTTCAGTGTTGTACTTCTTTCAGGGCCACAGCAATACCCTTTTATCAATTCGTTATGACAACTGGTTATGCTTAGGTAGCAAAAGAAATGAGAATAGTATGTACATTTCATATTCCAGCCTGACAACTTTCTTTTGGTGCTAGAAAGTAGGTCACGGCATAACCTCTACGCAATGAAAAAGTATTAAATTCATGACGTGCTACGCTCAAAGAACACAACTAAGGAGCAGACATCCATGGGTACAGAACAGTTTCGATTTCTTAGAACATAATAACTAAACATCTGCTACAACCTTGAGGATACTCGTCAACCCAAGTGGACTACTACTAAGATTAAAATTATGCTATCACTGTATTCAGCACGTGCACGCTTGGAAGAATTTCAGCTATCAAATCCATAAAGGATTCGAAGTTCGTAGAATATGTATAATAAAATAGTGTAATATCTATTTTTTGGTCCAAATAAGATGTCTATTCAAAGGCATCCCTAATACTTCTAGACCTATCAGCTTCAACAATTCTTGTAGCTAGAGCGCTGCCTAGTATGCCCTAAGAATTGGTTAGTGGCTATCTAAGCAACATGTTATTTTCCCATTATCTAGCGAAAAAAAACTAATCCTACATGTTAATGAAAGATTGGAACATATATGACGCTGCATGTCTTCGTAAGTACTCCCTTCGGTGCCAAATTCTTGTCGTTTTGGACATTGACACGGTCTCAAAAACTTAGCTTTGACTATTGGTTTTTTTTATAGACATTTATAAAATCTAGTTCAGATGTACCTTTATGCAATCATATTTCAATACAAATTTATTCAAAAATATTTGTAATCTAAGTTTAAAAAATTGACTTAAGACAACATCAAAACGAAAGACTTTTGATACTGAAGGGAGTACCTCCGTCCATAACTATGGTGGTTAGACTGACCGCAACAGCTCACTGTAAATAAGCCTGGACTGTAAATTTAGAGGGTCGCGACGCCTGTATCCGATGCAACAACGACCGCTAAACAGACTGGCATTTTCCAGTCGCCTCTCCCCTCCGCCAAATCTGGGGGGCGGCGTCCCGTCCGCCAAATCTGGTCCCCGGTCGCAATGACGCATCGCGCAGGCGCTGCAGGAGTCGCCGCGCTGCCTGCCGAGCCTCATGGTCGAGCTGGCGCTGCAGACGCACAATGTGGTGCGCGTCTCGAACATGGAGGACGTCCTCGACATCACCGGCGTGCAGACCTACGTCATCAACAGCGCCCGGGTCCTCTTCCTCAATGAGCGCCCCCAGCCGTGCGGCGCCGGAGCCGCCGCGGGAAAGGCCGCCGCGTCGCCGTACAACTGCGAGATCTGCGGCCGCGCGCTGCTCGACCCCTTCCGCTTCTGCTCCCTCGGATGCAAGGTCTGTTCCTCTTGCTTTTGTTTTCCATGGAATTCCGCCCCCAAAACCATTAAAGATTGCGCCTTTCTTTCGTTTCTTCTTGGTTCATTCCATTGTCAATTCAATTCCGCACCAATTATTTTTCTTGTTTAAGTTCAATAATGGCGGCGCCGCGTAGTTAAAGAGGAAGGAATGGAATGCCGTTCGTCGCAATGCCGATGCTGAAATGCAATGAGGAAATGCCGTTGGGTCACGTTTAACTCGCCGCCTACTTGCAGTTGGTGGACCCCAAGAGAGCGCGCGCCGCCCACCGGCGACACTCAGGAGGCGGAGGCAGCCGGCGGGAGCAAGAACAGGCCACAGGGACGCGCGCATCGTCCTCGAGACCGAGCGCCGCGCGGACGCCGCCGACGGAGCTGGGCGGCGCCGGAGGCGGAGCCACGGCGGCGGCGGGCCGCCGCTGCTGGACGAGCTGGCGTGGACCATGTTCTGCAACGGCCGCAAGACCGGGTACGCGGTGCGGCGCGAGGCCACCGCCGACGACCTCACGGTCATGGAGACGCTGCGGGCGGTGTCCATGCGCGCCGGCGTGCTCCCCGGGAGGACGAGGTCCTCCTCCTCCTCCTTCTCCTCCCCCGACCGGCAAGATTGCGTCCTGGAGCGCGGGCGCAGGCACGGCGCCGGTTTGGAGGACCAAATACAGGGTGACTGTTGCAGCTAAATGGAATTTGGAGGATGGAATTTTTTAGAGGAAGCAGAGAATATTCTTTTAGAGGGTGGAAAATAGAGGAGACTGCTGCGGTCAGTTAAGACAGAATTTAGTTTCAGTTACACTAAATTTTATCCTTCTAAAAACGGCAGCCAACCGTCCAAAACCAATGGAGAAAACCAAGAATTAACCTCTCTCCCGCGCCCCATTTCTATACCTGCCGTGCGCGAGCCCACGTGCGCCTCCTTCCCGCGCCGCGGACGCGCACGTGCCGTCCGTCCACCGCCATGGCCGACGCCGGTGACCCTCCTCCCACGCTGTGCCCGCTCTGCGGCCACCCCACCACCCATGCCGCGCCGACCGCCTCGCCGTCATGGCCGTCGCCGTCGCCGGCGCAGGCGAGGCTGCCGCTGATGAGCAGGAGTAGGGCCCCGCCGGAGGCGCCGCCCGCTGTGGTGAGGGTGGAGATCGGCGACGAGACGGCGGCGCTGCGGGAGGCGCTGGCGCGGCACCAGGCGGCGCTGGCTGACGTGCAGGCCGAGCTCGACGCGGAGCGCGGCGCGGCGGCCGGCGCCGCCAGCGAGGCCATGACCATGATCCTGCGCCTGCAGCGCGAGAAGGCCGAGGCCATGATGGAGGCCCGCCAGTTCCGGCGCTACGCCGAGGAGAAGATGGCCCACGACGCCGCCGAGCTCGCCGCCCTCGAGGAGGCCCTCGCCAAGCTCGACGCGGCGGCGGTGCAGCGCGCCGCCGCGGCCCAGCAACAGCAGCAGCAGCAGCAGACGCCGCGCCACCGCCGCCACCCGTCGGGGCGTCCACCCCGCGGCGAGCCTTCTGCGGCACGCCGCGCGCGCCGGCATCGCCGTCCCCCGCGCCGGCGGCCGGCGGTACTACCCGGCGCTGCGGTGCTGCATCGACCACCCGCCGACGGCGTCCGAGGCGGACGCGTTAGACGCCGCGCAGCAGGCGACGCCGCGGGACCAGCTCACCCGCCTCGCCCACCGCGTGCACCTCCTCGAGCGCGGCGCCGGCGCGACCCCCGTCGCCGCCACCGCCACGCCCATCATCCGCGTGGCGCCGGGCTCCACCTTCCCGCGCGCCTATTCCGACGATGACGACGGAAGCCTCGACTTCCGCGACGGCGGCGCGTTCTTCCCGGACGATGACGACGACGACTGCTGCGTCGACCGGGTCTACACCGTCGACGAAGCCGTCCGCGGCGGCGCGACGCCCGAGGCTGGGTCCTGGTACGGCGGGAGCACGCCGGTGGGCGGCGGCAGCGACTGCGGCTTCCGCAGCGGCGCGCCGTGGCCAGCGGCGGAGGACGGGGAGGCGCGCCGGCGGCTCAGCTCGCGGCTGCTGTCACTGGAGGCCGACCGAGAGTCCATGCGCCAGGCCATCATCGACATGGGCGCCGACAAGGCGCAGGTCACGCTGCTCAGGGAGATCGCGCAGAAGCTATGCAAGGAGGCCGCCGCCGCGCCGCCGCCGCCCGTGGCGCTGCAGCAAAGCTACTACAAAGCAAGCAACGCGCCGCCGGCAATGACCGTCACCGTGCGGCCGCCGCGGCAGCAGCCGGTAATCATGCAGAGGACGGTGGTGAAGAAGCAGCCGCTCCGTGGGACCTCGTTCCTTGCTGCAGTGGTCAAGGTAATAATATCCTCTGATCGTTTCATCCTAGGAATGCTCAACTATTTCAGTGTACTTTATTAAAGTTTCAAGTTGTATTTTTTGAATTATGCTTTTGGTTAATAAGGAGTTGGCTATACGCTTATTCTTTGTAACTATGCTCTGTTGATATGCAAGTGGTGAAATCCTCTGCTTGCACATCAGTTTCTGATACTGATGGTTGCTTTCGTCAGTGCTGGTTCATTAGGGGAAAGTTGCTCACATTTGTATTGACTAAAAGCGTTCTGTAATTCAATATGTTTACTTCGGTTGGGGAAAATGACGCCTCTGATTTTTTTTATGATATTATCTGTTAGGGAAACATATAAATTGAGAATAATAGGTACTTTAGCCTTTGTATTGCATCTGTAGGCCCAAATGTATGCCAAAAAAAGATTGCAGCTGAAATTAGAGCTCTATGTCTTTGTACGAGATTTTTTTTTTAAAAAAAAAAAGTAGAAGCTAATGGCATTTGCTTTTCATTCCCCTCCCAGTGGGTCACATCTATCTTCTGGTGGCGAAAGAAATCGTCCCGCATCAAGTGAGTTGAATCTTCTTCCAGTGGACCAAATCTGAACTCTTTGTTCTTTACAAAATTATTCTTCACCTATGGCTTGCAGGTACCCAATTGGCCAGTGCGGCAATAATGTTGGGCTGCTACTGTTGCTGGAGAAGGCTCCCAGGGCAGGCCACGGTTATCGGAAACTTCCCAAGAAAATTTAACATCCAAATGAGCCGCTCAGTCAAAATATGTAAGGCTCATTAGTCTGAAACATACAGGTGGCTTTGAGATTGTCCCTTTCACGTTCTTCTGTTGATCGTGTTACCTCTCATGTGATGCTCTTCTTTGTGCTAACCTTTTCTTCGCATTTTGCTCGCTTTTGATGTTGTTTGCAAATCAGTATGGAAGGCATTTGTACAGAGTAGGCTATCAGTGGAGTGTTGTACATTGTGATCATGGAGATGGCATCAACAGAAATTCACTTCAGAATACATGGCTGCATTTGGCGTTCGAAAAGTATTCGATCTGTCACCACTCAGCAGCTACATGATGATGTATGATTCATTTGAAAAGCTAAAATCAGGCATACGACAGCACATTCTGGACAAAATGCTGATTTTTTAATAACTGAAAAAAAAATTAGAGGGCAATTAGTGAAGCGACACATGATCACAAGAATCCCATCTCGGTGTTAACTGATGCTTTTGGACATGTATATACTAATTTTCAAGCAAGATTGTCTTCTGCCAAATCTCAAAGAAGAGCTGTCACACTGGTACATGCATACGCGTAAGAGCTACAAGCATAATTTAACACTTGTACATCATGCTGATAATCTGACTCTCACACATGTCGATTTACAGCATGTTCACTCCTGCACCGCCTCTTCCTTTGAAGGGGGTCGAGGCAAAACTTCCTTTACCATATCCAAAAATTGGTCAACCCGTTCGTACTCGTCGCATGGTTCTCCTCGTTCGTCCCTGGCAAATCGCCTCCCACATTCTTCTGCCATCTGCAGTTGATAATGAAATCAACTAGAACAATAAGAAAACATGACCATGACGGGCAGATTCTGCACTTAATTGCAAATGGCCTATTCTTACAAATATCTGTATAAGTCAAGTCACTGCAAATGGTTATTCTAACAGAGAACATTGACAATCAAATTGCATTTACAGGGCAAACAGTATGATCCCCTGATGATGAACCTTACTAGTGTATCAGTTTTTTTTTTTTTTTTTTGAATCTTTGTGTAATCAGTTAGCAGTTCTTGGTCTGACAGAATTGGTCAACTAATAATATTTTTAATTTTCTATTTGTTTCTAGGAACATTAAAAAAATTCCTTGAGATTTATTCATGGATACAAATAAGATACAAAACAAATTTATATTTTATTTTCAAACAGTACAGGTGTACAGCTACAATATGAGAACATATTAGCTTCTATTGACAAATATCTTAGCTTGCGCACAAAAGCACTTTCATGGCCATCCTGAAACATATAGCTGCAATATCATATTTGGCACTACCATAGTAAAATTGCAGAACTTAAAAAACTATGATCATTATCAGCAAAATAGCATGACAGTACCGCAAAAACATCAGCAGGTGAGGATGGTCTCCAGTTGATCACATGTAGCTTATCAGCCTCGGCAAGTCTGAAACCCTCACTTCTCTTCACAAATTCATATATCGATTCCCTTGTCTGGTTGCAAGCAGGGGTTTTTAAGAGGTACTCATACACCTAAGTGACATCATGATGATTATTAGCACCACTTAGTGAATAATATGAGCAAATACGAATACAAGTGGATAGGATCAAGCCTTATTTTTCGTAAAGAGCAAGTAATCACCTTACACTCTGATGCAGCCACAGCACCCAAGCATCCCATGGGATCTATTTTGGCCCCTCTTGATCGCAGGAAGTCAAGAACTTCGAAGTTTGTGAGGGCCCCAGCATTCGCTTTTACTCTGCAGAACAATAAGGGGCACTGGTTATTCTGGGCTTTAAACCACACAAAGGCTGATAAGCACAAAAACATTCGATTCCCATGATCCAGGCTTCCAACCTCGGGTTCCTTCATGATATTGAGCAACAACGCATTTCGTGTCCACAACACGAGTTACACGATACCAACCCCGCCCCCCCCCCCCCCCCCCCCCCCCCCCCCCCACACACACACACACTGGGCGTAGCCTTAGAGAAAATCTAACAGAATGGCTACAATAACATTTGTTACCATATCCCATTAAGTGATTTATTACACATCCACCTCTAAATTCCTTACAGAAAATCCAACAAAACCACAAAATGATCATCAGTGAAGGAAATTTCTGTTTAACTCTGACAAACTACAGACTTGATAGCGCACATACGAGGGTGTGCCTTGGCTTCCATTTTTCATGGCACCAAACAGGGCAATGTTGCCCAGGTCCACGATTTGCAGCTGACCATACTATAACATATAAAAGTAACAAACAATAAATGGAGGAGAACAAAAAAGATGTCACTGGCTGGTTAGAGAGGGGCACTAACATCTTCATCGCTGCTGCGGGACAGGGGCCGATAAAATTCCTCGGAGAGATACCACGCCTGCACCTCGGCTGGATGAACAAACACGGACTGATTGGATTAGCAGCAGGGCGGCTGGCAGCACACGAGTCAACACTCAACAGCTATCTGGACAGGGAACAAGGGGCAAACAAAAACAGTGATTTAGATTTCACGGGGAACGGAAACCAGCGCTTGGAACAAAGGGGGGATTGATTCCGTCAGAGCGAAAAAGGAGTGTTGCTCACCAATGGAAGGTGAAATCGAGCCTCCTGATGCGGGACCGGTCAGTCTCCACCCCAACTAAGCTAGGGTCGACGGGAAGGGAGGAGCGTCGCGGCGGCGGGAGCGGCTGGGGAGGAGGCTCTGTCGGTGTCGGGTGTCTGGTCGAGCCGGCGGCGGAGCGTTGCGGCGACCTCGAGTTGGGATGGGAGCTTGGCGGCGGCCGCTCGGTCAGTCCATTATCTTTTTGTTTTGGAGAACATCTGGCCCACTATTACCTTTTTTTTGTTAGAATAAAGCCCACCATTATCTACCTCCGCGGCTCCGCTCACTATAGCACGGCGAACTCGTTACGGCCATTCTGTCGCTTCTTTTTCCTCTTTCAGACCATTATTCTGCCGACAGTAGCGATCGGTGAAAACCTAGTGCCCTCAACCAACATTTTGTGACAAAATAACTAATTACATGTGTGATATTTTTTATCAAATATGATAGTACCTTTTTTAAAATAGAACTTTATATTAAAGAATCCCAAAGGAATAGCGGATTAATTAAATTTAATTAAACTGTGTCGCATAAACCTCGTGCGTTGCTACCAGAAATTTTGTAACGAAGAAGAGGCATGCGAATAAATTAAATATTCATCAACAACTATAATAGAAACTTAACTCCAGCCATGTGAGCCAAGTAATTTGACAAGTGAACTATCTAGCCATTGCCCTAGCAGTCCAGAAGAACACCAGAAGATAACACGAACAGAACAGCCCTCGCATCGTCCTCCCAGGGCGATACGGGCGGCGACCCCAGCCCACCAGCTCTCGATCCTCCTCTCTCCACCCATCTCGCCGTCGCCGGAGCCGGCAGGCGCGGCACAACCCGCGCTGCAGCAAGGATGGCGGCGGCGGGGTCATTTTCCTCCCGTTTCCCTTCCCCTTTTTCCGGATCTCGCATCCATGGCGGCTGCCAATCCAATCACGAGTGGATCAGGTGCGCTGCTGCCTTCCCGTTCGTCTAGGATCGGCGGCGGCGCTGTCCACGATGCGATCTGCTCGGTGATTGGGGGTGACGACGCCGGTGCGGGCCTGATACGCGGAGTCTCGGCAATGGCTGCAAGGCCCGGCTCCGGATGCGGGCCTGATGCGGCAGCGGCTCCGCGTTGTGGGTGGCCGAGGCGCGTCTGCCGATTCGCGGCCGCACGTTCCGGCATTGTCCTTCGTCCTTCGTCGTCATCAAGTCCTGTCAGGGGATTGGCGGCACCGGAAGGTCAAGCGGGGGATGCAGATCAGAGGCAGTCAAGTCTGCATTTGGGTTATGTCAGTATGATCTCTGAATCAGCTCAGTACAGTACCTGTTATCATTTTGGTAGTCAACGTGGAGAAGATACGAAGATTGCAATTCTTATGGAGTCTGCAGCAACATTGGCCTGTGGTGGCTAAATCCTCGCTTAGTTCGGGAGAGGCCACTCAGCCATGGGCGTAGTTGTTTGCTGACTTCTCGGACTTGCCTCTTGGGAGCACAAGGACATGATACAAGGTTTCTTCAGTTCATACAAGAATGCTTCAACGTCAGAAATGGGTGCAGCGAAAGCATCGCGTAGAGCGCGGGGAGGTGTTTCACCTTCGCACAGTCTGACTTCGTTCTTTTGTATGATTTTGAAGATCGTGCAGCGAAAGCGTCGCGCATGTGCGCGGGGAGGCATAAAACCTCCGTACGACCTTGTCTACTGGAGTTCGGATGTAAGTGATGAAGTATTGTTTAAGCGGCGACAACATTCCTGCGGGGAGGTATTTTCTTCGGAGGATAAAAGTACAGCTGCAACAATAGTGTTTTGATTGACACCATAGGATTTTGGAGGTGCTGAGCTAGATGATAGAGTCTACTTTGTTTTTAGGTGTTTTAGGCTGATTTATATCGGCTCACCTAGGTGTTCTATGTAAAGGCTAAATGTACCTTTGTTGTGCAGAGGCCGGAACTTTATTTCACCTCGAAATAATAAAAGTTTCCTTTATCTAAAAAGTAATTTGACAAGTTTTACATCAAACAAAATAGAACCAAGCAACAACATTTGCTTCGTCGACTTAATTTGTTTGAGGAAAATTAATGAAAACACAAATGTTAGCTTTGAAGAGTTGGCACAAGTGGACGGCTAAAGGTTTTTTTGTGGACAAACTGTTTTGCAAAGAATCTAAGAGGTAAAGGGAGAACGATGATATGCACAAGTGCGTGGAACAACCAAAAAAAACAGAGAGAAAGATAAAACTCGCCGTGAAGCACATGAAATAAATAAAAAACAAACACAAACTCCAGTGTTGTCAGAGGTCTATTCTTTCCCATCAAGATACATTGTGCATCTGTATAAATAAAATATATATAGACAGCATGCTTTTGCCTGTTACACTTCACCCTCTACATATAAAACTGTCAATGATTTCTTATACAAATTCATTTGTGTTACACTTTAGATATCTTGGTAAATAAGAATCTTGGCCATTTGATTACATCCTGGCAATGCTCGTCTCTAGGTTCGAAAAGTAGTTTTGGTGCCTTCATTTTCTTTTGAGCCTGAAATTATATTCTCCCCTCTCTATATTTTGATTGTGAAACATCACAGTCCTCAGACCCTGAATCAGAACTTGAATATTTTGTGTTCCTCTTTCTGAACTTGTACGTTCACTTTCAACATCAATGGGTTTCTGTAAACAGCTGCATCAGATGTTGGATGCAGATCGATCATGGCATCAAATCATGTCTGTTATCACACTGGCCATACTTCTGATCTGTAAAAACAAGTTAGTGAGCATCAAATTGAATTTCATAGCTTTTTCCTGCATTCATTGTGGAGCTGAGTTGTCGAATGTCAAATTATATTTCAGGAGTTGTGGAGCTACGTTGTAGGTAGTGAGCTCAAGGGACAAGTAAAACTGATTCTGTGTGGTGATTGTGTTATTTTAGTAACTACGCTACAAAAATCATGTGACGGCCGGTAGAATGTTTTGTTATTACCATAGCCGTTAGCCCATCAGATACACCCACAGGGTTGATAATTTCATGCATACTACTAGAGGAAAGAAAATGTCCAGTGGCTCTTATACTATACGGATCTGTCTTATTGTCTTAGTGCCGGGACAACTTCACATGATCCAAAACTTTAATTCACTCGATACAAGAGGCCGTCATGGAGCGTATTTCTGAACCCCTGGGACTGGACGTAGAAATAGAACAAAGAGAATTTACAGCCGGCGACACATATATAGTACATGTTGTGTCGTCCGGTTTCCCTAGCGTTAGAAAAATTACTTGCTTAGGACAAAACTGTTATGCATGGTGGTATCGATGTCTGTGACTCCAATAGTTTATGCCTCCTCGAGGATGATGCTAGAAGAGAGATTTCCATTGGTTGTTTGGACTTCAGAGCTCAGATCCATTTCCCAGCATGATCCGTCCATTACGTGGCATCTGCTGACTTCCAGCTCCAGATAATGTTAGTGAACTATCGTTGGGAAATCCACGCGGTGACTCTCAGGCGGAGGCAAGTTCACCCCCAATGATTCGCATATGATGATTTCATCATTATCACCATAGATGCACTCTCTAAATAAATCGATTGCATAAGTCTAATCACGGCAACTAAACTCGTGCTTTGGGGCTGCAATTTTACAACAGCTCTCATGTTTAATGCGCGTCCCAAGTCAGCGAACCACCAGCTTGTTCGGATGGTCGGTTTTGGCTGGGGCTGGCCGGCTGGAATCACTGTTGCTACAGTGATTCGTGAGAGGCAACGGTCACCAGCCCCAGCCGGCACAGTGACCAGCCCAGCCATTTAAGGCCATCCGAACAGGGTGCACAAACGATTCTGCACGCATGGGGATCGATCAATAATAGCTATGGCACGCATGCCTCTTCCTTAAAGTTAGTTCAGATAGAGGATGTAGATCACAGACGGCACATCGATCTCTTATTTACTAGGATATATAAATGGCAAGCTCCACTATGACTATCTATTATATATATAATTGATCAAGAAAAGAAGCTACCAGGTTCGCTCTGAAGCTAAATATTCCCACGTTAATCGTAGATAATAAAAAGAAAAAATTACGCACCACTGCCATTATGAGTTCAAAAAATAAATAAATTCAAAATAATAAAAAATAGTCAAAAATAAACTTCACACATATTTCTAATTAAATTACCCACCATGTTATTATAGACCAAACATTAGCTAAATTCCGAATAGTAAAAAATAGACAAAAATACCCTTCACACCTATTTCTAAACTACCCAACATGCCATTATGAGCCAAAAATAGCTCGATTCGGAATAATAAAAGATGGACAAAAATACTCTTTACATCTATTTCTAAATTACCCGTCATGCTATTATGAGTTTAAAACAGTAACTAAATTTGAAGTAATAAAAATAGCTAAAAATATCCCTAATTTCTATTTCTAATTTACCCACAATGCCATTGAGTCCAAATATAGGTAAATTCGGAATAATGAAAATAATAAATAAGAGTCTTTTTTAGCATTCCACACACAATTGAACATATGCTAAATTAAAAATAAAAATCATATGAATGTAAAATATAATTCCTCTTTAAATTGTTGCTTAAATACACCTTAATACGATTCAAAGCCTTGCTTGGCCCAAATATAATTTAGTTGAATCATAAGAGCATCAGCAATGTTGGTTTGATTTTTCGTGGTGGCCTAGATCCCAACGTTCGCATGCGCAGGATGGTTTGACTGCTGTAGTGCTGAGTTCGGTTTAATGGGGACTAAAGCTGAATATGAAAAGAAAAAGAAAGACATCTTCTTGCCTTCTCCCTCTTCCGTTGCATAGCAGGAACAGCAACAGGCCCGAGGAGGGGTGGGAGTAGAATTGTACATCTAGGTTGCACCCTCACATCTAACTTTAGCACTGTGATTTTCTTGTGTACCTCTGCAATGTTTTCCCCATCAACTTAACCACCAAGCTCTCCACGTTTTGCTTTCTTTTCTTTGTTTAGCGCTACTGCTAGGCCAACCAAATATTAATCAAATCTCCTACATCTCAGTTGCTTAAAAATTGAAAAAAATCCTACAACTTGGATTAATAGTGGGGCTTAGCAACAAGGCCTCGATGATGCCGCCAGCTGCTGGCAGTGAGATACCGCTGGTTGGGCAATTGCTAGTGTGGAGGTGTCCTAGCTTGCACACTAGATTAGCACAACAGGGAACCACGAAATGATGGACCTGGCGGCGGGGAAGTGGCCGGGGATGGAGGAAGGTGGCAATAGGTCTTTTGGATTATGAGTGTTTATATGCATCAATTGAAATGGGAAGAGTTTCTGGCACCCATAAATTAGCAATTCCGATCCCAATAGTAATATTTCCTATATATTTTTTAGCTTCCAAATATATATTGAGCAAGCATATTGGATTTTCAACAGAATTAGGATTGGAGGCCTTGGTTTGCAAACCTAGTACTTTATTGGAGAGCTTCACCGGAAAAAAAAAAAAGAAGACATGGGCCTGCGCCTTCTCACTTTATTATTACCTGTACATGTTAGGACATACTCCACAGATGTTAGTGCAGGCTAATATAACTGATCGGGGCTCCTGAATTTGTGGGGGCCTGTGCCATCGCAGACTGAACATGCTAATATCCGGGCCAGCCAGATAGCGTGTGATCACGCGCTCCGCAAGCCAGATAGTGTTGTCACGCCATCCGCAAGCCAGCCGCAGTTGACAAACTATATAAATATGCTCATCAGATCATGAGATCTCATATATATAACTTATCTTTTGGCAGAACAATTGTTTGAGCGGACGTTCAGTCTTTAGGGGACCATTTATGAATTTTAATTTGAACATCGAAATGTTCAAAGGTTAGCATGTTAGCTACCCCACTCCACTAGCGAAAAATCTGCCGCAAAAGGGAAAACTGAAAGATGTCTCATAACTCGGTTCACATGGATGCGCTCACTCTAAATCAGTATGGTAATAAGACAGACAGACAGCCACCTAATGGCTGTTGATCAGTACTAGGCTACTAGCTCGACATTGTTGCAATCTAAAATCACCGCAATTGTTTAACTCGGGTTCTGTCAGAGTTCATATGCATGGAATTTAATGCTGCATCAAATCCAAGTCAACTATACATAGTAGTTTTAACATATCGGCTCACGTCTCAAAGCACATAAGAACAGAAGATGTTTGGCCAAGTGGGATATTTGTATCACACTGATCGACGACGCACAGGAGAGTTGGAGATGTCTTCTTCTAGCTCTACCTTGGGTGCCACGAAGGAGAGGCGGCACGAGTGCTACAAGCACGGCACCGGCCGGGCCCTGTGGCTCTTGCTGCCTCTTGTTCTTTACGTTGTGTTCAAGACAGCTTTCATTGTGGTCAAGACCGATTTTCTGGTGCAGGATTCTCACTGTAAGTGGACTACCATGCCGTTTCATCGTTGGATCCTTTATCATGCATGCTTTTTCATTTATTTTTTTAGATGATCTCAAATCAGCAGCTTATATATGATGCAAATAATTCACCTCTCGATCGATTCAAGGTTTGGACATTGCAAGACGGCAGCAGCAACATCCACTTAACGTATCGAAGTCAGAAGCTGCAAAAGGCAGCAGGCAAGTAGGACCTGCCAGATCTGCTAACTCGCAAAGAAAAAAGGGTAAATCTTTGGTAAACTCAGGTAAAGTACACATCAAGCACTCGATAACGTTTTGTGCGTACGCAACGGGGTATTAATTTGGCGCCCAACCAAAGGGAATTTAGCGAGCTGCTGTGTTTAATTTGCAGATGTGGGACCACCATTGGTAAGCAGCAAGCTGACCTGCAACTTCAGCGATTACCACTCGGACTTCTGCGAAATGGAAGACGACGTCCGCATCCACGGCAAATCCGCCACGGTCTACGTCGACTCGCCCTCCTCCGTCCACCGGCCGCCGGCGAAGAACAGCCGGACGATCCGGATCCGCCCGTACACGCGCAAGTGGGAGAACGGGACCATGTCGCGGATCCGGGAGGTCGGCATCGTCCGTTCGGTCCCTCATCCCGTCGCCGCGGCCGGCGCCGGGGACCTCGCCCCGCCGCCGGCGCCGCCGTGCACGGTGCGTCACGCCGGCGTGCCGGCGGTGGTGTTCTCGACGGGCGGGTGCGGCACCAACTTCTTCCACGCCATGAGCGACCTGATCATCCCGCTGTACGTGACGGCCCGCGAGCACGGGGGCCACGTCCAGCTGGTCGCCGCCGACCACGACGCGCGCTGGTTCGCAAGGTACCGCGCGATCGTCGCCGCGCTGTCCTTCTACCCCGTCGTCGACATGGACGCCGACGACGTCGTGCGGTGCTTCCCGGCGGCGCGCGTCGGGCTGGAGAGCCACCGCATGCTCGGCATCGATCAGGCCCGGGCCCGGCACGGCCTCACCATGGTCGGGTTCAGGGCCTTCCTCCGCTCCGTGCTCTCGCTGCCGCGGCCGTCCTCGACCCCGGTGAGCCGGAGCTCCGGGCGGCGCCGAAAGAGGAAGCCCCGGCTCGTCCTGCTCCTGCGGCGCAACTGGCGGACGCTGACGAACGAAGGCGACGTCATCGCCGCCCTGACGGCGCTCGGGTTCGACGTCGTCGCCGCGACGCCGGAGGACATGCGCGACCTGGCCCGGTTCGCCGGTGTGGTGAACTCGTGCGACGTCATGGTGGGCGTGCACGGCGCCGGGCTCACCAACATGGTGTTCCTGCCGGACAACGCCACCGTGGTGCAAATCATCCCATGGGGGGAGCTGAAATGGGCGAGCCGGTACGACTACGGGGACCCGGTGCCCGACATGGGGCTCCGGTACGCCGAGTACGAGGTGACGGCGGAGGAGACGACGCTCAAGGACAAGTACCCCAGGGACCACCCCGTGTTCGCCGACCCGCTCTCCATACACCGCAAGGGGGAAATGTTCAAGTACTTCCTCGGTGGCCAGAACGTGATCCTGGACGTCCCCCGGTTCATCAACGAGACCATGCAACAGGTGTACGAGTCCGTCACCACGGACTAAATCATAGCTCACAAGTGTGTGATTCTGCAGTTATGTTTGGATGCAAAGTCTGGTTCTGATTGAATTTTTGGTCCACCTTAGATGGCCTTGCTTGCTGAACCCAAACTTGGTCCCATAAACGTCTAAACGACACCAAGATTCTAGAAAGATCGTCCTATTATGTATGTACTGTGGCAACTTCACTAACACTATGATTGACCTCACTAAAATGGCTTTTTCTACAAGCAAATCGAATAATACAACAAGTAAGAACGTGAAAAACAAATACTAATCTCACCAAAAATTGGCGGTAGACATGAGGCGAAACAAGCATATATATAAAAGGTTCAAGTTCTTCATCGGATGGACTAATCACCACAAACGTGTAGAACAAAGACTAATCTTCCTTCCTAATTCACAGTAGTCCAACTAATCACTCAAGTACTATGAAGAATAGCTATTTCACAAGGAAAACTAGAACTGAAAAAAAATCCAATACTTAAATTGGAGACGGCTACTGATAATATAGTTTCTAGGGTCGTGCGAGACCCCCTTGGATGCGCCTCAAATGGACTCAGATGTTTTACACGGGCCCACCGGCCAAAGATTTTGACACCACACCAAAATAGAAAGCATCAATTTGTTTCGACAATTTCTGTTGACAAAAAATGAATTTCGATGGGAGACCAAACCACTAGAAATGTTATCTTTTTATATCTTTCCATACTTATGTAGCACGTAGAATTCGAGACCCATATGTGATCTGGGTGTCCAATTTAGTGCAGGCTGCTCCTAGTCATCCGGTTGGCGTGCAACTAGCTTGTTGGTGTTTCTTACGATCATAGATAAATCCGCAAGCGCATATATATAGAATATCGTTGTAGCACTTCACTCCGTAGTATTTCTAGGTATCATTATTTATTTTATGCCAAAGGAACGGTGTGTAACTCTCCTCTAATCTTGTTCATCAAAGGACAACAAGAAGTTTGATATGCGTGGGTAGAGAGGATTTCTACGGATAAGATTCTTGGGATAAGATAAGTTCAGCCACTAGTTGCTTGCTTCGGGCACCGACTTACACCTGGTCTGCCAAGTGACGACTCCACTCTACAGCTCTACGACGTATCCGAACGTGAAGGATTAAGGACGGATAGAGCTGTACCGCTAATTACCTCTACAACCCGTGGGGCACATGGCAAACAAAAGGTAAGTACCAACAGCTTGGACACCATGTCTACAGATTACTACCTTAGTATAGGCACCACCATATAAAGGCACTCTATACAGAGCGATGATTTTGTAAGCATAAAAGACAAGAACTTACTTAATCAAGAAACTTACTTGCCATAATGAAATCACGAATACATACTTGGAAATGAAAGCATCCGTTGAGGTAAAAGCTTTGGGGGAGACTGCTGGCAGCCCAGCACTTCCCCGTACTCCCCGGCACTCTCTCCCCATTTTCTAAATACTAGAAAGGCAGAGCTACGCCATGGAGTGGAGCCCTTCTTTTTTGTGTTTCAAACCGTGGAAGGCACGTCCTATTTATAGTGTCCAATAAGCGGGGGTAGTATTTGTTGAGTCTGCGGGAGGTCGGTAGAGTAGTTTGCACGTCAATAAGCAGAGGGGCCGGCCGGCCATTGATTGTGGCGGTTCGGTACCGTCTTTCGCGTGAACGCTCCTAATTGTCTCCTGAAGTCGGTTCTGAGGTGGGGTTGTCGATCGATGGACGGTGGTTTGGACGCATTTTGGCTTGTTGATTTGGTTGGCCCGTCAGGTGGAATTGTGTCCAGTGTCTTGGGCAACCTCATGTCAATTTGGCTTTTGGGCCTGCCTAAGGGAGAAACGGTGATCCATTGGTTGTCACTCCAGCAAATTTCAGCATTTTTCCTAATCTTCCAATTGACATAACTCTTACTATCGGACTCCAAGTTGAGTGAATTAAAAGTCGGTTTTGATTGCTCAATTTTTTTTCTTTGTTACATTGCGTTGGCACAAGCTGCAGCAATGCAGGTCAGGAACAGGGGAAAAATAAAACAAAAAAAATCAGCTCTATTTGGCCCGTGTCATCTGGTGGTCAGATGCAAGTGGTGACCCATGTTGCCACAGGAGCAATTCTTCATATAGCTGAAGGCGTCATTGGGGCGAGACTAGAGATGGCAACTAATTTCACCCGCGGGTGCGGATGCGGGTGTGGTGTTTTCTACCCACGGAGACCCGTGCCCGCACCAGAGTTTCTTTTCCCACCTGCAGGTGACCCGTTGAGGCCCAAAACAGACAAAAAGCATATAACCAGCCTGGTCCAGCTACACTTTGAGCCCAACCCACCTCCCCATCTCAGACGACGGCGGCAAATCGCGGCCTGGGAGCACAACGCAGCCAAAGGAGACTGAGGAGTGACGCACCCCTACGAAACTCGGATACGGGCACGAACTGGCGTATCAGTGTCCGATACGTCTCTGGATACGGGTACGCGCCGGATACGGCCAGACACGTATCCTGTACGTATCCTTTCTATTTGGGTTTTTCAGTTAATTAAAATAAATCGGATACTCGTTCGATACGCGCAGGACACCTTCCTGATTCCGTAACCCTCCCATCGAAGAGTCTTTTACCCCTATGCCATTATAAAAGTTGGCCGTTACGTGTATGCCATTAGAAAAGTTTGTGACACCTGTGTGCCATCGCTCAAACTTTCTTTTACCCGTATGCCATTCCATCCACATTCTGTTAGAAGTTAACGGTTTGGTAGCTACAACATGTGGGACCCACATATGGAAAAGACTCTTTTGCCCTCCTCTCCTCTTCCCTGTGCCTGGCTCTCTCCCGTCGCCGGCACCGGTCGTCGCCGTCGCCGGCACGCCGCCGGACCCAAGCTCCCGGCGAGGTGACCCCGCGCCCCGCCCCCCCCCCCCCCCCCCGGACCAGGCCCCCACCTCGCCGGACCCAGGCTCCCGCTCCCGCTGAGGTGACGCCGCGTCCCCCTGGACGAAGCTCCGGCCGCCACCGCGCGCACCCATGGGCGGAGCTCCGGCCGCCGCCGTCCCTCGCGCGGTCACCGGGAGCTTGCTTGGAGCGCCGCCGGCAGCGAGCTCCGCAGCACGCGGGAGCTCTGCCGGCGCGGGCTCTGCAGCGCACGGGAGCGCCGCCGGCAGCGAGCTCCGCAGCACGCGCGAGGTGGTCCGGCCAGGACACGCGCGGAGCCCTCCCGTACCGCGCCACGCGCGTGGCCGTCCGCACGCACACCGGCCGCGCGCCTCGCGCTCAGCCACCCGCCCGCGAACCACCAAGTCCCGCCCAGCCGCGGCGGCCACACGAAAGAAACCACCCCCGCCACCCTCCTATTTCGCCATGCCGCACACAGCCACCGGTCCCCCTCCCCCCTCTTCCCTCCTCCTCCTTCTCCGGGCCCCTCGCGGCTCGGCCAGACGCCACCACTGCCACAACCCTCGCCGCACTGGTCCACCGCATTGCCGGCGAGCAGCGCACCCCTACCCCGTCGCAGCAAGGGCGCGGCCGACGACGCGGAGTAGGTGGGGGAGCGGGCGGCCGCGCGCGTGATCCCGGCCCCGGCCGGCTATGCTGCAGCGCGCAGCGAGCAACGCCTACTCGTGGTGGTGGGCGTCGCACATCCGCACCACACAGTCTAAGTGGCTCGAGGTGGTCCGGTCAGGACATCGCCGGCGGCGGCAGAGCGCCGGCGAGTTGGGGAGGGGCCAGCCGGGAGAGGAGAGGAGAGGAGGTGGGGCCGGCTGGAGTTGGGGAGGGGCCGGAGTTGGGGAGGATGGCTGGCAATGGGAGAATGGAGAAGGGGAGAAAGAAGAAGATTGGTGGGGCCCACAGGGGGCAAAATGGTCATTTCACGTGTCAGTTTGACACCGCTAGTTCTGAAAGTGGATGGAATGGCATACGGGTAAAAGAAAGTTTGAGCGATGGCACACAGGTGTCACAAACTTTTCTAATGGCATACACGTAACGGCCAACTTTTATAATGGCATAGGGGTAAAAGACTCCCCATCGAAAGCAAATCCAGCGGCACGGTCATCCTCCAGACCAGTCGCGCACTCGCGGACGTAGCGCCGCCGCCGCCCATGGCTCCTTGCCCATCCTCGCTCTAAGCCCTCTGCCGCCGCCGAGATCCACCTCTGACCCCCGGCGCCTCTCCTCTCCCTTCGACGGCGGCCCCTCCTCCTTCTCCGGCGGCAGGCGAGGTCGTGCCGCCTCTTTCTCGCCGCCCTCCAGCCCAGCCACGGCCGTCAACGCGAGGAGGTCGTCTTCTGACCGGGTGGACCGGCGGCGAGGACGCAGCCATCCTCCGGCGCACTAGCAGGCACAACAGCTTTCCTCGATTTCAACACAACCTCTTCCCTGCCTGGCTTCGTTACCATGGTTTGCATCTTGTGCTAAGACTTTGTTTCTTGTGTTCTTTCCTACTTTGCTGAGACCAAGTATTTCTGTTATAGGATCGACCGGGTAATAATTTGGACCCTTGGCCATTGTGGAATCATGTCAATTGTAAAGGAAGTTGGTAGTGGAGTTATGCGATTCAGATGCAAGCATTGTGCTCAGGAGTACAATGGAAGCTATAGTAGAATTGAAGCACATTGCTTCGAAAATCGAAGTGTGGAATAAGTGTATGTCCGAGTATGACCGCAACTATGCTTCAACAGATTCAGAATGAGATTGCAGCAGCGGCTAAGGCAGCCGCGAGCTTAAGAATTAGAGTTGCATTATCAACTTTCTAGCTATGGAGTGTGAACCACTTAATTAGACTAATATATTGAGTATTACTAATTTCATAATTTATTATTTTAGTGTACATATGGTGCCGTATCCCCGTATCGGTGTTTTTGGGAAAATGCCGTATCGCAGTGTCGCCGTATCGCGTATCCGTATCCGTATCGCCGTATCCGGGCAACGTAGACGCACCCATCCTGTTCAACGAAATGCCAGAGTAAAGTAGCTGACTGTTGGAATGGAAGAACAGGGAAAGAAAAAGAAAAGATAAATGAATGGTTGCGCGGCACCTTACACATGGGGCTCACTATGCCATGTCGGCCGAAACCGATATCGATACCGCTTAGGGAGTCAGATTGAACCGGATCGATGAGTTGAGAAAGACCACCTGCCCGGTTTTGTAATTAAAGGTATAAAGTGCGTTACCCATAATAGTTGAGAGATGCAAATAAGACTTTCCTCTTTCCCGATTGTCTATCCCGTTTTTACGTTACGGGATACCAGTCCATTGAAGTCCATCTCAAACTCCAGCGATCCAGCCCATAATACTCCAACTCCATGCCCCGTGGGCCGCTCCATCTTGGCAGACAGCCGCCAGTGCTGCTTATTCGGGGCAGTGCAATGTTTATACATCTTGTTGGGCTTTGGTTCCAGGTTCTTATTGGTAGCAGCAACGCCACGAGTGGGAGAAGGCCTACTTTTGCAGATTGTGCAAATTGAGTGCTTTTGTTTTTTGTTTTTCTAGAGGGAATTGAGTGCTTTTGTTTGACGAGAACATCTCCAGTGTTACCGCGGGTTCGCGTGTTACCGTGTTACCGATCACTGTAGCGCCTCAAATATGCAACGAAAAATTGCAACAAAAATATGAATGGATAGCTCATGCAACGATCTACAATTCATATTTTTGGTCGAGGTGCAACCGAAGCTCGTACAAGGAGATACAAAAAAGAGAAATCAGACGTTGAATAGTAACGGGTTGCGGGTTCGCGATGAACAGTTGCAACCCGCACTATTCACAGTCCGATTTCTCTTTTTTGTATCTTCTTGTACGAGCTTCGGTTGCACCTCGACCAAAAATATGAATTGTAGATCGTTGCATGAGCTATCCATTCATATTTTTGTTGCAATTTTTTGTTGCATATTTGAGGCGCTACAGTGATCGGTAACACGGTAACACCTAAAGAGGTGGTAACACCAGATACGTTCTCTTTGTTTGACTCCGACTGCTTACTGTGAGACTAGTAGTTTATGTCCACCCCAACGCCCCCCCCCCCCCCCCACCCCACCCCACCACTTGTACGCAATTCTGTTTAAACATGTTATGTGAGGCGATATCTCGACTTGAATTACTGGTTCCCGACCGAGACCGACGCATTTCCGCCCGTGTAGTTCCGTTTTTCGTGTTCCTGATACTTTCCCGATCGTTTTGTTCCCGGCTTTCCCGTTTTCGTTTTCGTCCGATAAAATAATTGTGAAAATGAAAACGGATGGGGTGTTTTCTCATCGTTTTCATCCCTACAAAACACAAAATAACATAGGTGAGTAGCCCAAATTGTGGTTTTCTCCAAGGCTCCTACCAAACTTATCCCCCATCCTTTTGCAGATCTGATGGTTGTCTTCGCATGTTACATGGGACTTGTCTCTACTTATGGTGACATGATTCAAGGGCAAAAACTGATCTTCCGTATGCAGTGCTTTATGTGGTACTAGCGGTGGCTTAATGGTTTTTTTTTTTACATTATTTTCAATGCTGATGGAAGAAAAAGTTCAGGACATAACTTTCTTGGTTATCCGTAGATGTCAGTCATTGAAGGTCGACATTAACAGTTAGTTGAGCCCTCTCTAGAATCTAGATGTTCTTATGATCCTCCATTTAATTGCGTTCTCATTACTATTGTAAAATCATAGTTGAGGCCTTCCTTCCTGTTTCGGGTCCCAAAAATATGCATGGTATGTTAGTTCGCATGAAGCATGCGTATGCAGGCAGTCAAATGTACATGACCATTACATTAGGGCATTTTTTAATCCATGGTGTGAAACAGGATTCCTCTGTGATTTAATTTTTTTTAGCACACTGTGATTTAATTAAGAGACAATTTTTTAACCTAAGACCGGAGATAGGGCTTTGGACAAAGTGTTCTATAGTCAATAAGAGCACTTGCACACACGCATATCGATCAGGTCTATCAGCTGTACGGCCCTCGAGGTTTCGATGCCTGCATGTTTCTATAGTTTTTGCCTTCTTTTGTGGATACAAATACGGCCCTCGAGGTTCCTAGATAGGTCTTTTGTACTTTGAAATAAGACGGGAATTCCCGGTCTTTTGGACTTTAGAGAGAGCTCAGATTTGCGTTCCAGCATGATACAACTTTCCCTTGGATCCCTGATAGTGGACTTACGATCCGCAAGCAAGTATATATAGTAGACACGGTATAAAAATATGGCCATCAGATCAGGGTGTCTCGTCTCGTATATATAAGTTGTGTTACAGAAGACGTTCTGTTGTTCTCAGGGTACATATGACACGTAATTCGGATCACATAGATCCACTAGTCTCCGGAAGAGTACAAATTGGAAGATGACACCTATTTCCTGTATCGTAATTCGGTTCACACATTTGATGCAGTTACTCTACATTACTCGGATTTACTCGCATGGAGTACTATGGTAATTAAATACGGCAAGCATGCACAATTGCACATACTAGCTCGACGGTGATGCAATCTTAATCACTGCAATTATTCAACTCCGGTTCTGTCGGTGCTCATGTGCATCGAATTTAACGCTGCATCAAATCCAAGTCAACCTATAGACATTTTTAATTTGCTAGCGTTTCCAAGCGCGGAGATATATATATAGAAGATGTCGTGCTATGTACGTAGGACATCTACTATATCACTGACGACGTGTAAGAGAGGTCTTCTTCTAGCTCTAGCTAGCTCGTGTGCCATGAAGGGGAGGCGGCACGAGTGCTGCAAGCATGGCAGCGGCGGGACGCTGCTGTGGCTCATGCTGCCTCTTGTTTTGTTCATAGTGCTCAAGACAGATTTCCTGCCGCAGGTTGCTAAGTGTAAGTGGAATGCCGTTTCATTGCTGGATTCACTATGTTTTTTATTTTCTTTTTGAGATGACCTATCTACATTGACCAGGTTGCTCACTGTAAGTGTTTCCATTTATGAGTTCCGCGTTAATGATTAGTTATCTCATTATTTACATTTTGCTTTTGTGGTCTCTTCTAGTTGATCTTTTTCCTTTTTCATGGGAGCACTGGGATTCCATTAACCCACTGTATTGATAGTAGTACATATTATGCAAGGTTCTGTAAACACAAATTAGATTTGCAAAACGTTTGGGAGAGAAACCATATGTATGCATTCCTTTGGAAGAGCGAGCTCGCCGATTTGATTCATCTTCGAGAAATGGATTTAATACATGTACTAAAAAAGCATAGATTAATTAGTGATTATGGAACAAGGGATGCTTAGTTTCATATTTATTCCTCCTTTTGCAGTTCGAATGCCAGATTTTACCAATTTCGGAGACGAAATGGCACGCAAGGTTTCATCCTTAGGTGAGCTAAGTTTATTTCTGTACAATGAACTATTTACCATTTTTATTTTAATACTGGATGGTGTCAGAAGTATGGCAAAATATAAGGGCGTCCCCAGTGGCTAACTCTTAGATGTCTCTTAGAATTGTTTATTGAAGAAAAAGAAGAGAGAGAAAGCTGTTAACTCTTCTTCAAGAGTTAGTCTCTAAGCAAAATGAGAGAATAAAACATAGGACCCATCCCTCATTTATTCTCTCTAAGAGATGGTTGTTACCTCTTAGCTAACTCTACCATTGGAGACGCTCTAATGATACAATAAATTCGTCTCTCTATTCAAGGTTTGGACAGTGCAAAACGGCAGCAGCAAAAGCCGCTTGACGTATCGAAGTCAGCAGAAGCTGCAAAAGGTAGGCAGATATATCTGGAGATCAAAAAACAACTGCATGTGTTGGATCAAATGTCAGTGATCGAGAAGCTTCGATTTTGTTTCTTCCTCGATAGTTATTAAGAAACAATTTTGCTTGTAGCCTCCCATTCAATTCAGATTCGATTCTGTAACCAAGGAGTCAACGAACCCATCGTATATAGTTTTTTAAACTGTAATGTTTCCCATGCAACTGATGAAGTGCAATAGTACTTTTGAATGGCGCTGGCAGAAAATTAGTTGAAAATAACCGCCACATTTGACTGTGCGGCACATTTGCAATCATCATACACTGTTTTTTGCTGACATCGATCAATGTAATTTGCTACAGATCACACTCAACAAAACCAAATCCTTGGAACAAACGGTCCAAAAGATAGTTCTGTGGTGAATTCAGGTAAAGTGCACGCACGCACACGCATTCAGTTTTGGAAAGATTGTTTTGTGCATACATAAGGTTGTAGTTTTTGGCGCTCAACCAAAAGGGAATCTGCAGATGTGGCGCCACCACCGGCAACCAGCAAGCTGACCTGCAACTTCAGCAACTACCACTCGGACTTCTGCGAAATGGAGGGCGACGTGCGCATCCACGGCAAGTCCGCCACGGTCTACGTCGTCTCCTCCTCCACCTACCGGCCGGAGAACGCGACGATCAGGCTCCGTCCGTACACAAGAAAATGGGAAAGCTGGACCATGTCGGGTATCCGCGAGTTCGGCATCCGGTCGATCCCTCCGGCGGGCTCCAGCGCCGCCGACGCCGTCCAGCCGCCGCCGCGGTGCACGGCGACGCACGACGTGCCGGCGGTGATCTTCTCCGTGGGCGGGTGCGGCGTGAACTTCTTCCACGCCATGAGCGACGTGCTCGTGCCGCTGTACGTGACGGCGCGCGAGTACGGGGGGCGCGTCCAGCTGCTCGCCGCCGACTACAACGTGGCGTGGTTCGCCAAGCACCGGGCCGTGCTCGCCGCGCTGTCCTTCTACCCCGTCGTCGACGCGGGTGCCGACGGCGACGACGTCGTGCGATGCTTCCCGGCGGCGCGCGTCGGGCTGGAGAGCCACCGCATCCTGGGGATTGACCCGGCCCGGTCCCGGAACGGGTACACCATGGCCGGGTTCAAGGACTTCCTCCGCTCCGTGTTCTCGCTGCCGCGGCCGCTGTCGACGCCAGTTAGCCGGAGTTCCGGCCAAGAAACAAAGCCCCGGCTCGTGATGGTGCTGCGTCGCCACTCGAGGTCGCTGACGAACGAAGGCGACGCCTTGGCCGCCCTGACGGAGCTCGGGTTCGACGTCGTCGCCTCGACGCCCGACGACGCGCGCGACGTGGCACGGTTCGCCGGCGTCGTGAACTCGTGCGACGTGATGGTGGGCGTGCACGGCGCCGGGCTGACAAACATGGTGTTCCTGCCGCACAACGCCACGGTGGTGCAGATCATCCCCTGGGGCAAGATGACGTGGGCGAGCCGGTACGACTTCGGCGAGCCGGCGCCGGACATGGGGCTCCGGTACGTCGAGTACGAGGCGGGCGCGGAGGAGACGACGCTCAAGGACCTGTACCCCCGGGATCACCCCGTGTTCGCCGACCCCTACTCCATACACCGCGCCGGGGGGGTGTGGAAATACTTCCTCGAAGGCCAGAACGTGACCCTGGACACTCCACGGTTCAGAGAGGCCATGCGGCAGGTCTACCTCTCCGTCACCACCGAGTAAGAAGGAACAGCTCGAGTGTAGTGTAATTTTGCAGTTATGTGATGATCCAAGTTTGGTTGTAAATTTTGGCTCCAACTGATGTGCTCTGGCTTTCTTATCCCAAATCTAATCTGGCTGGATTTGGCGGTAGTATTTCGGATAGGGACGTTGTTCATTGGAGATACGGAATGCTCTGGCAACAACTGAATGAGAGTTCGAGAATTTGAGAGCTCGGGCCAAACAACTGAAAAGGGACTTATCACACAACGATTTCCATTCCCTTGCCAACATCGCACTTCAACCAAGAAACATTCAGATACCAAAAGCAGACTCCACAATCAGAAAAACATCAAATCGAAAATACATTCAGATGTGTTACCAGATAACAGAAAGATTAAGGTCAAATCGTGGGATATAAACATCAAATCGAAAATACATTCAGGTAGTTGTTAATTGAGATGATACAGACAACCATCTGACAGAACGCCGACAATATAACAAACACAACTCGTAATTATTTGCACATAATCGTTACAACTCTACAACATGCATGCATCACATAATCTACAGTGGCCCAAAACATGGTTTCCTCTAGCCGAACCATCCGACCCCTCGTAGTTTACTCAATTTTGTGTTTGACATATCTTTTGACATATGATACTTATTACAGATTTATACATTAGTGTTGCCTTAACTGCATTGAACTCCATAAGGCAGTTCAAAGAGGCGCAGAATTAGTTCTTCCTGTTCTTCAGGCAGGTTTTCGACAGAATTCTCTTACCAAACATGTTGTTTCGAAGAGCAACGGAGTGCGGCCTAATGGCATCAATCAGTGCAGCTTGGACTGCAGCATCCTGCATGTCATAAGCATGGTTAGAATGAAAGTATTTGAGGAATTATTACTAAGATGCCGCGCATTGTTATTACCTCACACTCTCGAAATGCTGTTTGAATCACATAGTTCCCAAACTGATCAAGTAAGATATGCAGTAGTTTGGGGTCATTGATAAGCTCATGGATGATTTTCGCACGTTTTGGCTCCCGGGCTTCTTTTATACATTTTTCAACCACATTGCTACTAAATTTTTGCATTGACAGATATCCGTAATGACCTTCAAGCTTCTCCAGTATTTCATCTGTTACCCATGTAATCTTGAGCTCGAGTATATACTGTATTACATAGTTCCTGCAAGGAGTAATTCATATGCTTAGTATTCGAGGGCAAACTTTGCGACAGGATTGTGACAACATGACCATGTTTAGAAGGCAAAGGAGAAAGTGCACACCCGTACTGATGTTCTGCGAGATCAAGAGCCCTGGACGTGATATTGTACAACAACATGTTCTTCTGTTCCTTATTAGCATGAAGAATACATTTTTGGATGATGCAACAGCCTTGACGATCCTTTGCTAGCTCAAAGCAATATTCTATGGCCGCATTGAGAAGGAACTGCAATGGAAAATAGTAGTCAAAATGGAGTTTCAAATTGGCAATAATGACAGGAAAGAAAATTTTAAGACTGTAGACAAAGATTATTTCGGCTGTATTTTTCTCATTTAGGAGTGTGCCTATATATGTTTCAACGTTTACTTTAATTTGACATCCTCTTACTTGAATACTCCAAACCTGTTCTATATCATGTTTCCCAGACCAACAATACATTGTATAAAACAGTAGAAACTACTTTGGGTAACTGAACTGGAAATCGTTACATGCGAGTATAGCCAAAAGAAAAACGAAGGACAGTCCAACTAAATATGGCTAATAAATATTCGGGAAAGAAATGTGCAGACTATGGTGATTAATGTAACTTCATAGTAAATGAAACTGTGTCCAGAAAGCAGATCACAGAATATGACCACTGACAAAGGAACTAATTGGGTGGAAGTGGAACTAGGAATGGCCCTAGCCGGATTGGGTTTTCATGGACTTTAGTCCTCCATCGCTTTGAAATCTTTTGACATTCTCAGTAGACCACCCAGGGCCAATTCCTTTTATTCTGCAACCTGTTCAGCCCTGGCAGCGGTGGGTTTGGATTTGCCCATGCTAGGGAGCAAGGTCAAACTCCAGGAACGCAGCATGTTGTGAGAGTAAAAATAATGGCAACAAATATAGTAGACTTCTAGCAAAGGCCTTAAAAGTTTTCAGGCGTTTCCTTGAAACAACAGATGTTAGACACTTTATTTTTCAGGAATGAACAGTCAGGAGATCTGGCTATATTATTAATCATACTAATTCAGTTCAAAGAAAATATTAAATGTACTGGATATTTAGTTGTATCCAACACAGTTATGATTTACAAGTTCAAATGACATCATTAAGCTGGCAAAGGCAAGATTTACAGAGGCAGTTAGAAGAATTAAACAATATATTTATATACAATGGGTAGGAGCAAAGATATCTTACTGCTTTGTACTCAGGTGATAGCTTCTGCAAGCAACGGTGTGCAACATGACTGCCATTGGAATCCAACATCAAAGTAATGGCACCGGAGCTCAAAGCAGATACAACCATGGAAGCTTCATCTGAATTTTTTATAGTTTCTATCACCTTTTGCACCACACGTGTCCTAAAATTTTAGTGTTCAACAAACAGTAAAGAAATCGTAACATGAAAAAAAAAAGAAAGAGAGGGAGTGAATTCATATCAGTGTATGAAGTGGCCATACCCGTGCATGTTGCATGAAACTTTTATAAGCCGACCTGGTCTTTTGGTTATTTCATAAACTAAATGCATCTTTTGATCCTCATTGCATTCCTCGAGCAGTTTCTGTACTAGGTAATTTCCAAATGGATCAACCATAAGTTCATCAATATGCTCGATGACACCTTCGAAGATCTTAAGAGCATCATCTTGGGAACCTTCCGTAAATATCCTTTGTAGGAAGCGGCAGCCGTTCTGATCCTTTGCCAAAAGGTACAAATCTCCAACAACTTCATCCACTGAATTATACTTAAGTTGGGCAGATTTCAAGGCCAAA
Organism: Eragrostis nindensis; assembly: GCA_012490785.1. Taxonomy (NCBI): domain Eukaryota; kingdom Viridiplantae; phylum Streptophyta; class Magnoliopsida; order Poales; family Poaceae; genus Eragrostis; species Eragrostis nindensis. Next base: position 90,993 of record JAAXCT010000594.1, read on the forward strand.
TCAGATTCAAAGGATGACAGAAACTGAGAGCTCTGCAGGTCAAAAGGCAAGTTATTTCTCTGAATACTGAAACGGTCACTGTGTCCATTTCCGTTGGTTCTTTGATTTTCATCAGCCCACCCATTAAGTGCAAATCCAGGCTTCATATTTATAATTGAATTTTGACCTTCGGACTTCATCAGAGTCTTTTCAGGAGTACTTTTCAGTTTGACTTTATCCGAAATATGATTCTGTAATAAACCTTTAGGTGAGCGTCTGAGCCCATATGGATATTTGAGCTTTCAGATAGCTGAACCTGGCAATATTCACAGGATTCACATGAGCAATCAGGATAAATCATGCAGGGACAGTTATTCAGACGTGTAGAATTCAGCTGGTTATTTCCATTAGGACCCAAAGCACCATTCCAGTATATTTCAGCACTATCATCGCCCAGTTGATGAACAACGGGTATGGTAAGATGCGGTGAAGAAGAAGACTTGGCAGAGGAGTTGACAGCACCATACTGACTGCTACCAATCCAACAAACATCAGAGGTAGCAACATGTGGCATCTGCTGATAAGAATAGTGTGCCTGCGTGATAGGATGACTCTCCATGTCAATATCATGCCTCCTGAATTTCGAGTCCTGCTGGTGCGGTGCATAGCTTTGTGACCACCCATTGATAAATTGTTGTTGCTCAAAAAGCGAAGCTGGTGGTAAATTGATTGAATTCACATAAGCATTATCCGAGCCACCCATCCTTGTGTACACTGGATGATTTTGATCACCAAACTGTGGCTTCAGGTGTTCAGCATTGTTCATCATCATTGATAAAGGCAAAAAATCAGTTTGAGCAAATGCCGGCTGAAGCGCCCCATTACTTGTTCCGTCAGCGGATGGCATCACAAGGCCAGCAGGACAATGTCCACCCCTGGATGCAACAGTGCCATAGTTAGCAGCAGACCCAGCAGCACCATCATCTGCAAAGCCCAAGCTCATGTTCTCAAACGCCGACATCAACGACCGGGCATCAAACGAATTGGCATTCTCAGTCTCAGGCACACCAACACCAAGCCGGTTACTTCCCACCATTGGAACATCAAGCAGAGGAGCCTGCAAATTCGACGGCCTTCTCGCGATCATAGGAGCCCACCCTGCCTCAGGGGAAGAACTCCCTGCACATTGTTCCCCGTAATTTGCAAACACCGCTCCAGGGATACTACTGCCAAGAAAGTGCGGATCATCCGGGTTACTCTGCATTTCGTCCATATCAGTAACAGGACAATCCGCAATGCCGCCAATACCAACTCGATAGCACAATGTAGGTCCAGTCACGAATCCTGCTTCACCACCGGTTCGATGTGACACACACGGACCACGGAATCGCCTACAAGATCACAGGAACAAGAACACAATCTTTAACAATTAGAGATAAACAATTGTACAAACAATTCGACATAAAAGACTAGTACAGCAGGAGCCGCTGAAACCCGGAATTCGCCACACGGAGACAGAATTATTCGTATGGAGATGCAGGAAGCAGGATTGGATGACGATCACGCCCCTGACTCGAAGAAACCCACCAAAAAAAAAATCAACAAAATTCTGAAACTTTTGGGAATTATCAAGAAGCTGCGGTTCTGCCACCGAATCCGCGATCGCATTGCACAAAGACGACGAAACCTCGCTCGCGAAACGGGCGGCGATCGGCGGCGGGGAAACCCAGCCGCGCACGCAAGGCCGCCCAAAACCTCGAGAAAACCCCACCGATCGCGCCCCGCCACCAAGAACCGCGGGCGGGGCCGCCTCGCCGCGGAAGCCCCGATCTCGGGGACAAACGCGCGGAGAAATAGGTCGGCGGATCGCGCCGCGGCCCGATCGAAACAGAACAAAGAAACGCCTGAGAGGGGCAAAAAAAAATGGTGGGAGATGATTAATTACCGCGAGAGGTTTCCGCCTCAGGGTAGCACGCGCATTGGCGCGACCTGCGGCGGCGGCCGGGAACGATCCCGCGGGCCCGACGGAAGGCCCAGCGCGCGCGGCGCCGCTGGGGGAACGGGCGAGGTGGCGGCGGAGGTTTCCGTGGAGAGGTGAGAGGGCAGGCTTGCAGGGGAAGGAGATGAGGCGAGGAGAAAGAGAGACAGGGGAAGGGAGTGCAGAGCAGAGGAGAAGCAGAGAGTCAGGCGGAGAGGGTTTCTAGCTGCTTGTCACTGGGACCTTTTCCTTCCCTTCCTTCCCCTGCTTTTTGATCAGACGATGATGGACGGTTCTGCCCCTCTCTCACTTTTTTCCGGGAGAAATGGTGGCACGCACACGCACACGCACAGAGTGCAATTCCTCTGGTTTTTCTTTCCGACCTCGTTTCGATGCCGGATGTGAGCCAGCAAAATTCGTTACTACATTTTGTTCTCAATGTGACACTGATTATAGTGTCAATTCAATATACCCGGTTGTTTCCATACTTTAGTACGGGCATTGTAGTCATTTAGCTGTTCTTGTTCACTATTCTAAGCATTTAATTATCTCATGTACATTGCGCCGTTACGTTGTTTAACTCGTTCTCCTCCTAAGAATTTATGGCACCAACAATATACCGTTTTCCTCTACGGACATCAAAATCGATTTTTTTTATAAGACTCTAGTCTTTTTATATATGGCTTGAAAGTACTCCGAAGCAACAACGATTTCCCTCTTACATTTTCTAATAGCTTTGCTTCGGCCGGTGTTTCCTTGGTAGTTATGTTTGTTCGAGTAAAAAAACGAGTGACCGCTAGTTGCTTGTAAAAGCTTCCGAATCCTAATAAAAAAACATAATCCAGTGACTTAATCTAACAGATGCGGACCGCGGAGTTTTCACGAACAAAGGGACTGAAGCTTGTGGCTCTTTTTACTCCGTGTTTCTTCCTCGGCAGTTCATCGTCATCGGAGGCTTGACCGGGTGACGTGGAACTTACTGGCCTGGTCGCAAAGTGCCTGCCTTCGCAGGGAAGCGTCGCGGAAAATTCACCCTTTCCCTGCCGGGCAAAACCCCATCGAAGCGGGGCGTTGCTTTCGCTTTGCCCGTTTTCGGAAACGAAAATCGACAGGGGTAATGAATGATGCGTCATGGGGTGGTTTCTTGTCGCAGGGACTGGACCAGCCAAGCCATGGAGATGGAGCAGTGCTACTCATCGAAAAAAAAAAAAGAGGAGTACTCCAGTGCTACTGCAGTACTGCTTGCTATATTTGTCTCATCAGCTGGTGGGAACGCTTTGGCGCACTGTGGCACTTGCCACCCCCAGTTCTGGTACGCCATGTCATTTTGTTTTCGGACTTGTTGGCTGATTTTTAGGTGATGTGAGAGAGGAGCATGGAAGCGATCGTGCAGTGCTTCCTCTTTCCTAATACGTAAGAATTTTTTAAATGCTGAAGAGAGAAATAATGTTGGTGCAAAATAGATGAAGCACTGCACGATCGCTCGTTTTTTGCACCAACCCTCTTTTCCTAGTGACAAGAAATGAAAACAGATGGATTATGTCTCTGCTTTGTAGAAGTGAATTGATAGAAGTACGTTCCGTCTAAAAAAATTTGATAGAGGTACTTCATTTTTAGGGTAAGTTTTGAGGACTAGGCCAAAAGTACTTATTACTATATTATGTGACAAAATTTGAATCGAGAAGAGCCCTGGACCTGGAGAAATTGTGTAGAGGATACGGAGCGAGGAGAGAGAACCACCAACGGCTAGATCTGGCGACTAGCCGAGCGACGCCCTCCCCGGCCGGCGCCGCCGCGGCGATGGCCACCACCCGAACCCCCAACGACCAGATCCAGAACCCTGCAACCCCACCCTCCCCGAATCCTTCCACCCCTCACCCTGCAGCGGCATCTCCTGCCCAAATTCCGCCCCTTTTTTCTCCCTCACCTGAGAGAGTGTCCTGGTTGTCCGACGACGAGGACGACGAGTTGGTCCCCGATTCGCCACCTGCTGTTGCTCCGCGTGACCCGGGATGCTCCCAAAGGCTGGATCCAGGGGACCCGGTCGACCTCCCCATTCCTGAGCCCATTTTCTCAAAAGAAAAGCAGAGGAATGCAGCTGCTCGTGGTCCTTCGCAGCTCAGTTCAGTGATTGTGGTGCCTCACGGGGTTACCAAGGCTCTTGTTCTAGAGGAGGAAGGTACTGGGAGAGGAAGAAAGCCTTCCTACAAGGACGTGCTCCTGCAGGCGAGATCCCGCGATGGCAAGCAGGCGAGGAGCACGGGGACGGAGCCATGCCGCTTGCACGCGGCGATGTCAGAGACAAGGCGGCGTCACGACGTCTCGCTGCCGCTCCAGACTGAGCACGCCTCGCCTGAGGATGGCTGGCAGCTTGTGCAGCGGCGTCGTGCAAAGCCCAGAACAGCATCACGGATGGACAAGGAGTCACGGGCGGATTCACGCCGGCATCAATTCCTTCGAGCAGCCTACTTAGCAAAGATGCGAGGAAGGTGTTTCAACTGCTTGGCTAGAGACCATCTGGTTGCTCAATGCAGAGACCCCACAAAGTGCTGGAATTGCCAGCGTTCGGGGCACATCTCCTCCCGTTGCCCTGCTCGCCGGGCAGCTGGTAGCAGAAAACTCTCTGAAGCCAACCAAGCCAACCAGCAACCCACCAAGCCTGTCCCCAACCAAGAAGGCATGGAGGCCCTGAACCTCGGAGACCGTCCGGATTTGGAGCAGATCAATTTCCCACACACGGGGGAGATCAGTCAGTGAGTGGAGTTCTTCAAGTCTCGCTCTCTGCTGGTGTGGATTGGGCGCAACAGACCTCATACCGAGCCGGAGCAAGTGCATGACGCTTTCTGCCGCAAGTTCAATATCGACCCACTCAACCTGCAAGTCGCAAAGCATCAACCAGAAGACTTCCTGGTTACTTTCACCTACCAGGAGGATTATGAGGTGCTGTCTGGGCTGGATTTCTTCAATTTCGAAGGAAGACAATTCAGGCTGAGGCATTGGTCTGTCCAACATGGGGCCAACCGAACGGCATTGAGGTATCATGTCAAAATTTGTTTGGAAAATTTGCCAATGCACTTATGGGCAGATGAGTTCGTGGCTTGGGTCATCAGCAAGTCCTGCTGCTTCCACTTTGCTGAAGATTACACTAGCAGAAGAAGCGACACAAGATCATATGACTGCTGGGCGTGGACGAGGGGGCCGTCCACCATCCCATGCCGTCTGTGGATCACAGTGACTGATCCGGACCCGAATGCGGCTCCGCCACTGCTCACCAGGCCTTATGCCAACATCTCCGTCCACCACACGCCGCCGAGGGCACCGAAGGAGGGGTACATCTACGAGATCCTCCTGCATTTGGAGAGGGTGGTGGACCTTCACCGCTGTACCGCGGATGGTCGCCCGTGGGCCTTCCCGCGGCTGCTGTGGCAGCACGGCGTCCCCGACAATGCTGAGCGCGCCGACTATGTTGAATCGGAGGTGGTGCCCCGCCAATTCTTGCCGGGCAGAAGCTCTTGCTCGGCAGACATCTGGCCGGACAGACGCCATCGCCGCGACGACAAAGATGACGAGCAAGATGGCGGCAACGACGATCTTCCGGCGCCACGCCGGCGGAGCATTCTGCAGCGTCTCCGCTGGCCGGGCGAACGGGGGAGGGCGCGGGACCGCTCACCTTGTCGGCACCAAGGCGAGGGCTCCAGACAAGGGGGCCGACGCCATGCTGGGGCGGGGCCACGCAGCCCTCCTGCCGCCCGCCCCAGAGACCGTTCCCTTGAACGGGAGGTGCACCATTGGTTCCGGCGCAGACGACGCGCGCCGGTCGCACTTCCTTCGAGGAAGGATACAAGGAGCTGCAGGGAGGCTGCACTGGCGCGAGTTGACAGCCCGGATGCCGACTCGGCCAATTTTGCTGCCATGAACAAGAACTTGGCCCCCCCGGATGACATGTTTGTTGTTGGTTTCTCTCAGCTGCCGGTCATGAGTCAGAGAGAAGGTTCGGACCCCATGCTCTTTGAAGCACTTCTGTTGTGTACCAGCGATCATGTGTCCAAATGGGAGGCGGGTTCGAGGCTGGTTCCCCCTGGGGAGACGAAGGACAGTGGCCCCCTAATTTGCGAGCAGGCTGAGGAATTATCAGCCATGATGCAGCAGCAGTTGCAAGTGGACGAGGGGAACAAAAGCGATAGCAACTCTGAAAGGGTGAGGTTAGTGGGTAATGTTTCTGCTCAGTCCCCACCGCATGTTCATCAGTCAGGGGAGCTCCAGCAGGCTGGTCCAGAGGACAGTGAAGCTCAAGCAACACAGCAGCAAGGCCAAGAAGGAGCCCGGGCTACCTTTCTGAGTGAAGTGGCAAAAGCAACACCTGCTCCTGTACTTCCAACCCCGGTCAAGAAACAAAAGAAGAAGCAGAACCACACACTGGATGAAGAAAAGATTAGGCGGAGTGGCAGAATTGCAGCAAAAACAAGAGCAATGGGCAAGAAGAATTCAGAAGATTTGGCCCAAGAACTGGTAGCAAAAAAGTTGGGGGCCCTTTCACCAACCAAGAGGCTCACAGAGGAGGCAAGACAGCGCTACACTAGCATGTTTGGTGCTCCTCTGAGTGATGAAGCCATGGAAGCAATAGAAGCTTTACTCAAGGCAACGAACCTGAACAAATCTGCAGTGAAGAAAATTGGCAAGATCAGTGGTTTCACAAGGCCAAAATGATGAAGGAACCAGAAGCTACAGAGCAGTCGCCACCGCCTGTTTCCATGTTTTTTCTGTGTTTTGGTGTCAGGATCTGCAGCGTCTACTTTGTGTTCCGCTCGTCGGTGCGATTTGTGCACCACCTCTGGACGCCGGCCAACAGGCATTGCTGGTGGTGTTGGCCAGGGTCCCTGCCGTTGGCATACTCCAACATAGCCCCGGATAAGACAAGAGGCCACAAAGCAATGTTGTATGTGTCTGCAGTCTGTAATTTTGTCTCCTCGCTGCATGTTCGGAATAAAATGGCTGCTCCTTGGAATGGTGTCAAAGTGTCCATGTGGCTGTTGTCACCTAGCTGCTATGGCCCAATATAACTTTCTACTCCTAAACTGGAATGTTAGGGGCCTCAACGCCCCGGTGAGAAGAGATGTGGTCAGAGAATTTGTGCAGTCAACTAATATCACAGTGGCGTGTCTCCAGGAAACAAAATTGCAGCGAGTGGATGATAGAGTGATTTCAGAGACCCTCGGACAGAACTTTGTGTCAAATTACTCATTTTTGCCGGCTGAAGGGATTAGTGGAGGAATCATTGTTGCTGTCAATGATAATTATTTTGAGCTCTTGTGGACCAAGAATACCAGAAACTCAATATCAGTGGGCATACAGATGAGAAGTGACAGAACTGAATGGGTCCTCACGAGTGTATATGGGCCACAGGGAGACAATGATAAGCTACTATTTTTGCAAGAGCTCAAGGATCTAAAAAACATGAACTGGAATGCGTGGCTGGTCTGTGGTGACTTCAATTTAATCTACAAGGCTGAGGACAACAACAACAGCCGCCTCAATCGAAGACTGATGGGGAGCTTCAAAGCAGTAATTGATGATTTAGAATGGAGGGAGCTAAGACTAAATGGAAGAAAGTTCACGTGGTGCAATGAACAAGATCATCCGACAATGACGAGGATCGATAGAGTTTTCTGCACTGCCCAATGGGAAGAAATCTTCCCCACTGCTCATCTACAGGCAGCAGCCTCAACAATGTCAGACCATTGCCCGATGATTCTCCTGGGCGATACGCAGGTTTTCAAATACAAGGGTTTTAGATTCGAGGCACATTGGCTGCAGCTCCCACAATTCAAAGAAATAGTGCAGCAAACATGGAGCAAACCGGTTGTGGCAGAGGATGCCATACGTAAACTGCATATAAAGCTCGCAAGAACGGCCAAGGCACTGAAAGCATGGGATAAAAATTATGTTGGAAATATTAAGTTACAGATTGCAATCGCAAAGGAGGTAATCGGTCGACTGGACCGAGCCCAAGAGGAGAGACAACTGCAGCCAGCCGAAAGGGAATTTAGAAAAAGGCTACAAACAAAGTTTCTTGGCCTCATTGCACTCCAAAAAGTCAGAGCCAAACAAAGAGCAAGAATGACAAATATTAAGATGGCGGACGCCAACACGAGGCTCTTTCACCTTAGAGCAAATGGAAGACGAAGAAAAAATTACATCCAATGCCTGCAAACCGAGAGGGGTGTGGCCATCACCCACGAAGACAAGAGACGTGAGATTGACGATCATTTCTTGCAGCACTTGGGGTCAACATCGAGAAGGAACACCACCATCAATTGGGAGGAAATCGAATACCCATCTTTCAATCTGCAAGATCTTGACCAGGACATCTCCTTAGAGGAAATTAAAGAAGCAATTTCAGATATGCCAAAAGAGAATGCCCCAGGCCCAGATGGCTTCATTGGAGCATTCTACACGTCCTGCTGGGAGATTATCAAATATGACCTGTTTCAGGCTTTATGGCAGCTAACACAACTCAGAGGAAATGTGTTCAACCTTTTAAACTCGGCAAACATTATTTTGATCCCCAAAAAGGAAGGAGCCAACAAAGTTACTGAATTCCGGCCCATCAGCCTCATCCATAGTATTGCAAAGATTTTCTCAAAAATCCTTGCAAACAGGCTAGCACCCAGGCTAGGAGAAATGGTGTCAAACAGCCAGAGTGCTTTTGTCAAAAGGCGTTGCATACATGATAATTTCCTGTTTGTTCAGAACGTGGTCAAAGAACTACACAGGAAGAAAAAACCGGCACTATTCCTAAAGTTGGACATCGCAAAGGCTTTCGACTCGGTTCACTGGGGATACCTTTTGGAACTGTTGGAGAAGTTGGGGTTTGGACAGAGATGGAGAGACTGGATCAGCTTGCTGCTATCGACATCGAGCTCCAGGGTTCTGTTAAATGGTCTACCGGGTGCCCCCATCAAACATGCAAAGGGTCTTAGACAAGGAGATCCGTTATCACCGATGCTATTCATTTTGGCGATCGACCCGTTGCAGAAAATCCTACAAGCAGCCATTGGAAGAAACTTGATCAACCCAGTTACACCTAGAGCAGCTGGAGTGAAAGTATCCCTATACGCTGATGATGCAGCCATTTTCCTAAACCCGAATAAAGAAGAGATGATGACTCTCAGGTCGATACTTGAACTATTTGGAGCATGCACCGGACTCAAGACCAATCTAGCCAAGACAGAAATCTACCCTATCAGTTGTGGGGACACTGACATGGACGAAATCCTGGAAGCTTTCCCAGCCACTACAAAAAGCTTTCCATGCAAATATTTGGGGCTTCAGCTACACACACGAAAATTGAGGAGAGTTGATTACCAGCCCCTGATTGACAAAGTGGGAGGTCGGCTGCCGGGGTGGAAGGGTAAGCAAATGAACAAAGCAGGAAGAGTGGAACTTGCAAAGTCTGTCTTGACGCCGATTGTCACTCACCATGCCATGGTATTCAACCTCCCTAAATGGGTGATTAAACGAATAGAAAGAATTATGAGAAATTTTATCTGGAAAGGCGAAGATGGCGATAAAATCTCGGGTGGGCACTGTCTAGTGAACTGGAAAGCTACGAAACGGCCGAAGGACTATGGGGGTATCGGGATTTTGGACTTGGAACGTTTTGGGAGAGCTCTAAGACTGAGATGGCTCTGGCAATCATGGACAGAGGAGAACAAACCATGGTTGGGGATGGAAGTGCCATGCGACTCAACGGACAGAGATCTTTTTGCAGTTTCAACGGTGATCAGCTTGGGAAACGGAAACAAAGCCCTGTTTTGGAAGGACTCGTGGGCCGGAGGCGCGCCACTAAAGGATAGAATGCCGGAACTATTCAGACTAGCAAGACTAAAAAACAGAACGGTACAGAAAGAGCTTGAAAACAATAACTGGATCCGAAACCTCCACCTAATCACTTCATTGCCGGAGCTACGCCAGTTTGTGGAGGTCTGGACAATGGTGCGTCACCTGCAGCTCACACAGGGCCAAAGCGACACCATCACATGGAGATGGACCGCCTCGGGCATATATTCAGCAAAATCGGCCTACAGAGCACAATTTGCAGGCTCATGCAAACCGTTCCCTTTATCAGGGCTCTGGAGGGCTTATGCTGAACCCAAGGTGCTGCTATTTGCCTGGATCGCCATGCACGAAAAAATTCTAACAGCGGATAATTTGGACAAAAAGGGCTGGAACAACAATCCGATTTGCACCCTGTGCAACTCGGAGCAAGAGACCGTGAACCATCTGTTGGTCTCGTGCCCTTATGCCCAAGAGGTGGCGCAACAGGTTTGTTCCTGGTTTCTTTTTGCAGGTTGCCCAAGTCCTGAAGCCTCAAACGAGGGTCTCGCTGCCTGGCTGCATGTGGCGTCCCGAGCCATGGATAAACCGAGGAAAAGACTGCTGACGGGCATGCTGCTGTATATTTGGTGGAATACGTGGAAGGAGCGGAACAAAAGGACCTTTGACGGCGTCCATCGGACGAGTCTACATGTTGCACTACAAGCAAAGGAGGAACTAGACTGCTATCTGATGGCAACCAACAGAGCTCACAGTCGGCAAGAACTGCATTCGGAGGGGGTTTCAGTTCAGCTGCTACCTGCCACCTGATCCTACCAGTGCTCTTTCCTTTTTGTAGTGTTTCGTCACCCCTGTTTTTTTTTTTTTTTTTTTTTCCTTACTTAGTTTCTGTTTTTCTTGGCCAGAGGCCTGGCCAGCATGTCAACCTTAACTCTGATTCTGTCCTACCCTTAAATCTGCAGCCACTGCTGCTATGGGGGCCTGTAAACTCTGCTTTTCTTGCTATATGAATGGGCAGTGCACCTGCCGTTTTCTCTTCAAAAAAAAAAAAATTTGAATCGAGAAGTACTTACATTTGGGGATTGGGGACGTACAAGAGAGATTGAGTACTTTCTTACTATGCAGTTTGTTGAAATGGTTAGTACCTGATATATATTGCTCAATGAAGCGTACGCCCTTCGCCCCAAAGATATAAGATTATATACGTGATATTTGCGAGTGAAGTTGATTGTCAAAGCTGAAAACTTTTGACTTTAAACAAAATTATACTAGATGTTTATATTTCTGAACTGAGCTTAAAGAGTCCAAATCTAAAGCGGAGGCGAGAACTTGGCGACCTACGTACGTACGTGGTCATAGCTGATGTCCATGGATGACTTCAGCTAATTAACCAAGACGGAAGGAACCTCGCGACGTTAATTAAGCCAGTTCCCGCACTATCGATCATTGGTCTTTTTAATCTCGGATCGTGAATGGAGCATCTCAACTCAAGCGAACGACGACGACCTGGCGTGCTCCCGCGGCTGACACGTGTACCGTTCTACACGGCGACAGTGTATAACCGAGGCCAGCACGGAGCGCACCCAGCAGCTAGGCAGCAACCGTCTCTGCTTCGCTTCGCTTTGACGACGGCGACGCGGTTGCCGGATTCGGCATTGCGTGATGCTTCGCCTGTCTGCCTTCCCCGTGACGGACGCTCTGTGCCTGTCCCTCTACGCAGGGAAACGAGTAGGAGTGTTGGCTTAGCAGGGAAAACCGGATCGGCTGCGTAGTGGTTTGGTGGTGAGTGCAGTGTTGTTTCGGCAAATTAAATTCCCGTGGGCGGGGCAGAGTTAGTTCGTGAGCGGCAAATCAAAACGTTTTTTTTTCTTTTGAAAAAAGCCTTAGTTAAACGTAACCATAGTAGAATGAATCATCCTAGTTGCCTCAAACCAAGGTTCACACTTCTACTTATTTTTCTTTTTGTTTCTTCAAGAGGAACACACCCGGCGAGCTGAGCACGGAGGTAGTACAGAGACGCCCCTTCGTTGATGTCTACCGCGCCGTACTTTTAAGTAGCGAGCTTCGTCTTCCTCCTTCAGATCCGGAGAGACGCCCCCGCCCCACCCACTAGCGCCGTCCCCAGCGCCTCCCACCGCTAACCCGTCTCCGGCGGGAGCGCGAGAGCATGCCGCCCGCTTAGAGCACCTCTCTGTATTCATCGACAATGTTTTTGAGGTAGTACATGACTGGCCCAACGAGCCAAACTGCCTTCATGCTTGAAAAAGACCTCCTGCAATAATTTACTCTCGGATTTCAAATTACAGCGGTTCAAACTAGATTTCCCAAACACTAGCATTTAGCCTGAGAGATTGATTAAATTTAATACTTCGTAATCAAACGAGTCAAACATCAATTTTCAATACACGGAAGGAATGCAAGTTCTTTCCCCACGGCCCAACAACTAAGAACTCCCTGTGGAAAGCCGGTTGGTCCAACAAATGGGGGTATCCATAAACAGGAAACGTGGCGACTCTGAAAGACAGTAACTTCTAATTTGACAAATGATACACAGACTTACGAGGAAACGGACAACATAATAACTATCCATTACGAGAAGCTCCAAAAGCTGGTATCATGTTCACGCAAAATTGTACCAATTACTGAGAACGCTAAAAGCAGAGGTTCTTCTACCGATCATCAAACACAGCGCATACATTCTTCAGTTCTAGTATAGCTTAGGCAGGGTAGTAGGGGATCTCAAACATCTCTCAAAACCAACGTCTCAAGCCCTCAAACATTCTTAGGCGGAGGCAGGGGCAGCCTTAGCGGCAGAAGACAGCTTGGACCTCCTCTTGGCCAAGCTCTCGCTGCGGCGCTCCCTCTGCTCTTTCAGCCTCTGGGCGAGCAGCTTCTGGTACTCGGCGGCCTCAGCCTGCTTCTTGGCAATCCTCTTCTTCTTCTCGGCGATTCTGGCGCGCTTCCTCTGGAGGGTCTGCGGGGTCACGAGGCGCTGGATCTTAGGAGCCTTGCTCACCTTCTTGCCTGCAAGAGAAGTTACCATCAGGATTAACGGATGATACTTCCAAGAAAAATGTGGACACAGAGGCTCCTAATAATAAATAATGGCAATTCAGTCCGTTCATCACAAATACAATTCATCATGTGTTAAGGCATTTACTACAAGGAAACAGGAAGTAATAGCAACCAACGAAACGACAGCCAGTGCACAGTTATGCTCACCATTCTTGGTTGTGAATGTCCTGCGGTAAGTGTTGACATACTTGCGGACGTCATCATCTTTGGTAAGGTTGAAGAGCTTCCTAATCTTGGAGGCCCTCTTCGGTCCCCTCATCCTAGGCTTCTCAGTGTCGGTCAGACCAGGGAGATCATTATCACCCTTCTTGACAATCACCAAGTTGATAACAGATAGGTCATGGCTGACAATGCAACCACGAACAGACTTCCTGCGGCGCTCACCATCACGCCTGCCATACCCACGGAAGCAGGGAGTGCCTGCAGAAATTATACAAAAACCAGTTAATAAATTCAGTGCACAGAGCAATGAACTGCTGGTTTCAAGTGAAACAAGGAAATACAGCAAGTCTTACCCCTGTGGAGTAGAAGGCGGACACGCCCAGGGGTTAACACTCCCTGCTTCATTGGGAAGCCTTGTTTGTCACAGCCACCCATGATCTTGAATACATATCCATTGAATTCCTGCAATGCATGAAACATCATATGCAGACATTAGAGCACTAAAACAGTTAATGGATCAACATGACAAATTAAGATGTCAGAATACTACCTCGCCCAGTGCATCACCACTGACCTCCTGGGAGATTCTTTTGTCATAGAAGGCACGCCTGTACGTAATACAAAGACATTCACTATCAGGACAAATGGCAAGAGAAATACTGCTTGGTGTAGAGAAGAAAAGCAGCAGTAAAAAAAATCATGAACCAATCACAGCATAATCAACAGTCAAAATTCTGTTACCCCGAATCAACAAGTATAGTTGCATAACAAATTATAAAAGAACCACCAAATGGGATGCCAAGTATAGTTGGATAACAAATTATAAAAGAACCACCAAATGGGATGCTAAACATGTCTTTGGAAGACCTCTTGTATACAATGGGAATGAAAGAACTTAAGATCACTAGTTATTCTTCAGCCTTCAGCCATATATACATACTGCAGCCTCATACATCTCAGTGCAGACAACATTGGAACTATTGTTTCAACACTTTCTTGAAGTTAACTAATGACATGTAGGTACTAATCAGAGCAAACACTAAAGTGGTTGATAGTTTGACCCTTGCAGAACAGTAGCTTAGAGACAACAGAGCAAAATACAAACGTACAAGTGGCTAACACTATTTCATCAGTCAGGATACAACTGCAGATTTATTTGCTACAACACAACACCCGAAGCAAGAAAACCATGACTCGCTTCGAAAGCTTCAACAAATATATGAGAAACGAGATTACCACCACGCGCTAGCAGAAAAAGTACGGAACAACTATCCGTCAAATGGAATAATCTACGCCGTTCAATTTGCAAACGAGCTACACGCTCCCTAAAACAAAACAAGGGTTTCACACCGATTCAATTGCCGACGATGCAACATGCCGCTACTACGGATCTGAAGGAAACGAGCACGCCAACGCTACGAAGAAGAGGGGTACTCACAGCTTCTGCTCGTCATCGATCTCGAGCTTCTTCTGGCACCCGGTTGTCGGGTTCGCGATGTTGAACTGAAAACCAGGGCAAAAGCAAACCACGCGGATCGATTCAGACGCCAATCGGCCACGATATTCCAATCTGAGCACACGAGAAGCACGAGAATCTATGGGCGTACCTTCATGGTGGCGTTGCGGCAGCGCGAGCCCGCGGCGGCGAGGAGCTCGAGCGCTGGCGGCGGCGGCGGCGGCGGCGCGAGGACTAGGGTTCTGGGCGAGAGGGCGGCGTGGGGAGATGGGTGGAGAGTTTATATAGTTCGGAGGGTAGCGAGAGGTGAGGAATGGGCGAGCGGGTTCGGCGCCGCATCGATCTGGGCCGGGCTGAAATGATCCGTCCATATTTGGATTGGTCTGCGTACGAGAGCCGGGCTGAAATGATACGTTGCAATCGACTTGCTTGGGCCGTGTAGTGCCGGTCAAGGCCCGGCCTTGTGCTGCATTAAGGCCCTATTGGTTCCTTTTTTGTTACACTTACAAGTATATTTCCCTCTCAAAAAAAACACTTACAAGTATATTTCTGATTCTCAAAAAAAAACTTACAAGTATATTTCTGTGCTCAAAAAAAAAACTTACAAGTATATTTCTTGACAGATAATGTCAAAACGTTGGGAAAATTGATAAGTGATCCGCCATATAGCTCCAATAGTCAATCAGGCCTTACGCAGCATATGTAGAATACATGATAAATTATGCATATGAACTCGGATAAAAATACTCTCTTATACTTTATTTGCAATTGATCCTGTTAGATTCAAATGAAAAATGGGGCTAATTAAAAATTATTGAAATACTATTTATGTAATACCATGTACATTAAAACTTGTATGAGGTAAAAATGATTTTTTTTTTCTAAACTATATGTGTTGTGATGTAGCCCTATCGCAGCATCATAAAAGTTACCCACTAAGTAAACTGTAGTAAATTGGAACTTGATGAGAGGATGGTGCTTAATTAGTTATTTTTGCTAATTTTTGCCGCATGTTTCTATAATTATAACTGAATGATGAATATGTTTCAAGAAAATCCGTACATGCCAACTCATCGCTCATCGTTGCGAATTGTTGTATGCCATTCTAGATCGACTCAAACATGAGTTCGAGGCACCAGTGTGGCTGTCTTCTTTAGAGTGCCACGGGCGGTAGAACAATGACCTTTTGCCACACACTATTCACTTTTGTGTTTTGTTCAGGCAATGTAACAGATAGCATTGAACTCAATATTCATGTATTTCTTGGTTGCCACCTTTTGCTACAAATCAACATTAATTTAGGCCTTCTTTGAATTGTGGGAACTCACTAACCATATTTTTTCCCATTGAATTGAACTACTTCCAACAAAACTCTTGTGTAAAATTCAAGCATTCCAGAAGAAACCTTACAGAGTTATGCTATAGCATAGCAAATATTATTTGGCTCCTCCACTGCATCGTGCAAGATCGCCGCTTTCACCACTAAATATTATGTGGCCTTCTCGTGCCATGCAATTTATTTATTTATTCTATTGAGTGTTTTTTTCTATTAGTGCCACCTTAAAATGATGCATTGGTTGGAGATTCCAGTCCAGCACCTAAATGGTACCGAGCTAAATCTCCCTCTCCTCGCTCTCTCGAATAACCCTTCCTCACATTTTGACACGAATCGTAGTCGAATGGAACTGTTGTCGAAGAGCTACTGAATAAAAGACCTTCTAGGTCGGATTTATGTTTTTTTTTAATCTGCATTAGAGAGGAGTGTGCTTTGTTGCCGGAAGTTAAGTTCCAGGCTGTAAGGAGAGAACGAAATTGTGCTGCTCATGAGCTCGCGCAACTGGCAAAACACACTACGCACACGTGCGTAGGTTCCCCGTTTCATGGAGCAATTGATTGCTCAAGAATGTAATCTGTCTTTTGGGTGATCAATAAAGTTCTCTCTTACTCCAAGAAAAGAATAACCCATCCTCACATTTTGTCAATTCTTCTGACATGCGTGGTACATTCTTTTTTCTTTATGGGAAACAATAACAGGAGCTCTAAACTCTACCATCAGAGCAAACAGTAACTCAGAACCAAGTTCCTTATTACTCATCTGAAAGAAAATGAATCTGAACAGTACTCCAGGATATTTGTGCAACCAGGTACTCTCTCCGGTTTTTAATTTATGTCATTCGGACTGTTCTTTTCAGTAAAATGAACTAAAAATATTTTCCTGACTTTGCCAGTTAAAAACCAGAAGGGAGATACCCCACTCCAGAAACTAATTAAACTCTCTGCTAAACACGCATCACGTGACCCCTCAGCCAGCCTTGTCGCCCAAAGAACTAACCAACACATGCTACCCTCCTCTGCTCTCTCTTGCTCCTCCAGCTCCAGTTCACGCTGCAACAGGTAGAAAGCTCAATAAAATTGCAAGAAAGGACCGTGCATCAGCTGCCCCACTACCTCAGGCTCCCCCCGGCCTTCATCTCGTTCTCCTTGTCCTGCACCGCGCCTAACCGCGCCCCTGCACAAAAGCTTACACGCCTCACTATTCTAGTGGTACCGGCAAGAAGAAGACAACGTCTAATTGCAGGAGCAAAAGCTTACAGCTTTCACCTAACCTGGATCAAACCCTAGTTTATGAGTTTAATAACTCTAGAAAGTGCTTTGCAGGACATGGGCGTGGCTGGCCGGTGTCTCTGGTGGCTCTTTTTAAGGCCGCTGGTGGTGAGTGTGCTGTGTTGATTGGGAAATCATGATAGGAGGAAAGGAGTGAAGAGGTGACAAGATGTGAGAGGGAGCAGGGTGTTTGGAATGGAGGCTGATCCAAGATCTCCGGCGCAAAACATTAGGGCCTCGACCGCCTTGTGGTGAGGGCTGCTATTAGTTTTCGTGCTTTGTTGTGATCGGGGATCTCGGACCAGGCTTCATTCCTCACACCGTGCTCCTGGTGGTGCGAGAAACGGAGAGGTTTTGTTCAGAGAAATTTCTCCCAGCCAATGAAGGTGGTGGTGTTCATAAATGATTTTTATTGATATTTGTTTTCCGTTTTGAAACCAAATTTGTCTTTTTATTCAGATTTTTATTTTACTGTTTTGGCAAAAGAAAAATACCATTCATTTTTTGGTGTTTCCTTTTCTGGCTATCCAGACAGCTTGATGGAGTAAAAAAGTATGCATGAACCAATTATAGGAGATTTTTAGATTATATTCGGTGCATAAATCATACCATGATCCAAAATAGTGCAGATCCATGTATCTGAACTTTGCCGAGGGTGAAAAAGGCTACAAGCCTTGCGTATTCTGCAGTAACCTGTCTGAACTTTAGCACATGATATGCAGCCACAAAGGATCCTATTCTTTCCCATTAACTTTAGTGTGTTTTGAAGTAATTCATAATTTCATTGTCAGCTATGTCTTGCAGTACTATTCTTGTTTCTGACTTTCTGCTGCAAAGGGTGCAATCAATAAAGCAATCCAAGTTCTCTTGAGGTGCATATATATCGTTGAAGTAGCAAATGGTTTGGCAGCTGCCTCGCTGCCATTTATATGGTCTCTTTCAGAGCGCAGAGGTCTTTCATATTTGGATTTTATCAGGGTGTCAAGAAAGCAAAAGTTTTGGCGTGTGGTTGGGAGCTCTGGAGATGGTTGTAGACTGGACTGGACAGAAGTTTTTGAGGAATTCTTGAAAAACATTTTAGGTCTCTTGTCCATGAATTGATTAATCTGTTCCTTTGAATCTCTGTACTTATAATTCTAGAAGCTGCTTGAGTTCAGTTGTTGCGTCTGTGAACTCAGGTCGTGTTTGGTTGGACAAAGTAAACGCAATCGCAATAGGAATGGAAAATCGGTGCAAACGCAAACGGTTTGAGCTAAAACCCAATTTGTTTGGTTGACCTCCGTTATCGGTAACAGACAGCTAGCACTAGCAATCCATCAGGCATCGGCGTAAAGAAACGAAAAAACACTGGACAAAATAAGAAACTCGATAGTTCCACTGAATTGGCACAGAGGTTCAAGATTTCTCAACCAAAAGCAAAGAGATCAACTCGAATCTCAAGTGGATGAAATGGATTTCGAATCCAACCACACATTTGCTCGGAAGCGCTGGAGAAAAGGAGCAGTCGTATTAGCTTAGGATGAACTCACCCCTCTCCCCAGTCCCCACCAACCCCTCCCCTCCCTCCCCTCTCCCCACCAGCCCCTCGCCGGAGGCCACTCCGGCGCCGGCGACCACCCCCTCGCCCCGGCGAGCCATCACCTCGACCCTCTCTCCAGAAGCCCCACCCTTATTCCCCTCCTCTGCAGGACGACCTAAGCACCTCCGATGGAGAGACAGCCCTCCCCCATCTCCAACCTCGGATCCATCGCGAGACCCGCGGCCTGCTCGTGCCTCCTACCTTGAGGTGCTCCGTCGGCCCCCATTACAGTCCTCGAGCTCGCGCCTGCCCTCTCCTCTGCCGCCGCCGGTTCGCATCAAGCTGCGCTCCGAGATCCACAGGGTTCTTGACGATGCGCCAGATGCCGACGACTAGCAGGTGGTGAGGCGACGGCGACGCCGTAAGCAGGACCCGGCACGCCGTGGCTCGCGGGCCATGCCCGTGGACATGTTTGGTAGATGCTTCAACTGCCTTGAGAGGGGGCACATGAAGGCGGACTGCAGGGAGCCGACGAGATGCCTCAGATGCGGCCGTGCCGGGCACAGGTCATTCGAGTGCCGCCGACTATAGTTGGCCAAATGGGCCGGGCCAAATGGGCAGGCACGAAGCACGGCGTTTTTGGCCCGGCCCAGGCACGGCACGGCCCGAAATTACATGGGCCGGGCTGGCACGGCACGACCCTAAGGGCCGTGCTTGGGCTTGAGGCTGAGCCCACCGGGCGGCACGGCACGGCCCGATAAAGAGGTAGCCCGTTGAAGCCCGCTATCGGCCCATGAAGAGCACGGCCCACTAAAGGCCCACCATAAAATAGCCCACCTATGCCCCCAAACCCTAACATCTATTCCTCTTCTCTCCTCCCATCCCGCACCAGGGTTCGCCGCCTCCCCTCCCCTCCCCTCCAGATTCGCCGCATCCCCTCCCCTCCGCAGCTCCGCTCCTCCCCTCCCCGCCTCCCCTCGCTCCTAGATGCTACAGCTCGCCGCCATCGCCAAGACGGCGAGGCCGCGCGCCGCTCCAAGGTCAAAGAAGCCGTCGCCGCGGTCGAGGACTCGAGGCCGCGCGCCGCTCCATGCTCCACTCGAGGCAGCCGCCCGCCATCCTGTTGCCTGATCGAGCTCGGGCGGGGCTTGAGCTCGCATGTCCTCGCGGCTTTGCCCGTCGTCCTGTGGTGGGCAGAGGCGGAGCGTCAGAGGCCCTCCGATTTGGGGCTCTTTCCTCGGCGGTCCCTCGCACCGCCGGCCTTCTCCGCTGCGTCGCCGGCCTCCTCCCTCTACTTCTCCCCCGCATCCTCCCCCGAAGTGCGCCGCCGCCGGCCTCCTCTCTCTCTCTCTGGCCACATCTGTTCCTCGTGGGCTGATGGGCCTTTTTCGCGCTCGTGGGCCATTTCGTGCTTTCGGGCCAAATGGGCCGGCACGGACCCGATTACCTTAGCTGTGCCGTGCCATGGGCTCACCCCCCCGCCCATGGGCTGGCACGGCATGGCCCATCTAATCACCGAGCCGTGCTGGCCCATTTAATTCTGGGCCGTGCCAAGGCGGGCCCGTGCCGTGCTGGGCCGAGCCGCCCATTTGGCCAACTATACCGCCGACCGTGGGTGGCCCGGTGGATGCTCTCGCGGGACCGGACGCTCGGCCGTGAGGTGCCCGTTGCCGCCCAGCCTCCCCCTTGCGTGTCGGCCGCGGCTGCGGAAGATGAGCCCGCCCCAGCGGCCCAGCCCAGGCCCCGCTCAGGCGCCGCCGGCGCCGTCGCGGAAGAGGCCGCGGTCGCCGAGGTGCCAAGGCCAGAGACGCCGCGGGAGAAGATTCGGAGCCACCATCGGAGCAGGCGTCGCCGCTGCCGCTGCGCGATCTGGCGCCGGCTGCCTGGCAGGACGCTCCCGGTGTGTGCTACATTGAGCGGACTCATGAGATTGATCAGTGGGAGGCGGTGCTAGAGTACAGGGCTGTCTTCGTGACGGTCCTTGGAACTCGCCCGCCGGTCACAAAGGAAGAGGCTGCTAATGCCATTGCGGCAAGATTCAATCTGGAGGTGCAAAGATTGGAGATATTCCCTTCTGCTTCGGAGGACTTCGTCTTGCTGCTGCCTGATCATGATGCCTTCCAGCTGGTTTTGCAAGGGGATCGCACAGAGACCACGCCGGCGTTCACGCTTGGCCTCCGGCAGTGGCACAGGGTGGCGCACGCCGAGCATGGTGCTCTCTATCACAAGGTGCAGATCGATCTTATTGGAATCCCCATGCATGTATGGAACTACACCACCGCGGCTGATTTGCTACGCCCGTTCTGCTCCATCGAGAGTGTTGAGCCGGAAACCGCTGCGCAGCGAGACCGTTCAAGATTCGGGGTGATTGCGTGGACGACCAGGCCGGAGCTCATCCCGAACACAAGAACTTTGGGCGTCCCAGAGCCAAATCACTTCGGCGGACTGCTCGAGCCGTGGCGTCGCATCCTCAAGTACCCCATCCAAATCCGGGTTCGGCGTCTGCTGGCTCGATTCCCGCCGGAAGCCTCGCCAACACCGCCGGCTTCCCCACCACCGTCTTCGTCCTCTGACCACTCCTCCGATGAGGAGTCGCTGGCGCGGCATCCAAAGCGACGTCATCGAGTGCGCGGCCGCTCTAGGCGGGGTCGGGCTTCCACGCCGGGCGCGGCCACGCCACCCGTTGCAGTAGGCGCCGTCGATGGAGGGGCTGTTGAGACCTCGGTTGCTGCTGCGCCGGGTGAACTCCGGCCACTCTCCGGCGACCCCTGCCCTGCATTGATGACGAGGGCCCCACTCAGTACTGCCCAACCACCGCCAGTTAATGGTCGGCCCATAACCGTTGGAGAGGAGGATGGCTGGGAGCTAGCTTGCATTCATGGCAGCAGTATGGACATGCCTGCACACTTCCTCGAGCCACACGCTGGCCAGTCTCGGGAAGGATCGATTGAGAAGGATCCCATGTTGGAGGAATTTTTGAATTGCCGCCACAGGTGCCCCGACGCCCTGCCGCCAGAAGGGGGGAGTTGCTTGGGCTCTGCTGGGCCCAATGCTACACAGGAACCTGCTCTGGCCCAGCTGGCGGGCCGCGCACCTGGGCGAGAAAGGCCACTGCTCGCCGCCCCCACTGAGCACGATGTGCGGGCCGGCTCGGAGCTGCCTGGGCCGGCGGGAGGCCTGGAAACATCACAGCCCCAGCAAGCTCAGGATATGGCGCACGATGCTAATTCAAACCCGCCCACTCCGCCAAGTGCGCGCCAAGCAGAAGATATTGACGCGGCTCAAGTTTTCCTCGACTCCGTCCGGTGCCCGACGGCTGACGCCGCCAGCCTTGCCGCCACCCCGCCGCCTCGCCCACGCAAGCTGCGGCGGCACACCTCGACCACGCTCCGATGGAGCCGCCGTATTGCGGCGGCAGGCTACACCGGCACCGCCATGCAGCGCGCCCAGGACGGCGTCATGAGGAAGCTAGGCATCGCCTCGGCTCGCGAGCAAATCACACCCGAGGCAAGGGAGGCTTATGCGCGTCTGTTCGATCATCCACTCTCGTGCTCCCACATAGCAGCGCTAGCAGCTCTTTTCGGCTGGATGCTGCCGGATGAGTGTGAGGCTCGCTCGGCCGAGCTCCTGTTAGCCGTGCCTTGATGTTGTGGCCCTGCTCCGGCAGTATGGTTGTCCATGTAAAATATAATGGATGCTTCTAATATATTAATATGGAATGTAAGAGGTCTTAACATGAAACCACATAGAGACTCCGTGCGTAACATTGTGGCCTCTGCACGACCAGACGTGGTATGCCTACAGGAGACGAAGATTCAAAATCTCTCCCCTCGGGTGCTGCTTTCTACTCTGGGCGCCGACTTTGACAACCATGTTGCGCTTCCGGCAAATGGCTCACGTGGCGGGGTGCTGATTGCTTGGAAGGGTGCCGTATGTCAAGCGCTAACCTCGCGCGTAGATACGTACTCGGCTACGGTGCTGTTTCGTAACTACGATGGAAGGCAATGGTGGTTCACGGGAGTCTACGGACCGCAGCTTGACGTGCACAAACTGCTCTTCTTACAGGAGATTCGTGATGTGCGCGCAGCCTGCCCTGGACCATGGATGATCGCGGGCGACTTCAACCTCATCTACCGTTCGGAGGACAAAAACAATCCGAACGTGGACCGTGCCATGATGGGGCGCTTTCGGCGTCTACTCAACGACTTGGAGCTGAGCGAGATCGAGCTGCTAGGACGCCGTTACACATGGTCAAACGAACGAGCGGCACCAACACTTGTCCACCTGGATAGAGTATTTTGCAATGCTGACTGGGAGGCAATTTTCCCTGACTTTCTTCTTCAGAGCAAGGCAGCAGGGATATCTGATCATTGCCCATTGGTTCTTGGTCTGCGCAGCAACACAATGGGAAAGAGACGTTTTCATTTTGAAAGCTTCTGGCCTCAATTGCATGGTTTCAGAGAGGTCGTGGAGCAAGCCTGGAACTCCAACATACAATCGAGTTGCCCCCTTGAGCGACTTGCTCATAAGCTGCTCATCACAAGCCGCCAGTTGCAATCCTGGAGCCAGAAGACGGTCGGCAATGTCTCCTCCCAGCTCGATTATCCCGGGAGGCCCTCCACCGACTCGAGATCGCCCGGGACATGCGAGGGCTTACCGCACCCGAGGAGTGGCTGCGAAGGTACTTAAAACAACATTGCCTAGCTCTTGCTTCTCGACAACGCACGATCGCGCGTCTTCGGGCTCGCTTGGACTGGCTGAGTGAGGGAGACGCTAACACCGGCTTCTTTCACGCTCACGCGCGATACAGGAAGAGGAAAAATTTTATTCCCAAGCTGATACATGGAGATCTTGTGCTGCTGGAACAGGAGGAGAAAGAGGAGGCCGTATGGGAGTTCTACAATAATTTGTTGGGCAAGTCAGAGCACCGAACTGAATCATTCAACCTGGCTGCATTCTATCAACAACCACGTGATCTGGTTTGCTTGGATGCCCCTATTTCAGAAGAGGAGGTTTGGAATGTGATTAAGCAGATGCCTATGGACAAAGCTCCGGGCCCGGACGGCTTCACTGGCAGATTCTACAAGGAGTGTTGGCCTGTTATCAAGGTTGAAGTGATGGCGGCCATTGGGGCACTTCATGGAGGTGACAGCCGTAAACTGCATATGCTCAACTCGGCTTTTATGGTCCTTATCCCGAAGAAGGAGGATGCTGTAAGAGTGGGCGACTACCGGCCTATTAGCCTTGTGCACAGCTTTGCCAAACTGATCACTAAGGTTATGGCAGAGCGCCTGGCTCCAAGGTTGGGGGAAATGGTAGCAGCGAACCAAAGTGCATTTGTTCGGGGCCGATGCATACATGACAACTTCATGCTTGTGCAACAGATGGCTAAGACGTTGTACCGACTGAAGCAGCCCCGCCTCCTCCTAAAACTTGACATCACAAAAGCCTTCGACTCGGTTTCATGGGCCTTTCTTTTGGAGGTTTTGACGCATCTTGGGTTCGGAGACCGATGGATTGGTATGTTGTGCAGCCTGCTCCACACATCTTCAACTAGAATTCTGCTGAATGGCCAGCCGGGAGAAATCATTCATCATCGTCGAGGCTTGAGACAGGGGGATCCGCTCTCTCCCATGTTGTTCATCATTGTCATGGATGTTCTCAATGCTCTGGTCGCCAAAGCAGATGAGCTTGGTTTATGGCACCCGCTGGCGAGTAGGCGCCTTGGTCATAGGATGTCCATATATGCTGATGATGTAGTCCTCTTCCTCTCGCCTGTCGATGGGGATATCTCGCTCATCAAGGCTATTCTATCTGCCTTTGGGAATGCCACGGGACTGCACACTAACATGGCCAAGTCAAGCATCCTGCCCATACAATGCCAAGAACAACACGTTCAACAAATTGGGGAGTCCATACCTTGCGAGATTGCCACCTTTCCTTGCAAGTACCTCGGCCTGCCACTTTCCATCAAGAAATTAACGAAAGCGGACCTGCAGCCCATCATTGACAAAATTGCAGACTTACTCCCGGGGTGGAAATCAGCTCTCATGGGACGGGCGGGCAGACTCATCTTGGTTCGCGCTGTGCTTACGGCAGTCCCCATACACCTACTAATTGCACTCGACGTTACTAAATGGGTGATCAAGGAAATTGACAAGATCAGAAGAAAATTTTTATGGAGGGGGCAGAAAGAGTTGAGAGGAGGCCATTGTCCGGTTGCTTGGGAACGAGTCATGCGTCCGCTGGACTATGGGGGTCTTGGCATACATAATCTTGAGACCCTTGGTTGGGCGCTTCGTATGAGGTGGCTGTGGTTTGAGAAGACGGACCCAAACAAGCCGTGGGCATCTCTCGGAGTGCAAGCTCCTGCCAATGCCAGGGCGTTGTTTGCGGCCTCGGTCATCACTGTGGTTGGAGATGGGCGATCAGCCTTATTCTGGGTAGACAAGTGGATCCATGGAAAATCGATTATGGAGCTGGCACCGGACCTCATGCCCTATGTCAAGAAAAGAGGATGGCGCAAGCGAACGGTACATGATGCCCTCGATGGGAACAGTTGGAGAGAGGATTTTGGCGGTGGAATACAAGTGCTTGCAATCTGGCAATGCCTCCAGCTCTGGGATGTGCTGCAAGAGATCAACCTAACCCCGGGCATCCGAGACACTTACATCTGGACTCCGGAGGCGTCGGGCAAGTTCACAACCAGATCGGCATATGCTAGATTCTTCACAGGAGCGATCAAATTTGAACCATACAAAAGGCTTTGGAAATCATAGGCCCCCCTCAAGGTAAAGCTCTTCCTTTGGCTCGCCATCTTAAATAGGTGTTGGACCGCGGATCGCCTTGCACGGAGAGGTCTGCAACACCCCGAGAAGTGTCCAATGTGTGATCAAGATGACGAAAACATTCAACACATACTCGTCAATTGTGTGGTGGCCAGGGAGGTTTGGTTCCATTCACTCGCCAAGGTGGGACTACAAGCTCTAACTCCTTCATCTGATGACCACTCCCTCAAGATATGGTGGCGGCGAGCTTTAAGGAGCGTGCCAAGAGAGAAAAAGAAAGGCTTCAACACACTGGTAATGCTTGTGTCCTGGGCAATCTGGAACCAGAGGAACCGATGTGTATTCGATGGCGAAAGGCCACAGCCGCATGTTATAATCCGAGACATAGCATATGAGGCCTATCTCTGGAGGATGGCCGGTGCTAGGAAGCTTGGGCAGCTAATGTCCTAGAGTGGCCGGGGGTTGTAGGTTGCTAAACGGTGTACCCGGCGCGAATGCATGTACTAGGCTAATCCCTGGCCGAAAAGGGATATGTACTCTATTTTCTTCTCCTTAATGAAATGACACGCAGCTCTCCTGCGCGTTCGAGAAAAAAAACTCACGAGCAAGGCTCCGAGAATGACAAATAGGCGGAGCTGGCCTGGCTCCTTCCAGGCCTCACGACACGAGGATGCAGTGGGGCGTGACGTTGCCATGGATGCGCCTCAGACCTTCGCAATGGAGGATAGGAGGCGGCGCTGCAGATCTTCGAGTTGCACGGCGCGAGGTCGGACGGGCTGCCGAGCCCGTGACTCCTCAGATGAGCGGGCGCGAGGATCTTCGATTCACCAGACCGAGGTGGTGGATGGAGGGTGCCGGCGGAGAGGTCACCGCCGCACGACGGGAAAGAGAATCGTAGGCGGGGAGAGAGGAGCCGAGGATAACGAATCGATTGATTACAGCCACTTTTCTCCGGAATGAGATTTGTATTGCTCCGTTTTCTGATTACGCGGTATGTGATTACACTCCTGCTGAAACAAACAGGATTTAACGTAATGGCATACCGCCGCATTCCGAATACGTTACATATGCGCCAACCAAACAGCACCTCAATTGTTCCTCTAATCGGTTGGCTTTGGGGACCCTTAAATGTTTCGTCTTTCCCATACTAATGCGGTTTCCATCTGTATATCTGGACAGATATTTTCGTCAAAAAACATATCTGGACAGATAAGAATACGGCAAAGAATACACTGCTACATTATGCTACCATGTACTAATTGTGAGTCGTCGTAAGTCGTACGACTGCAAGTTGTTTGTCATGGTACAAGCTGGTAAATTTGGATATATATGTAACAGCCGAAGCTTTTTTTATTTAATAATCCTCCTATGCAAATGAAGGAAAAAACATTTCATCATCCTCTACGCTCAAAACTTCACAATTATCACTGTTAAATTTATGTGTTGCTTAATTTCCATAAAATATGTACCATTCTAAGTATGGGCTAATATAACTTTGTCAGCTACAAACATAAGACTAACCTCATCATTCCTAATATTCTACACTTACTATGATTGTTCGATACCCTTTTTGAGTTTCTGATATCATCATGTACGTATCCTGTAGACTTTTACTTGGCTGCACTACTATTTTGTATACAAAAGTGGTTGAAAGCACAAGAAAACACAGTCAAGTCAAGGAGACCAAGTAAAACACGACCAGTTGAGCACGCGCTGCCATCACAGATTCACACTGATGATGCATGTTTGACGCATGAGCTTACAACATTAACGCAAATAAACTAGGCACTAGAAAGTACCATGGCAAACAAAGTGGTGGCACGAAACTATTTAAAATTTACAATATTCTTTAAATCACTGTCATAGTATTAGAGTAAAATCACTGTCAATTTTTGTTTCCACCAAGCTCTATTAAACTCTAATACTATGACAATGATTTTAAAGAATATTGCACATTTTAAATATGTTTTGGCTAAATATTATTTTTAGTTGATGTTTAAACCCACGGCGTCCATTTCCCAAAATGTAATGACTACATACTAAAAATTAATCAAATTAGCTTTGATAGTGCCATCACTGGTTTATCGTTAATAGGGTGTTGGTTGCTAGCCACACTTTGCCAACATAACCTTAGGCAAATTTGACCAATTGGCAAGTCTTCTATTGGCAACAAACTTTAGCCAAGAATTTTTGATCTCCAAAACTCGACCTGAGGGGGGTATGACGGCCCCCGGGCATTTTTTAAGGAGAACGATCGTCTCACACAGATCGAGAAAACCCCCGAACCCTCCTCCGCATCATACACAGGGACTCAGCAGGCCGGTGAGAATCGGCGCGAGTACTTAACCTGTGCTTTGGTCCAACGGATGAGCGAGGGGATTTTTTTGTGCACTGCAGCGACCAGAGCCATATTGCAGGAAAATAATCGCTATAGTGCAGGTGCCGCGGCGGGCTCGAACCCGGGACCTACGGGAGCTCTGCTCCCGGAGCCAACAGGCTCTAGCCACTCGGGTGCTCCACGCGTTGGCTTTTTGAGCTCCACATGTGATAGAGTTAAAAAAATATGGTAAGATTCCTTTAGGCATGACGAAGTGTGGTTTTAATTTTCTTTGCCACACTTTTTGTGGCTTGCCACACTTGTCTAAAGTTAAGTGTGGTAAATAGCAGGTAGCAACCAAACATCCTCTAAATTACATGAACAATGGAGTATCATGTCGAGGTTTTAGGGCCTCGATAGTTATTTTATGGGTGTACGAGAATCAAGAACATGATGGTAACACAGGAGACGAGGGTTTATACAGGTTCAGGCCGCCGAAGGCGTAATACCCTACGTCCTGTGCTGGTGTGATGTATTGCGAGAGAGTTTTCTGTAGGTCTCCTGCCCGCCTTATATAGTCGGGGGTGCAGGGTTACATGGATCTAAACCTAGTCGGTTACATGGTAAACAGCCTTGTAGTACAAGTTGATTGACGTTTATCTCCTGGCCGAGTGGGCCGACTGACTTTAGGTCCGTCGGGCCACCCGGTCCTTCTTGGGCCAAACCGATTCCCCATTACTGGATCACTCGGCCTTGTTGTATCTTGAGTATACCCGGGTCTCATATCATCGACAGTAGCCCCCGAGTTCTTTTTGATTGATCTTGAAGACTTCCGACTGGTTCCGACTCCATGTATGATAATCCTCAGCATAGCTGGTCAATAAAAAAGAACTCCAAAGAGTAATAGTTACCGAAGTAAACCGATGAAGAAACTGAATCCTGGGAATACCAAGATCAGCAAGGCCTCGAATTAGGCATGAAGATGAAGGAACACCCAATGCCGACTGACGTCGGGAACAAAGGCTGGGCTCAGAAAGCGTGTCCCTACCTGTCAGTAGCATTCAATCGAAGTTGACCAAGACTTTAAAAAGTATGCTTACCAGCAGGATTTTTTAAAACACACCTGTAAGGTGCAGCCCCCGAGCTTCTGAGTAATCCAAAGGATTAGGCCGAAGATCTGAACAGAGCCTGGCATATAGACAACCGCTATTACCGTAAAGGAGAACTCCATGGGAGTTATGGGAACTCCCCACAACTGGTGCACTACAGCTGTTAAAAACCAGAAGTGAGTTGTGAGTCTCGAACCGAGCTTTCACTCGGCCGGAATCTAAGCCCATCCAGCAACTTGTGCCCAGGATGATGACAGCTCGTAGAGTTTTGGCGACCGCCTCGCTCTTCACTGCAGTTCATAAAACCGACTCAAAGAGCGAGTTCAATTCTGGGAAAAACCTCCCGTAGGCCTTCAACGTCCGAGTGAAGATCTTGTGCATCTGTAGCCCGAAGAATATAGCCACTGACCGGCCGAGTGGTGAAGCATAGAGTGCATGGCTAGTGCATCCTATGGATGTAGCCCCCGAGTCTATGAAGAAGTCGCAGAGTTGTTCATAGACTCTAATAGAAGCTGAAAAGTATATCCGCATGAAGACATCCGCCGAAGCTGAATCCAAAAACTTGCTCGCCTGACTGAATGAATCGCGACGTGGGCTCACGCAAGTGAGCCCACGTGGGCTAGCCCCCGAGTCTATGAAGAAGTCGTAGAGTTGTTCATAGACTCCAAGAGTAGCTGAAGAAAGTAGTCCAGAATGTCCGACTGCCGACTGCCGACTGTCCAAGTGAAGAAGTATAGAAGTGCGACGTGGGCTCACGCAAGTGAGCCCACGTGGGCTAGCCCCCGAGTCTATGAAGAAGTCGTAGAGTTGTTCATAGACTCCAAAGAAGCTAAGATGGTGTACCAAACTCAGAATATGCCGAGTGAACTGAATGCCATCAGTATGCTGCCAAAATTTTACTGTGCTGACCACGGGTGTGTTGTCCCAGCTGACTCACGAGAACACAGTAAAACCAATAATGCCCGAGGGACTGCTTGAATCGTCGTCTTCGTGCGTTCCACCACAACATCCTTATCAAAAACAGTCACAACTCTGCTATAAATAAGCTGCTACCGCAGCCCCCAAGTATCTACTGAAGTTAGCTGAAGATGAAGAACACCAAGAACACCAAGAAGAAGGGTGCCTCCAGTTCCAACAATCAGCCCCCGGCTGAACCACAACCATCAAATCTAGCCATGCCAAATCTTGAAAACTTAGCCATCGTCGAAGCTCCAATAATACCTCCTCTCAATGTTGTTTTGCCACCTCCAGGTCCATACGATCCATCTCTGCCTGAATACATTGAAGTCTCATCTGGAGATGAAGTCACTGGAAACCCTCGCCGTCGCTATCTGCCCAATGGTCTACCTCCATGGCAGCCCATCAGCCGTCCAGTTGCAAGTCGCACTCGAAGCCGTACTCGTCAGGATCCACCAAGGAGAGAATGAAGAATGAAGATCTTGAAGAGAATCATCAAATATCCAGTATCAACAATGTGCAATGCCGTGAATGCTGTAATCCTGTATCCACTTGTCATGTACCATGATGTGAAGAATAAAAATCACTTGTGCGTGTGTGTCATTCGTCATCTTGAAGTAACCAGAAGAAGAGCCGAGTGGTTACGGCCTCAAATATCAGCCAGCCGACTGAATTTGGTTGGGACTGGAGATAAAAACACTGAAGGAGGCAAGGTGTAACGGCCAGAAAATCCGGACCGTCCAAATTAGGTCAACAGATCTGAACCGTACGTAGAAGTTTCCCGCTCCTTTAAATCACTGTATCGCTATCTTCCTCAACACACTTGCGACAGTTCGCCTTCCTTATCCCTTTGCATTCCGCCAAGATCCAAATCCACGAACTCCGAATCGCCAATCCGACGAACTCGAAGCCGCCATTCCGGCGGACTCTATTCCGCGATTGGTGCCGCCGTCGAAGAGATTGCGCCGCCATCAACAAGATCACGCCGCTGGTGAAGAAATCGAAGCCGCCCTTGAAGATCCGCCGCCGAAGAGACCGTAGCCGCAGTTGAAGATCCGCCGTGGAAGCGATGGCCGGGAAGAAGAGAGCTGCCGCGCGGAAGCAGAAGGTAGACTCGCCGCCGCCCGCCGATGAGGACAACCGCTGGCCGGAGTCCATCATGACAGAGGAGAAGTGCCAAGAACTGACCGACGCGGGATTGCTGCCGCATCGCGAAGTGGTTGGATGGCGTCCCGCCGCCGGTGAGCAATTCCCCACTCCGTTCCCTGATGAGGTCGTCATTTTCGATGCGTTTGTGCGCCGTGGGTTAGGGTTGCCGACACATGCCTTCTTCCGGAGTATCCTGCATTTCTATGGTGTGGAGTTGCACAACGTGAACCCTAACTCGATCCTGCATATCGCCTGCTTCATCACTCTGTGTGAAGTCTTCCTGGGTATCCGTCCGCATTTCAATCTGTTCCGGCACTTGTTTATTTTGAAGATGAAGTCAAATGTCAACCCTGCTATTGTTGGAGGGTGTGGGTTCCAACTGAGGAACAAGAAGATCTACTTTGATATGCCGTTCCCTTCAACACTCAAGGGATGGCACTTTGGTTGGTTTTATGTAAAGAACCACTCGCCGAGTCTGCCAGCCTTCAAGAGTGTAGCGCCTGTGCAGCGAGATACTTGGAGAGAACCGTGGACAGCTGATGAGAAAGCTGAAGTGTCCGATCTGCTGACGATGATCGACGATCTGAAGGATAGTGAAAAGCATGATCCACTCACTGGGCCAAGCATTGCTGTTATGTTCTGTGGCAGAAAGTTCCAGCCTCTAAAGGACAGAGCGGAGCCAGCTTGGAGGTGGCGCGGCAAAGAAGATCCGAGCAATGAAAATATTCCTGGAGACACAGCCACCATCATTAAAAACGAGTGAGGGACTTCTTCGCTGCTGGGGTTGAAGTGGAGGCACCACCCCTGATTGGCTATCATATCAAGAATCTTCCTCCACCTGTAAGTATACTTATCTGAGGTCAATACCAATATAGCGCATTCTGCATATGTTGTGATGTATCGATGTGTATGACTGCACGCAGGCGATGGAGATTGAATTCCGCTCGGATGGACCTAGCGAGCCCATGCATGGCAAGCCTGCCCCCAAGAAGAAAAAGGCAAAAGACATCATGGACATCGACTCGAGTGAAGAGGAGAGAAACTCTGCGGAGGCTGCCATTGATGCAGCAATACCAAGCGATGATGAAGAAGAGAGTCGAGAGACCCCTCAGCAAGATGCTGGAGAAGACCGAGTGGAGGAGTCACTGCCTGTGCCACCTCCGTCGAAGAAGTTGAAGAGGGACGTGCGCCGACCGACCACTCGGGGAGCTGCATCCTCGAACCCGAGTGGTGGTGTAGTCGTATATGAATCACGCCGGGCCACTGTGACTGTGAGCCCGACTGCTTCGCCATCACCGCGAAGTAGAAGGACACCGCCGAAGACGCAAGAAGGCGAAGCCCCCGAGGGGACCTCTGGCGAGCAAGATGTCCAAAAGACAGCCCCTGCTCCCAGAGAAGTATCGTATGAAGACCGCATCAACATCACCCTCTCCACACTGTAAGTAACCCGCACGAGTGTGATGGTGAGTGATAGCTGCGAAGAAGAATCCAGCTGATAACTCTGTGTAACTGTAGGGCTCCCTGTACTGAAGTGCCGAGTGATGAACTAGAGCAAAACGCTCCTCCAAATCCGCCAAGAGGTGAAACTCCGACCCAAGAGACTGCAGGGCAGATACTCGGGAGCGGAGGAGTGCTCATCGAGGACTTGGGTCCTGACGGGGAGAGGACGACCGGCCAAACTGAAGAGATACTTGAAGAAGAGAACCTGCAGAGAAACGCCGAGTTGCCCGACCTGATTGGTGCTTTAGCAAGTAACCAAGAAGATCGTGGTGATGAAGCCGAAGAAGTACATCATGAGGTTGGCGATGACCATGGAAACAGGAGTGCTACTGAAGAGGAGGTCCGTGTCGAAGATGAGGCGAACACACGAGGTGACATGCAACCAGAGACATCGACGATCCATCCTTCGACCGCTGGAACTGCAGAGACTACCGCTCAGGAAACAGCCGCAGCCGAGGTGGAGAGAATTGCAGCCCCTGCAAGGCCGAGTGAGGGGACTGCTGCCCGAGTGGAGGGGGAGCCGATTGTTGAAGACTCTGAGCTCTGCCGACTGCTGAAACAGGTTGACGACCATCTGCTGAATGGAGCACAGGCAGAGTTCAACAATGTGACAAGCTTCCACCATCATCACGCTGCTCTCAACACTGTGTTCAATGTAAGTAGAGGACAGCCTGTTGTCTTTAGCTTGGAGGATATTTTTGCTGTTGTCAAGGATACTGACTCCTGTTGTTATAGGTGACGGAGGAGACCTTGAAGACGAAGAACCAGATGATCCGTGACATGAAGACGCAGTTGGAGAAGCAGGCGGCCATGGAGAAGCAAATGAAGATTCTGCTGGCCGAGGCCAAAGCAAAAGACGAGCTCATCCAGCAGCTGCAACAGGAGAAGAACTTGGCAACAAAGGCGACCGGTGAGTATATTGTAAAGCTTTACCAAGCCTCGACTGAGGTCAGTCGGTCTGTTTGATGATCTGATGAATCTGCAGTTCCATCAACCGCAGAAGACTTGGAGCGCGCGAGGTCCAGGGCCGAAGCGTTGAACACGCAGGTCAACAAGCTGAACCAAGCATACAAGACGAAAGAGGCCGAACTTGTCGAGATGCAGAATCAGCTTACTCAGGCTCAAACTCAAGTAGAGGCCCAGAAGGAGAAAGAGAAGACCTACTTCGAGGAGCTGAGCAAAGCCATTGACGCCGAGAAGATAGCAGTGCAGACGTTGAGAAGCAAACGAGCTGAATGGCAGGCCTCCATAGATGAAGTCGACACCTTAAAGAAGAAGTATGCTGAAGCGAAACGTCGATGGAAGGAGGGCAGAGACCTTGCCACTGCCTTGGAGAAATAACTGTCTGTGAAAGAAGAAGAAATCTCGCAGATGACTGTGCAGCGGACGTTGCTCATCCAAGACCACAAGAGTGAGTATTTGAAATTCTGACATCTTTTGTACTTGATGATAGCTGACATGCATATTGTCTTCGCAGAGGAGCTGAACAAACTCAAGAACGAGTTGACGGAGCTTGAGCTGAACACGCTGGGGATCGTGCAGTACGTCTACCCGACTGCTGAGCGTAGAGGAGACGGCCCATTGGCGGAGTTGCTGGAGAAGGTGCCGGCGGAGATGAAGAAGCACTGCGAGTTCGTCGCTCGTATGTGTGCTGGCGTGGTGTTGGCCAAAGTGAAGTCCCATTATCCACGCATCAATGAAGAGCGCTTGAAGACAGGCTTTGCCGGGGACCGTCCGGCTGCTCTGCGAATCATCGAAGAGACAAAGGCTACAGCGATCGCGATGATCGCTGACGTGTCGGTGGACCCATGAACTCGGTGTGTATGCCGAGTCTGCAAAAACCTTTGTAAAAAGAGCAGGGTGTATATACAATGTTGGTACAGGTTGCTTTTATGTAGTTAGTAATTATTTTATCATGCCTCGTATGTGTAATTCAATATTGCCCTTCTCGAAGCGTTAAGTACAAATGAACTCCACGGACAGCGAACTCGGTTGTGACTCGGCCGGACTCGTTAACCTAGGGTGTTAGCAACAGATGGCGTTAACCCGTCAGTGTTAGAGTATAAGCAGGAGCCTGAAGTGAGTTGGTGTAACAGGGAAAAATTCACCGACTTGCTAGCTTAAAGAGAGACTCAAAACGTAACATACGAGACAAAGGCAAATTGACACGGAGATGGCGAAACAGGGGTGATCATTATAAAGCAAATGATGTATACAAAATAACTCAAGCAAAAAAGCGACGTAGCTGATTGATGTTCCAGGAACTCTGCAACGGAGTACCGTCTTCGGTAGTTAACCGATAGGCACCCGGCCGAGTGACTTCAGCTACGATGTATGGCCCCTCCCATATGGGGGACAGCTTATGGCGACCTTCAGTGGTTAAAATCTTCTTGAGGACGAGGTCACCAACTCGGAACGAACGTTCATGAACGTGTTTCTGGTGATAACGCCTCATTGCTTGCTGATACTTGGCCGACTTGAAGAAAGCGCGATCTCGCTCCTCCTCCAGCATGTCAATGGCCAATGACTGCTGGTCTTCGGCTCTAGCTTCATCAAAGAACTCGATCCTGGGAGCGCCATGGTCCAACTCAGTCGGCAACACCGCCTCTGCACCGTAGACCATGAAGAAAGGTGTTTGGCCGGTTGCCGAGCTTGGAGTGGTGCGTAGGGCCCATAACACTGATGGTAACTCATCGATCCACCTGGACGCATACTTCTTCAGTCGGTCAAATGCGCGTGGTCTGATACCTTGAAGAATCATGCCGTTGGCCCGCTCGACCTGCCCGTTGGACTCGGGATGGGAGCGTGAGGCGTAGCATGCCTTGATTCCGACGTCGTCGCAGAACTCTTGGAACTCGGCGGCTTTGAAATTGGTCCCATTATCCGTGATGATGCGGTTAGGGACACCAAACCTGAAGATAACGCTGCACACGAACTCGATTGCCTTGCTTGCCGTCTGATCCTTGATCGGAGTAGCTTCAATCCACTTGGTAAACTTGTCAACCATCACCAGCAGATGAGTGTAGCCTCCCTTGGCCTTCTGGAAAGGACCGACCATGTCGAGCCCCAGACTGCGAATGGCCATGATAGGGGTATTGTCTGCAGTTCCTGAGCCGGCACATGAGCTTGCCGAGTGAAAAACTGGCATCCTTCGCAAGTCCGGACGATGTGCTTCGCGTCTGTTGACGGTCCTTAGACCCAGTTTTTGACCGTCAATTAGCTCTATAAATAAGGAAGAACTAACACTTGTTACTTGCATTTTGTTATCAAATAACCTATTTCCACGTGTACCTCTAGATTTGGATGTGCAGGTGGAAAACAGGGATTTCCAGGTGTAAACAAGGCCCAAGGCGACGATTCCAACACGTCCATCAAACGACGCTCGCCGCGGGAATATAATTCAAGGATTAAAGGCCCAGAATCACCCAGAATATCAACTGAGGCCACGCACCTGGAAAAGAGGCTAAAAGGCCGAGGGGAGCCAACCTGCCAAAGCCCAGCCCAGGGGGGGGCCAGGGCCAGGTCGGCCGACCCCCAACCCTAGGTCGGCCGACCTGACAGGGAGGCCCCCTGGGTCCACCTTTCTATGGCGGTTTGCAACCGACTTCAGGAGGTCGGTTCCACCTGCAATCAATGCCACCGACCTACGGAACCGCCTCAATTCCACCGCCTTTGAGGGCTATAAATAAAGGGGTACCCCCTCCCCTTGGAAGACACACAACACAAGAGGCTCATTCCCTCCTCCACACATCCAGAGCTAGGGGCTCTCTAGTTAGGCTTAGGCTGAGTAGTTGGGCTGCCCTTTTGGCTCCCAAGTCCCTTGGAGAGTTTGAGGTATATTCCCTTGTATCCTTTTACTCTCTTTGTAAGACTTATTTCTTTATCAATGGAATATCATCGTTCTTGTAGTAGTTATGTGCTTATGCTAGTTCATCGTTCATCCTTGATCTTGGATGAACGTTCTTCGTTCGTTCATGTTCGTTCATCGTTCGTTCATCGTTCATCGATGTTCGTTCATGATCGTTCATCGTTCGTTCGTCGTTCGTTCATACTCGATCATCGGTTAACGATGATCGTTCTTCATCGTTCATCGTTTGTCGCTCGTTCTTGAGCGACGAACGCCTATGCTTGACGTAGTGCTAGCTTTGATCCTTTGTCTAAGTAATCGCTTGCTAGACCTAGTTGTTCCTTTTGCTTAGTCATCGGGTCCATTGTCTTGCAAGAGTGCTATAGGTTTATCGCCTTGCGAGGTGCCTCGAGGGATCTAGAGTTGTGGTCAGTTACGCTAGCATGGTGCTAGGGCTTCCTTTCCACCCTTGGATGCGTGTTCGTGCCCCACGGTTTGTAGAGGTAGGCGGCAGGTGGTGACAGCCCTGTCCGTCCCTTGTAATCCTCCACGTTCGGGTATGGCGTAGGAGTATATATGAAATGTCCGGAGATTGGGGCAGACTCTGATCGCTGGATCTCCCGATGATGGCTTGGCAGTAGAACAGCTTAGTCTTGGCTTGTGTGCAGCTTAGGCTATAGGTAGATGCTACGCACGCTACTTGATGATGTACATTAGGAGTAGCAGTTCTTCTTACTTAACCTTAGTCTAGCTTAGAGCCGCCTCTCGCCTTTTATCAGAGAGTGGAAATGCCTGCTATGTGTGTCACACTATCCTCTATCCATACATTGCCTTACCCCTGCATTTGGATATTGGTTATGATCTATCATTTGTAACACCATGAGTATAAGTACACACTTGTCAACCACGTCTTCCTTTGGGAAATATAAATAACGATACCCTGGAATACTCTCGGGTGAAATGCTGCAACGGTTATCCGTGCGCTTGCGGATTATCTTTTATGATTAAATACTAATAATACATATCTGGCACTCGTTGCTAGTTGTGGATTATTATGTATCCTAAGCAAGTAACTTAACCCCAGGTATTTCTGGCGCCGAACCGGGAATATTCACTCTAGGCCTAACCAGCCTAAGGTGGTGTTTTCTGTTTGGTGTAAGAAATACCAACAGCGTCCCGACTGGCAGTGGGCCAGAAGAAACCTTGCCGATAGGCCTTAGCCACCAGGGTTCTGGCTGCTGCGTGATTGCCGCAGACTCCCGAGTGAATGTCCTGCAGTAATTCCTTGCCCTTGGAGATGGGAACACACTTCATATGTATATCTTTGGCACTCTTACGGTACAATGTGTCCTTCACGACGAAATAAAGCTTGCTCTTCCGAAGGATTTGCTCGGCTTGCGCAGTGTCTGTTGGCAGTCTTCCGTGAACCAACCACTCGGTAAACGGTGCCATCCAGTCGTCCTGCTCTGATGGGGTCGCCAAATCGATATTCATGGCCTCAAGCTGTTCCTCAGGACTGCCTGCGTCGGTCGGCGGCGCGAGCGGCTAACTCGGCTTTCTCCTTCGTGACCGAAGGGTGGTGAACTAACTGAAGAAAAACCCCTGAGAAACTGGGTCTCGACTTGAGCCTTTATTGGCTAAGAAGTCGGCTTTGTGGTTGAACTCGCAACGGATGTAGACGACTTCCAGGCCGTCAAAACAGGATTCCATCTTGCGGATTTCTTGGAGATAGGCCCTCATTGTATCATCGAGGCAGTCCCACTCCTTATTGACCTGCTTGACTACCAGCATGGAATCACCTTTGGCTGTTAGCTGGCGAACGCCGATGGACTCGGCGATCTTTAACCCGTGAAGTAACGCTTCGTACTCTGCCGCGTTGTTTGATGCCTTGAAGTGGAGCTGAAGTACGTAGGAGAGCTCGTCCCCTTGAGGGGAAACAAGGAGGATGCCAGCCCCCGCGCCAGTAAGCTGCAGGGAGCCGTCGAAGAACAACGTCCAGGACTCGGACGTCTCGGGCTTAGCCGGTATTTGAGTCTCCATGTACTCGGCGACGAAGTCGGCAAGAGCCTTGCCTTTAATAGCCGTCTGCGGCTTGAAGGATAAATCGTAGGTGCTCAACTCAATGGCCCACTTCGAGGTCTTGCCTGTAGACTGCCGGTTGTAGAGCACTTCTCCAATCAAGATGTAACCATGGTGATTGGGTGAGACTGAAAGTAGTGGATCAGCTTGCGTGATGCCATGAGTAGAGCGTAGATGATCTTCTGAATGTGGAAGTACTTGACCTTAGATGCCGACAAACTTCACTGACGAAGTAAACTGGGCGTTGTACTTTCTGGACATGGCCTTCTTCTTCTCGTTCCACCACCAGCGCTGCACTAACCACATGAGTGGTGACGCCAACATACAGCAACAAAGGCTCATTGTCTCCTGGCGGAACCAGGGTCGGTGGTGTGCTTAGGTAGAGCTTGAGATCTTCAAAAGCTTGCTTGGCCTCGTCGTTCCAGACGAACTTATCGTGTTTCTTCAGGAGCTTGAAAAAGGGAAGGCCGCGTTCGCCGAGTCGCGAGATGAAACGGCTGAGTGCCGCCATGCACCCGGAGAGTTTCCGCACGTCCTTGATGTTCTGAGGAGTCGGCATCCTCAGAATCGTCTCCACCTTCTCGGGGTTTGCTTCAATGCCCCGGTGAGTGAGTATATATCCGAGCAGTTTGCCTGAAGGCACGCCGAATACACACTTCTCAGGATTCAGCTTCATGTCGTATTCTCGTAGAGCGTCAAAGACGTCCTTCAGGTCGGCAATGAGATCATCGCCTTCCCGAGTCTTGATAACCACATCATCGATGTAGGCCTCGACTTTACGTCGGCGGAGCTGATCCTTGAGGCAGCCTTGTATACACCGCTGGTACGTTGCTGCTGCGTTCTTGAGGCCGAAAGGCATAGTCAGATAACAATAAGCCCCGAAGGGAGTAATAAACGAGGTTTTAATGCAATCATCCACGTTAAGTGGAATCTGGTGATAGCCGAAGTAACAATCAAGGAAACTTAATAATTTGCAACCAGCGGTGGAGTCTACAACTTGATCGATGCGAGGAAGCCCGAATGGGTCCTTGGGACAGAACCTGTTCAGGTCTGTATAGTCTACGCACATACGCCACTCTCCAGATTTCTTTTTTACAAGAACTGGGTTAGCCAACCACTCGGGGTGGAAGACCTCTTTGATAAAGCCGGCTGCTAGCAACTTGGCTAGGTCAGTCCTAATGGCCTCCTTTTTATCAGGGGTGAAGCGGCGAAGGCGTTGGCGAATCGGCTTGGCGTTGGGGTCGACGTGGAGAGAATGCTCAACCAACCTCCTTGGGACACCTGGCATGTCGGACGGTTTCCAGGCGAAGATATCGCGGTTGTCCTTGAGGAAGTTGGTGAGCGCGAGTTCCTATTTGGGGTCCAGTGCTGCCCCGATGACCGCCGTCTTGGTGGAGTCTTCTTCGTTGATGGCCACCTTCTTGGTCTCCGGTCCTGCCTGTTGTTGGCAGTCCTAAGGCCTAACAGAATATAATCCGCAAGCGTACGGATACCGATGTAGGTTTCACCACAAGGAGTATTCCTAGGGTATCGAATCCACAGGGAACGTATAGTGTACTAAAGCCTAAGCACTAGAGGTATTGATCCGTAAAGGTGGCACACAGGAGCGGAGTTTGCAGCAGTAAATAAAAGGGTCTTCTGGCCAGGCAATCTAATGATAAGAAGCTATGTAGCTGGGCAGTTTGGTAAGGTCCTTACTCTATTATTCGTTTCGGGGCACACGCATGCCAAAACAGCAACCCGAGAATTAGGTTCAACTGTCAAGGGGAACTACGTGCTATTGACCTCCCTACTAAAAACAATAACCCGGACGTGGTGGATTACAGAGACCGGTACGCCTGTCACACGTACTCGCGGCTACCATCCTCCGTGGGGTTAAGAGCAAATCAGGGATAACTCTAGGTCTAAACACCACGTTTACACCTATCGTCACAACTAGCGAGGAATTCCAAATAAGCTAGTCTATGCAATAAAAAAATAAATATTTAAAGCATACCTGAAACCCACAAATAAATAAAGCAGAATACCTTACTTTATTGCCCGACCAATAATCTTCTTACATGTTGCCCGGCCTGGAAGACTAAGACGACTACTCCCAGGCGAGGAGCATACCGGAGGCGACGAAGAAGTAGAGTCCCGACATGCCGGAGGCCTCTAGCTCTCCTTCCCTCTCACTCACTCTCTCCTAGCAACACTATCCTACTACCAAAAGACTAAAATGAAGTATCAAATGAGGTGCGTCCTGCTTCTGGAGCCGGAGGGTGTTATTTATAGCTTGCTGGAGTCGGTGGGGATCATCTGGCCGAAGCTGGGACGTCGGTGGAACAAAGGTCGGCCGGCCGGCCTGGTAGGGGGGCCGGCCGGCCACTGATTCTGTCGGTTGGCCACCGACTTCTTCCTGGATGTCTCTGATCTGCTCCTGATGGCGGTAAGATGGTCGGTTTCTTCATGGGGTCGGCAGAAGTGGAGTGGCCTTCAAGTTTAGGCCCAAAAGCCCATGTTCTAGAATCTCGGTTATTTGATATTGGGCTGGGCCTTGAATTCCACGTGGGAAAGCTGTAGAAGGCCTCTGGGGAGGAGCTGGACCTCAGTGGGAGCCTGAGCAGGCCGGCCGGCCTATGATTGGGCCGGCCGGCGGGCTTTATCCCCCGTTTCCTGTGAATTTCGTCCATATTGCTCCCTGCATTCAAATACTCCAACAAAACTTGTGGAGAGCCATTAATATAAAATAATGTTCATTTTATCCTTGTATGATGGCTTTTATTGAATGGTGTTGGCGGCAAAATATTCGTATTAAACAGCGCCAACACCTGTATGGCAGACTTAGCCGACTTCTTTACAGGGACAGAACCCGGGTCTTGAAGGGATGCGGCTGCTTCTTTGACTTGAGCAGCCCCCAGCTTAGCCTCGGCGGACGCAGCCAGCTCGAGGCACTCGGACTCCAGTGCAAGGCACTGCTGGATGTCTCCACGGATTGATATGACTCCGTTGGGTGCTGGCAACTTGAGGACCAGGTACGTGTAGTGAGGCACCGCCATGAACTTGGCCAAAGCAGGTCGGCCGATGATGGCATGATAAGCCGACTCGAAGTCGGCCACCTGAAAGGTGATAAACTCCTTGCGGAAGTTCTCGGACCCTCCGAACACAACCGGCAGTGTGATCTGGCCGAGTGGCAGAGATGATTGGCCCGGTATGATGCCATGGAACGACGCGTAGCTTGCCTGGATCTCTGAACGTGGGATGCCCATGTCGTCCAGAGTCTTGATGAAGAGGATGTCGAGAGCGCTGCCTCCATCAACCATCACCTTGGAGAGCCGAGTGGTGCCGACGATCGGCGATAGTATCAAAGGATACCTCCCAGGCTGGGGTATGTGATCAGGGTGATCCTTGCGGTCGAAGGTGATGCTGACTTCAGACCACTTGAGGTACTGTGCTGTTTCAACCACAGTGTTGACTTCCCAGAGAGTTAGCTTCTGCTTCCTTCTGGACTCGTATGCTGCAAGGCCGCCGAAGATGCTCAGTACCTTGAGTGGATCGCGGTACGAACCCTGGCCGTCTCTGTCTTCATCCCTCCTTTGATTCTGGTGCTCCTCCGGCTTCTTGCCCTGGCTGTACTCGATGAGGGCCTTGTACTTGTAGCAGTCCCGCAACTTGTGGGGGCGCGAGACGTTCGGATGGAAGTGGCAGGGCTTATCCAGCAGATCTTCAAAATCGTCAGTCCTCGAAGGACGTCGTTGCCGGTTCCTGTCCACAGCCGCCACCAGGTTGTCACCCTTGCGCTTGCACTCACGAGGTCAGGAAGACTCGCGAGGTCGAGATGGTTCGGGGTCGTCTTGCTTCTTCTGGCGGCGTTCCTCTCGGCGGTGAAAGCCTTCTCTGGCGTTCTCAGACCAGTAGTCTTCACCACCGGCAAAGGTGTTAGCGATCATTAGCATGTGGCCTGCAGTCTTTGGGCGCTTGCGGCCCAGCTTCTCGACGAGCTCCCTCCTGGAGCAGCCTTCCTTGAATGCCTTGATGACATCGTGATCGGAGACGTTGGGGATTTCATTCTTCTTGCGCGTGAAGCGCTGAATGTAGTCCCGCAGGTTTTCCCCCTCTCGCTGTTTCACTCGGTACAGATCGTACTCGGTCGGCAAGCGGTCAGCCGTGGGTTTGAAGTGGGCGATCATCTCTTCGCAGAGGTCGTCCCACGAACTGAAGCTGTTCGCCGGCAGGTTGGTGAGCCATCTCCTGAGCGGCGGGGCGAGGACCACCGGGAGATAGTTGGCGAGAACACTGTCATCACCTCCGGCTGCGTAGATCTGAGTGGCGTACATGCCCAGCCACTCTTCGGGGTCGGTGGTTCCGTTGTACTTCTCAATGGAAGTGGCACTCGGCTTGAAACCTGACGGCCAAGAGCCGTTGAGACGTAGGTCTCCAGCTAGGCAGCGTAGCCCCCGTGCCTGGGTGCTGCGCCTCGGCTGGGGCTCCGGCTCCTCGTAGTCGTCGGAGTAGTAGGTAGAGCGTCGCGAGTCGTCGCGATGGCGCCGCTTGTCTTGATCATCATGGCGAGGTCGGCGATCACGATCATCACGACCGCGGTTGTCGTCACGGCCACCACGTTGATGTCGGTCGTCTTGGTGGTGCTGATCTCGGTCACCTCTAGGGCGCCGGTGGTCTCGGTCGCCTCTGTGACGCCGGTCATTCCGCCCACGAGGGGCTTCTGGAGCCGCGACTTCAGCATCGCGACGTTCGTTGTGGCGCCTGTGGTTGCGATCCTCTTCCCGGTCTCCGTCAGTCACATGCCGGGGGTCGCCTCTGGGATAGGTCAGGCGCTCCTGCACCGGACGCCTGGCGGGTGACCGTTGTCGATCCCTGTCGCGGCGGTCTTCAGGTCGGCCAAGCCGATCCAGGGCGCTGCGGCGCGCCTCTGGACGTCGCTCCCGAGCTTGGCGCCTCCGTTCATCTTCCGGGGTCTGGGACCGACCATCTGAATAGGTAGCGGTCTTGTCGACGCTGTGGGATGACGCGACTCGAGCTCCCGAGTCCTCCCTGGCTAGGGCAGCGTTGGTCACGGCGGCGGCTTGTTGAGCCGCGGCGGCCGTCATTGCCTTGGCCTTCTCCACCATCGGAGTGAGGGTGGCAGGATCCGGATTCGCAGCCATCTGCCGGACGACTTGATCTAGGAGTGTAGTGGCGCCGACTACATTATCCTGGGGCGTTGTGAAGACTTGATGCCCGTCGTATTCTTGCATGAGGTCGTTGTGGACTTGCCGACCGCGCAACCTGATGTTACGCTGCGCAGAGTCTTCGTCGGCCGGGGGTTCTTCTTCCGCCCCAACGGCGTTAGCGCCGTTACCGCCGGCGCCCGCCGCAGCCGCTGCAGCCGCTGCAGCAGCTGCGTCCGTAATCGGAACGATCTGCGCCATGAAGCACTCGAACGGTGATGTACCGCTCAGTGTTGTGCTCTCCCAAGGAAGCGTGCGTAGCACGGATTCATCGGGGTAATCTCCGAACGAGTGGATCTCGAAAGATCCGATCTGCTCGGGTGTTGGATCTGCTAAGGATCCGAAGATCTCAGGACTCAGATCTTGACAGATCGTGGCCTGGTTGTTGAGCCCGAACGGAAACCGAACGGGACCTCGAGCGAAGCTCGGTATAGCAGATCCAATCTTGACCGCCTCCATGCAAGCGCGCAACTCGGCCAGCGAGTAATCCGCGTAGGTCCTTGCAGGGAGGGTGACGTGGCTCGGTCCGAAGCCCAGGCTAGCTGGATCCGGATGTTGCCGAGTCGACGAAGTTGGCCGCCGAGTGATCTCCGGTACCGCCGAGTTGACGGGATGGAGCTCACCACGGCGGTCGGCGATGAAGTGCAGGCTCCCGAAAGAGATCCGGTCGCCGGCGATGAAGTTGTTGATGGAGTTGAAAGCCATCGAGCTCGACGTGGTGGACTCTCGTACTGCCCCTTCCTGGCGCGCCACTGTCGAGGTTTTAGGGCCTCGATAGTTATTTTATGGGTGTACGAGAATCAAGAACACGATGGTAACACAGGAGACGAGGGTTTATACAGGTTCAGGCCGCCGAAGGCGTAATACCCTACGTCCTGTGCTGGTGTGATGTATTGCGAGAGAGTTTTCTGTAGGTCTCCTGCCCGCCTTATATAGTCGGGGGTGCAGGGTTACATGGATCTAAACCTAGTCGGTTACATGGTACACAGCCTTGTAGTACAAGTTGATTGACGTTTATCTCCTGGCTGAGTGGGCTGACTGACTTTAGGTCCGTCGGGCCACCGG
The DNA here is from genome assembly GCA_012490785.1 of Eragrostis nindensis. Classification (NCBI taxonomy): domain Eukaryota; kingdom Viridiplantae; phylum Streptophyta; class Magnoliopsida; order Poales; family Poaceae; genus Eragrostis; species Eragrostis nindensis. The sequence continues at coordinate 135,620 of JAAXCT010000594.1, forward strand.
TCCTTCTTGGGCCAAACCGATTCCCCATTACTGGATCACTCGGCCTTGTTGTATCTTGAGTATACCCGGGTCTCATATCATCGACATATCATGATAGTATTACTACTGTTATTATTAACCAATTAATATTACATAGTAATCACTGATTTCACGTAAGCTATTGTCGTCGCTCGAATAATCGAGAGAACGGCAAATATTTGGTTCGGGGAACAACGATCAATCGAGGTATCGATCTAGGGCACGCAGAGAGTTTTTATACTGGTTCGGGCCTCCCGGAGGATAATAACCCTACGTCCAGTGTATGTCGTGTTGAATATGGTGGTGTGTATGATCTATGATCTCGTCTCCTCTCATCGGAGGGTTACATGTATATTTATAGTCACTGTTACCGCCTCTAGGAGTCCTTGCCTTGTTCTATAAGACTTCCGATCTGTAGTAACAGATTCAGAGTCTATCTACAAGTTCCCTTTCGTGCGATACAAGTCTTCGGAAAATACCAAACTAAACCTTCGGGAATATCTGAAAATATGGGTTACGACAGCTATAATAGCATCAAATCTTTAAGCAGTTGTAGCTTAGTCTAAACAAATCTTCAAGCTTGTTCACAGAGAAAGTGCACTGGGGTTTGGGCTGACACCACGCCAATGGTTGTTGTTTCGAATCTTCTAATCAGTGGGACCAATTCATGCTTGAATTTATTCATGTCATGGCCTTTCTTTTTCTTTTTTAAAAGAGAATTTCATTGATATTAAAGTATAATTACATCATCTAATTACATAAGAAACCTAAAAAACGCTAACTCCATTGACAGGAGAAGAAACCTTGAAGAGCCACAAATTTCACCATTTATGATAACCATACCAGATGGATATGTCATAGACGAGAACACTGATCTGAACAAATACGACCATCTCACCATCCACCGCCGCCATCTCGATGTCTTTTTCTGGTTGTTTTGTTGAACGTGCCAATATTGACATAACTTTATTTGGGTCATGCTCGATGAGTTTTAGCATTGGTTGAAAGTTCGATTCAATCGTTTCTTTTATGAGTGGAAGTATTTTCTTCCCTATTTGGGGGTTTTGATTTGAATTATCAGTTCTAATGTTGTTGGTACCTGATGGTGTTTTTAGCTTTATTTTTACAAGAAAAAAAGTGTTGGTTTTAAGATCAATGTGGTGCGCAATGAAAGAATCAAATTTTGGTGTTTACCATTGATGTAGATGCACCTCAGCTTGGGGTTTAGGGTGTCAAACCTTGCGGGATACCTAAATAAAGTTTGAGTTATTTGACAATTCCAATACGAAGATTTTGCTATGACCGTAGCATTTTGAGTTGCACTATCAAATTGAGATGATGTTAAGGGCAACATAGGTCATTGAAGATGAAATCAAAGAGAGAAGGGCCCGTACGCATTATCAAAACTCGGCCTGCCGGGGGAAGACCGCCCCGACGTATTCTTTAAGGAGAAGAAGCCTCTCACGCAGGCCGAGAAAACCCCCGAACCCCCTCCCCGATCCTACACAGGGACTCAGCTGGCCGTCTGTGAGACTACGGCGCGAGTCTTTACCTATGCTTTGATCGGGAAGAGCGAGGGGATTTTTTTCCCTAGGCACTGCAACAAATGGCAACCATTTGCTACAGTACCAAGGGCGCCTCCGCGGATCGAACCCGGGTCAACAAAGGCAGAGCCTTCGGAGCACACGCTCTGACCGCTCGGGTGACCCGGCGTTGGCGCCCGTACGCATTATCTCAGTTAGGATCTCAATGAGCCATAACATCCATTGGAATTGGATCAGAATGATTCAACTGTTTGGTTCTATGCAGAATTGGTATTTGAATTGGTTAATGATTTCCATGGATCGGATGAGAACTAAAACAACGTCCTCACAAAACCATGCCCGTGGGGTCTAAATCGACAAATATTCATCGTCTTCTCTCGCACAGGTGCCTACTTGAGCGCCCCTTTAGTGGAATCCCTGCCAGCGAGACCTCTCATTCTTTGGCAACCTCAATGGTGAACTAGCTCACTCATCTTCCACGAGTCCCTGACCATCGAGTTTGCTCTACATCCTCCTCGTTACTGATACCACAACCTCCCGAGAACCATGTCCATGGCCACCAAGGTTTCCTTCTCCCCATCCCTCCCTCGTCTAGTATCCATGAGATCCTACGGCCATCATGGGAATGATCTCTTCACCGTCACCAGGGGACGAGCTTTATGACGCCACATTTTTTATTACTCGGATTATGCAACCACACATTCATTGGACAGAATTTGCCTGATTAATTCATTTCGGTTGCATAATGTAACACATGTCAGATAAAATTCTAGTTTAACCTCTCGGATTATGCAACCAAATACTGAATTGCACAAACATCAATATTTCATTTGATATATCAGATTCAATCAACTTGTAGCCACACAGGCTTGCATTGCAATCTCACCAGATTTTGCCATGCCCAAATTGCATCGATTGCCCATTCAAAGCTAAATTAACCATAGTAAGGTTTCCCAATTTGATTGGTCTCACTGTGATGAGGAACATCTGAACATAAAAAACATGACAAAGGAAACACAAAGGTACATATAAAGTAATCACACTTTTATAAGGTTCCAAAATCCGTCCACTATAGTGTGCTTGCGGACGGCTATTTATAGGAAGATCAATGGTCATTTTAGCTCGTACTTGATCAACTACTAAATTCATAGAATATTATGCAAATAACTATCAAAAGGCAAAATGGACATTTACATAGTTACAACAACTCAATTCAAAAACCCTAACGGCTGATGTAAGCGCTGACGCGCTCTATCATTTCAGCAGTGCCTTTATGACCTCCACCCTAATTAGAAGAGAAAATCACTGGAGGTTTTAATCGTCTCTAGCGATATTCTCCCAGTCAAAGCGAAGTCCAGCTCTTTTCCTGGCATATGACAATCCACGTTTACAAGTCGATCCATCGAATCTGGTCTCCACAGGACTGATTAGTCAACTCGAATGAATTATAACCTCACTTTTAGAAAATAAATTCCCTTCATCTTTTAGTATCCTGGTTTCTAGCACAGTTTTGGGCCCCTTGAATGTGGACATTTTTCTTCTTCCAAATCTAGCATTTTTTTCTCTATAAAATCCTTTACACTTCTTTTGATATCCATGCGCTTCAAAGAAGCCTTTATTTGATCCCTTATTAAAATATTTTTATTCTATCCATTGTGCGGTATTCTTTTTTTTCATGCCATCATCCATTAGGTGTCCACTAATACCAATGCACGTGCGTCACGCACGTGATCAAAAAAATTACATCACGTGGCAGGACCACAAGAACTATAAGCAACTTGACTACATGTTTTTTTTTACACTTTAACATTTTACTATTTGGAAAGAATCACGAAAGGCTAGCCAAAAGTTCAGTTATTTCAAGTACAACACACTCGCCATTGAAACCATTTCACTCGAGCTAACTGAAATGTGAGAGACTCTCCAAGCTTTGCCAAATTTGTGCATCTAGTGCCATCATTACCTCAACATCTAGTGCCATCTATCCGTGCATTTAACAAATTAAACCACTTAGCGTACAACATATAATTTATACAGGATTATAAACATATCTCTATGCGATTCAAAGAAACCAAATCCCAAGGGAACTAGCCGAACACGAAGCACGTTGTGGACTTTGATGATCTTTTCATTTTTGTGCTGAGCTGTGGACTTTGTAGGGGAAAAGAAGGTGACAGAAAATTCCCAAGCTGCTTCCTCACTGCCTTGCCTTGCTGGACCGAGAAAATCCCCAAATCGCCCCCCGACACCACGCGACCGAGCCCCCCGCATCAGCGGCTTCCCTCTCCGCCCCGCATCGCCGCCGCCTCGCCCTCCTCCGCTCGCCGTCGCCGCCGTGTGGCGGCCGCTTCACCCGCGTCCGCCGGCCCTTCCCCGTCGGGGACCCCATGACTATGATGACTCCTCCGCCGCTCGAGGTACGTGCCCGCTTCACTCCTCTCTTGTTCGTTCGCGCGCTCGCCCACTCCGATCTCCGCGGCTCGTCGCTCTCGGCGCCGAGGGCCTCCGCGCCGATCTGGGGAGTGCGGCTTTGGTCCACGGTTTACGCGCCGCGCCGGATCTGACCCCTGTGCCCGCTCATGCTCCATTTCTATCCCAGCAGCAGCAGCAGGAGGACGACGAGATGCTCGTGCCGCACCAGGAGCTCCCCGCCGCCGAGGCCCCGCAGCCGATGGAAGGTGAGCGCCTCGCGATTCGCTCTGCCACCCTCTCTGTGCACGTTCATTTCCGTGGGGGGTTGGTGGGTTTATGCGTTTCAATTCGGAATTTCCTCACACGCATGGTGGGTTTATGCGCTTCAATCCGGATTTCCTCCTCACACGCGTGCTTTCCGGTTTCCCGCTGCTAGTGGTGGCGCAGACGGAGCCCGCCAACACGGCCGAGAGCCAGCCCGCGGAGGACCCGCAGACGTCACGGTTCACCTGGACGATCCAGAACTTCAGCCGGCTCAACACCAAGAAGCACTACTCCGACCCGTTTGTCGTCGGGGGATACAAATGGTGAGCGTTGGATCTCTCGCCGTTGCGGCTGTTGCTTGAAACATTGCTAAAGCGCGAGCTTTTTGTGCTTAATGGGTTTAATGGATGTGCTGGTGTCTGCTTGTAGGCGAGTGCTGATTTTCCCCAAGGGTAACAATGTGGATCATTTCTCCATGTACTTGGATGTTGCGGACTCGGGTAACCTCCCATATGGGTGGAGTCGTTATGCTCAGTTCAGCTTGGCTGTCGTAAACCAGATCCATCCAAAGTATACGATACGGAAAGGTATAACCTCACTTCTTTAACATTGCTGTTTAGGTTCTTTTTCCTTGAACCTGCCAGTAGTATAACCAGACAAGAGGCCCAAACACCGAAACCATAAAAGAAAGCCAAAATACTAACTAAAACTCATTTTATATCTTGGTTCTGGGGCGGTATGTAGCTCAGTGAGTCAAAAGATCCCCTGGTTGAAAGAGGTTTGAATTGGAAACCAGGCGCAAAATCTATTTTCCTATAGCCAATGAAAACTAATTTACAAAATGTCAGATAACATTGCAGCTTCTTTTGTATAACGAGACATGATTCTTCTTCTGAGTATTTGGAGATATAAAGTATTGATAACACATGTAACACATGCAAGGCTGTTAGTGCTCCTAAAGGTTAATAAAATCGTTTCTTTTAAAATACTTCAAAATTAGGGAGATTAATTCACTTCTAGATGAGTTTTTTGCGTTTATTTATTTCTTTGTTTCCTTTGTAGATGCTTGTCTCTTTCCTTGAATTCCTGTCAATTAAAACTAGCGTCTGAACTCTCGGATGTTTTTGTTGCATTTAACTGCATTGGTTATCGGATTGGGAGAATACAGTTTTTTGATCGGTTTCCCTAGTAGTTGTACTGTTTATGCATGTAAAATGCAGGTTTTGTGAGGATATCTGTAAATCATAAATCACACTTGGGGCTCATTATTTTGGCAATTTACAGCAGATCATATTCTTCAATGATTCATTCAAATGAATGAGAAACCTAAATAAATGCCTCTGCAGGGTTCTGCAGTTAGACAGTTACCATTGGATAGCTTATAGGTTGGACACGTGTGGTGTAACCCAAATGTCAGCCTGATTTATTTATATCACCATGTTAACTCTGATAGTTTCGTTTCTTTACTTTAGGGCGTTTGTGATCAGTGACTGACTAAAACTTTCTTGAGGCCTTATCCTTTATTTCGGTTGCTAATAATCTTTTCGGTATATGGATATTAGCATTATTACCTAGCACGTGTTTGATCTCCAATCCCATTCTTTAAGAGACCCCTTCATTCAATCATTCTTTTTTGTCTAATAATCACTGTGCTTGTGTGTTCAAGTCACATATGAATTCCCTAGTATTTCCAAAACATTTCTTTTGGTTAAGTTTTTGTTGGTCCCATGTTCGGCAGATACTCAGCACCAATTTAATGCACGTGAGAGCGACTGGGGTTTCACATCTTTTATGCCTTTGAGTGAGCTGTATGATCCAAGCAGGGGCTATCTTGTGGATGACACCGTTGTTGTGGAAGCTGATGTTGCTGTCCGCAAAATGGTTGATTATTGGACTTATGACTCGAAAAAAGAAACAGGCTATGTTGGTCTTAAGAATCAAGGTGCTACATGTTATATGAATTCTCTTCTACAGACGTTATACCATATACCATACTTCAGGAAGGTGTGAGATTATGCCTTATTCTATCCAACATGTTTGGCTGAGTATCTGCATTTTGAACTAATCCATTGAAATGATATGTTAGGCTGTATATCATATGCCAACTACCGAGAATGACATGCCATCTGGGAGTATTCCCTTAGCCCTGCAAAGCCTTTTCTACAAGCTCCAGTATAGTGACAACAGTGTTGCTACAAAAGAGTTGACCAAATCTTTTGGATGGGACACTTACGATTCTTTCATGCAGCATGATGTGCAAGAGCTCAACAGAGTTCTTTGTGAGAAACTCGAAGATAAGATGAAGGTAAATATCACAATAATTAACTGTCATTTTACTGATTTCTTTTGTTAACTTTGCTTTGTTCCCAGGGAACTGTTGTCGAAGGAACAATTGAACAACTATTTGAAGGCCACCATATTAATTACATCGAATGCATTAATGTGGACTATAAATCTAGCAGAAAGGAATCATTTTACGGTAGGCCTTTTCATTTCATTTGCGCTTGCACTGAAAAATATTTATATATCATATGATAGTTGCTTATATTATGGTCTTGCAGATCTACAACTTGATGTCAAAGGTTGTCGTGATGTTTATGCATCATTCGATAAATATGTGGAAGTTGAGCGTCTAGAGGGTGATAACAAATATCACGCAGAGCAATATGGCTTACAGGTTCCTACAAATTCTGTTCTATGCTTTGTTAGAATACTTACGTGTAGTTTTTTGTTGTTACACTATTTATGTAGGCATTTTCTTGTTTAAGATATTTCTTATTTTGATGCATATGAAGTCTACTGTGTTAGCATGATTATTATTATTATTATTATTATTATTATTATTATTATTATTATTATTATTATTATTATATTTTTGAGGGGATTGTTAGCGTGATTAGTGTGTATAGCATGACTCAGGGTCTATCTAGTCTAGGGATGGCCAATTTAGCCCATGACTCTTGTATTTATAATTAGTAACAAAATATGCAGTTGCATCTCTGTTTCTCCATAATGCAACAATTCCCCCCTGCTCTCCCTGTTCTGATGTATATGTATCATAGTGTCTTTTTGCTTGTATTCACATGAGAAGTGTAATGTAGAGATTCTCCTTGTCGGTGGTGATGTATGTGTGCAGCACGTTTTAGCATAGTACATATTCTTGTGGGTGCGTGATCATAGCATGGTGCATTACTTGTGAATGATCATTCTTTAATGTGGGTATCTGCTTGCATACATTATTTACTGATAGGATTTTGTTGAAAGAAACTTAAGAATCGTAAGATGTTGATTTCATGGATTTTAGAGTTTTAGAAAGATTGCAGGCATTTTGTAATTTAATGAAGGAGATTGATTTGAACCTGTCTGACATTTCTGTTATTATATTGGCACCCTAATCTCAATTATTTTTTCTGTCAGGATGCAAAAAAGGGTGTGCTCTTCCTTGATTTTCCTCCTGTTTTGCAACTTCAACTAAAGCGTTTTGAATATGACTACATGCGGGATACAATGGTTAAGGTTGGAACTGTGCTAAATCTCACCTTGGAAATGATTAATCACTTGTTCAATTGCATCTGTATGATTATTTGAAGCATGTACGAAATTAGACATCTTTTTAGAATGAAAATTGTTTTGAGTTCTGGATCCTTACACTTCCATCACTTGTGTTGCGCACTAGATCCATTGCATATGCAATCATGAACAGGGAAACCTGTTACCTGGACTGCTGGATCCATATATCCATTTGAATCCTAGCGTGACCTAATTTATAGTTATATTAAAATATTTGTCTAGCATCATTTTTCTTAGGTCAAGCCAAGAGATTTGTCAAAGACCATTATACGAGCCTATGAGGGGTGTCCTTATAGTGCAATGCTACCCTGGGTGGTAACATGCCAACTCAGAGAGCCACATATGTGCTCTGCTTTTTTTGGTTAGGATTATCTGTTTCACGTAGTATTTTTTGCCTCCTTCGACTTCTAGCGTTTGTGTTTTGCTGTTCAAGCAATGAACATAGCAATTGACATGAGGTCTCTTTCATTTATGAAATGTGGAATGGTATAATTTAGATATGCTAAGTGCTAATGAAAAAAACACATATGCAGATTAATGACCGCTACGAGTTCCCCCTACAACTAGATCTTGATCGAGACAATGGAAAGTATCTTTCTCCAGATGCAGATAGAAGTATTAGAAACCTTTATACTCTTCACAGGTAACTTATTTTGTCGTACATGACTATATGTCATACTAATTCAAAAATTTATATAAGCAGGATAGCTGTAAATAAGAAAGCTAATCTGTGTATGTAGAAGTGAGAAATTTAGACATTGTAGCACTTCCCTTTCATTTTAGTTCTTTCAAGATGTTGTTCACCTTTTGCTACAATAGACAATAACTTCACGTGGCGAAAAATGGTACTCTCTCTGTTTCAAAATTTATGCAGTTCTGGCTTTGTACTAGGTTCATTGAACATTCTCTGAACCTGGACAAACATTTGTCCAGATTCATAGAATGTTCTATGAATCTGGACACCCAGAAACATAGCAACTGCATATATTTTGAAACAGAGGGAGTATGTACCATCATTGTCCTTTTGCTCTTACAGTGAAGCTGTGTTAGAAAACTGGAAATTTGAAAATGCGTTATCTTCCCGATTGATACTATATATACACTTATTATCAATTTTTGTTAGACAATCCTTATGGCCTTGATCGTCTTTTTGAAGGTTTCTGATGCTGTTTATCTTCTTTATTCAGTGTCCTCGTTCACAGTGGAGGAGTACATGGTGGCCACTATTATGCTTTCATACGTCCTACGCTCTCGGATCAGTGGTGTGTTTTTATCTGTTTTGCTTATGCGTCTAGCACTATCTTGGCTGATTCGGCATTGCTAGCTGGGGTTTGAAAAACCGATGGAAAACGGACCGACTTTTGCGAAAAACCGGTCTGGCTCGGTATCACCGGTCAGCCAGTTTTCAGTATTTGAATTCGAACAAATTTGAAATTTCAAAAACCGACCGGTAAACCGGGAAAACCGAATGGTTTATTACCAAAGAAGAAACTGTCTTGATAAACCAGAAAAACCGACCGGTAGACCAGAAACTGACCGGTTTGCTTTCAAATTTTGTCCAAATCTGTTTTTGGGCTTCTGTTCGGTTTACCGACCGGTTTTACTAGTTTTCGCGAAAACTTACAAACTGGTCGAGCGCGGTATCCGTGATACGATCGGTTTTATAAAACCTGATAACATGTAGTCGGTTATTGGTCCTACATATTCTTTAAAATGCCCCTCATGAAACTGGGAATACAGTATAGTTACATATTTCTCTTATAACCTTTAGTATCTATCCATTCAGGCTTTATCAGCAGATTGTGTCTCACATCGATATCTAATCCTCTTAATCAGTTTATTAGCTTCGTGTCAGCCTCACGTTGGTTGCATGCTCAGAGTGTTAGGTAGCTTTGGTTCACAATGATAGCATATTTCTTGGGATCTTTTTCTTTGTTTATGGAGTTAAGCTGATGAGCCATACAATGAAGCTATGGGAGAGAGTCATTGAGCACCGCCTGAGGAAGATGACGAGTGTGACCAAAAATCAGTTTGGTTTCATGCCCGGAAGGTCAACTATGGAGGCGATTTTCCTCTTAAGGCAACTAATGAAAAGATACAGGGAACAAAAGAAAGACCTGCATATGGTCTTCATTGACCTAGAAAAGGCATATGACAAAATGCCTAGGAATGTCATGTGATGGGTCCTGGAAAAACACAAAGTCTCAACTAAGTACATTAATCTAATTAAAGATATGTACAATAATGTTGTGACAAGTGTTTGAACAAGTGGTGGGGACACATCTGACTTTCCGATTGATGTTGGGCTACACCAAGGGTCGGCTTTGAGCCCTTATCTCTTTGCTCTGGTGATGGATGAGATCACAAGAGATATACAAGGTGATATCCCTTAGTGTATGCTCTTCGCAGATGACGTGGTGCTAGTTGACGAGAGCAGGAGTGGTGTTGCTGAGAAGTTAGATATGTGGAGGCACACTCTGGAGTCAAAAGGTTTTAGGCTAAGTAGGTCTAAAACAGAGTACATGAAGTGTAATTTCAGTGCTACGGGGCAGGAGGATGGAGATGTCAGCCTCGATGGTCAAGTAGTACCCAAGAAAGACACCTTTCGTTACTTGGGATCGATGCTACATAAGGATGGAGATATCGATGACGATGTCAGTCATAGAATTAAAACTGGATGGTTGAAGTGGCGTCAAGCTACAGGTGTCCTTTGCGACACTAAAGTGCCACAGAAGCTAAAAGGCAAATTCTATAGGACAGCGATCCGACCTGCTATGCTGTATGGAGCAGAATGTTGGCCAACTAAAAGAAAGCATACCCAACAACTAAGTGTAGCAGAGATGCGTATGTTGCGATGGATATGTGGCCACACAAGAAGTGATCGAGTCCGGAATGACGACATACGTGAGAGATTAGGGGTGGCACCAATTGAGGAGAAGATTGTTCAAAATCGCTTGAGATGGTTTGGACATGTGCAATGAAGACCGGAGGAGGCGCCTGTATGTAGTGGGATAATACGCCGTCCCGAAAATATGAAGAGTGGCAGAGGTCGACCACTTTTGACATGGGCAGAGTCGGTGAAGAGAGACCTGAGGGATTGGAATATTGCTGAGGAGCTAGCTATGGATAGGAGAGAGTGGAAGCAAGCAATCCACGTGCCGGAACCTTGATTCTCCTTTTTTAATCCTTTTTTAAAAAACCCCTTTTTTTTAAAAAACAACTTTTTTTCACTCTTTTTCCTTTTTTCTCTCTTCTTTCTCTTTTATCCTGTTTTGCCCTTTCTGTTTTGGTTGGTTTTGCCTCTCTTGTTGGTTCCTGCAGGTTTCATCTCTAGCCTACCCCAACTTGCTTGGGATAAAAAGGCTTTGTTGTTGTTGTTGTTGTTGTTTTTCTTTGTTTATGCACACTAAAATGTTAGGGTATGGCTACTATACTTTTCAAAATATTTTGCGAATTTCACACTGAGTTTCTCTGCCGAATATTGACTTCTTAGGTACAAATTTGATGATGAGAGGGTTACGAAAGAAGATACTAAAAGGCGCTTGAAGAGCAGTACGGGGGTGAGGAAGAGGTATCATTTCTTTTCTAACAACAATTCTTTAATTACCGCCCAGTTTTTTGTTAGTTATTTCTGTCATCATGCTTACTGTATCTTTACGATTCTGTCTGTGGAACAGTTGCCTCAAATAAACCCTGGTTTCAATAACACACCATTTAAATTCACAAAGTATTCAAATGCCTACATGCTTGTCTATATTCGTGAGAGTGACAAGGAGAAAATAATGTGTAATGTTGACGAGAAGGATATTGCTGAGCATTTGCGGGTAAGTAGTTTGTGTAAATTTTCCTCCCTTTTGTATTTAACATGCTTTGTCTTCTTTGAGGACAGTGAAGGATTCAACTGTGCTTCTACAGATAAGGCTGAAGAAAGAACAAGAGGAGAAAGAACATAAGAAGAAGGAAAAGGCTGAAGCTCACCTTTACACTATCATAAAGGTCTGGTCTAGTTTCATTCATACCAGATTTTCTTACTTGGTGGTTCCTCCTGATAGAGCCTGTTTGCTAAAATTGAAAATAGATTGCTCGAGATGAAGATTTAAAGGAGCAGATTGGAAATAATATATACTTTGATCTCGTGGACCATGAAAAAGTTCGCAGCTTCCGCATTCAGAAGCAATTACCCTTTACTTCATTCAAGGTAATGATCACAGTAACACCACTCTTTTTTTGAAATCAAGGCTTCCTCGTTAAGGTTGTTGGGATATTACAGGCCCATTTGCAGGAGATTATCCTCCTTTATTGTGGTGATTTCGAACTCAAATTCAGGCCTTGCCACAAATGGCCTTATTTTCTACTGTACTGTTAGATTTTAACTGGAAACTTACATAGCAACAGGAGGCACTGTACTCGCTTTATGATCTGGATCATTAAACTTCTTTTACTTTATAAAGCACTTCCATGTTGATGTTATTGTTTTTATTGGGAGCTTCTTATATGTTTTTTGTTGGAATGCACTATAAGCCATCTTAATGCTATTGTTACCTAACTAACATAGTAGTAACATCACTTTTTTCCCCCCTAAATTTAATCTCATTTGATTTCTCGAATTAATTGTTTAATAGGAGGAAGTTGCAAAGGAATATGGCATCCCTGTGCAGTTTCAGCGCTTTTGGTTGTGGGCTAAGAGGCAGAATCATACGTATCGACCGAATCGTCCATTGACCCCCCAAGATGAAGCTCAATCAGTAAGTCATTTGTTGTTTTGAAATTTCATCCTCTAACCCTTCAACCGCCTTATGAAATGGAAAATGATTTGGTTCATCACTATTGGAGTTGTCTTCACTAGTTTCTGTTTGCTTTGATGAGTGTCTTTTGCTTGATCGATCCTTTATTTCTAATTTTATTCTTTTTGTTAATATGTTAACATGATTGTGTAGCTTTTTGTTTGCCAATAATTGCATTCGCACATATCAGTTGCTGTTTTACGGTCGGTGAAGTTGTGTGCATTTATGAAGTCTTTGAGACCTGTTGACACATAAGATTGAGCATTAGTTCATTTGGCTGGATTGCTTAATTGTAACGTATTGCAATAAACTAGCAGGATATGTTTATGAGACAAGACTTTGCAGGAGAAATTACAAGAATATCTATCATTGTAGACATCTACTTCTTTCATTTGTGATGATAATTTATGTTTTTACAGGTGGGGCAGCTCAGGGAGGTCTCAAATAAGGCCCACAATGCTGAGCTGAAACTCTTTCTGGAAGTAGAACGTGGACCGGTAAAAAATAAAAATATTATTGTTTGTTTCATGTTTCATATAATGCTGTTTATTATGCCTCCTAGATCTGAGATGTTTGACAATATGCTATTCTTACTTTTACAGGATCAATCTCCAATTCGTCCTCCTGAGAAGAGCAAAGAAGACATATTACTTTCTTCAAGCTTTATAACCCTGAAAAGGAAGAACTTCGGTATGTTTCATGTAAATTATTTGTTAATTTTTGTGATGGAATTCTATTATAAATGACTCACACGGTGACATTATTGTACAGTTTTATCGGTCGACTTTTTGTGAAGGCTTTGGGAAAGCCATCTGAAATCCTAACGAAACTAAATGAAATGGCCGGATTTTCACCAAATGAAGAAATTGAGCTGTATGAGGTGATGCTAGATTAATGTCTACAGAATTATGTATTTATTTCTCTTGAATACACATTTTTTTTCACTTGAAGCACATTTTACCAATGCTCCTTGTTTGATATAGTTCTGGAAAATGGTTGCTTATTCAAGAATGCATCAATATTGATTTATTGTAATCGTGCACTTAATAGTGACGTAGTGATGCTCTTCTCAAGATTGATATTCTGAGACTTGGCTTTCTTATGCTGCAGGAAATTAAGTTCGAGCCAAACGTGATGTGTGAACATATTGACAAGAAACTTACCTTCCGTTCTAGTCAGGTTTCCATACAATCCCTCTTTTATAGATTTATATTTTTTAAACTATATATTTTAGAAACTCTTCTTGATCTTTCTGACTTTTTTCTTATGTTTAGCTTGAAGACGGAGACATTATCTGTTTTCAGAAGTCACCTGTTCCAGGTGGTGAGACTCAAGTGCGCTATCCAGATGTTCCTTCGTTCTTGGAGTATGTTCACAATAGGCAGGTATACTCAGATACAACTTAAGTGCGTGAGTGGTGTTGCGTATATAAATAAAGTGCGAGTAGTGTTGCGTATATAAATAAAGTGTGAGTGGCTTTGTGGATGCAAATGAGGTGTGAGTGGTGTTGTGGATACAAATGAGTGTATTAGTTGCGTTGCGGGTAAAAATGTGTTAGTGGCGTTGCGGATACAAATGAAGTGTGTTTGTGGCGTTGCGGATACTAATTAAGTGTGTGAGTGGTGTTGCTCTTGTGTTGTTTGTTTTTGCGCTGTGCTTGTAACAGTTAGTCTGCTTCTTCTTATTACAACAATGCACAGTTGTCCTGTGTGTTTGAGGAAAAAAGATATAAATCAAGTGTAATATTTTTCAGCTTGTCTCGTGTTTATCAGAATCCAGCGTGCCATTCCTTCTCTTAGCTCCACTTTATGTACTATTGCCTTAACTTACTGTTTACGTTTTCAAGGTGAGCAAAGCCTCCCGACACCACTAGCATTGTAGTATAGTGTATTTTGTGAATCAAAAACTAAAGCACCTTGATCTCTTTCATGCCACAATATTTGCTCATTTCTATAGTTTCTTATCCGCTTCTGTATCATGAGATACCCACTACTTCCACAAATGTACCTAAATGGAACTGATGTATTTATATTTTTTTCACTATTACGACATAACTATATTACATATGCATAAACTGCTGCTTTCTACTGTTCATGAGCCCGTTTTTAATTTTTGTGTGTTTGTACTAGGTTGTGCACTTCCGGTCTCTGGACAAACCAAAGGATGATGATTTTTCATTGGAATTGTAAGGACTTGCAAATCATACTGATTTTTGCATTCGAGCAATGTTTTGAAAGTTAACTTATATGTGTTTCTTTTTTTCTTTTTTGCTTAGGTCGAAGCTTCATACTTATGACGACGTTGTTGAGAGAGTTGCACAACAACTTGGCTTGGACGATCCATCAAAAATTCGGCTTACATCTCACAATTGTTATTCTCAGCAACCTAAACCACAACCTATTAGATATCGAGGAGTAGAACATCTACTAGATATGCTTGTCCATTATAATCAGGTAAAATCACTTTCATCATCTACTCAGTAAATTGCCTTCCTTGGTTTACTCATTAGGTACAGACTTGGTTTGAATTGCCCCTTATATATCGTATTTGCTTGCTGTGTTTCAGACTTCTGATATATTGTATTATGAAGTCCTCGACATTCCGCTGCCAGAATTGCAATGTTTGAAAACACTTAAAGTTGCATTCCACCATGCAACGAAAGATGAGGTTTGTCGCCTGGATGTTATAAATTCCCACATTCATCTTTTGTTGATGAAGTATGTCACTGACACATATAAGTTTTCAGGTTGTAGTTCATAGCATAAGACTTCCGAAAAATAGTACCATCAGCGACGTGATTACTGACTTGAAAACAAAGGTTCTTTCTCATCTGTCTTTGAGTTTATATTCATATTATTTGTTCTTTTTCCTGAGTGTAATTGAGGTTGGGTTTGATGTTTTCTATTAGCTTGCCACGTAATGCCTTTCTCATGTTAGTTACTATTATCTGCTTTTGGTTAAAGCATGTCTCAGTGTCTCACCAATGCTTTGGTTTAATGATCAACAGGTTGAGCTATCAAATCCCGATGCTGAACTCCGTTTGCTTGAAGTATTTTACCACAAAATTTATAAGGTAAATGCATGTTCATTTGTACAGGTAGCCTGTCTATTCAATGCAATGCTCTCGAGGGACGGAACTTATTTGGTTATTTTTATCAGTGTTTAATTATGATGAATAAATTTTCCCTGCAGATCTTTCCACCTCACGAGAAGATTGAGAACATAAATGATCAGTATTGGACACTAAGGGCTGAAGAGGTTTGTTAAAATTCTATGTTTGGTGATGTTGCTGTTGAAATCTCAGTTGTACTCCTCCGTTCTGTTATATTTGACACTGATTAGTTCAAAACTGAACTAGCCAGCATCAAATTAAAAAAAAAACAAATGAGTGTTTGCATAAAACTGTCTGTTGTGTTTGTGTAAAAATGTATTCTTGAATCTGAGAATCTGATAGTTATTTAAACTCATCTTGCATGGCATTGCTCCTATCAATTGACACAGATCCCAGAGGAAGAGAAGAATCTCGGTCCACATGATCGGCTGATCCATGTTTACCATTTCATGAAAGATCCTAATCAGAATCAGGTACTGCACTTTCCATATAATTTCCTTGTTCAAGGTCGTAATCAGAAAGTATATGCAGATGTACGCTTACAGTATTAATTGACATTATTGTTCTCACCGACAGCAGATTCAGAATTTCGGAGATCCATTTCTGCTGGTCATCCGGGAAGGTGAGACAGCTGCAGAAGTAATGGAGCGCATCCAGAGAAAACTTAGAGTTCCTGATGAGGAATTCTCTAAGGTAAATGTTCCTTACTGCTTTTTGAGGGGATTGTTCCTTACTGTTTCTAGAGTCGATTTTGCGTTCTAACAAATACTGATATGAAGTCATTTGAATCTGATCCGTCCATGTGTACATAAGTTTCTTACTTGCTGCCAGTGTTAGGTAGACATTCAGATTCATTTTTGTTTTGATACATATATGGGCCTAAAGTTTTGTGAAAATCTTAGTCTGATCTCCATAGAGTAAAAATGAAAATCCAAATTCAGCAAAATTTTATCTGGGAGCTTTGACTCATCTCTGAGTGAGACGATTAGTTCAGTCTGTCCAAATCTTTGGTGGTGCGCTCCATATGCTTGTTGCTGATGGCCGCTGGTGCAGCTCCTTCCCGCTGCAAAGAGATCACTTTTGCTGGACGATCTCACGTATTGCTGTGACCAAAGCTGAGAATTCCTAACCCTACTGGATTTCATGAGCTAACCTTACTTGGTGAAGTCAGAATTTCAGATGGGTGAAATAATTAGAAAGAGAGGAAGAGGAACCGGAAATGAGAGATGGAAGTTGGATTCACCTTCAGGCGGGTTGTTGGGATAAAGGATGGAATTGGGCAATTGTTCTGATATTTTCGATTTTGGGACAATGATTGCAGAGATATGTGAGATCGTATGTGGCTATATGGCAGTGTCATATCAACAGGGTTTGTTTATCCGATTATGGTATTTAGGGACAGGAGTGGGTGTGGGACTGGGACTTTGTAGTTCCCGTATTAGGACATTGAGTGCACCTTATGTATGCTCAGAGGAGCAAAATAATGAACAAAAGATGAAGGAATTTGGTTGATGGGATAATTAATAAGCCTCTTCACTCTTTGTTGAGCCCTTCCTGGTGACTTCAAGCCCCTCATTCATCTGTTTTAGGCTGTTCCCTATGTTTAGTTGTGTCCTGTTAGCTGATTCATACCATATTTCGAGCAATTACAATATTATATTCCTGTCGATTTGTACTACCAACATGGTTCTTTGATCCTGACAATACTCATTCCATCAGTGGAAGCTTGCATTCATATCCATGAACCGGCCGGAGTACCTCCAGGATACTGACATTGTATCAGCACGTTTTCAGGCAAGTCGTCAGCATTTAGGCATCCTTAAATGTGCATATTGTTCTTTATCTTCACACCCGATGTTTTCTTTGATTATACAGAGGAGAGATTACGGTGCTTGGGAACAATACCTTGGCTTGGAGCACACTGATACAAACTCAAAGCGGTCATACACAGCCAATCAGGTAGGCAATGCTGTCTTTTTCTGAAATGAACAAATGATATGTTTTATTTATCCTTGGACTCCCATCCATGGTCATGCTCATACGTGCAGACTCCCATCCATGGTCATGTTCACATGCGCATCTTTCCACTTTGCTGTCATCATGCAAGGACTTACACTGTGATTTCTTAATGTGTTTTGCCCATACACATAGATTTGATGAGTGGTGTTCTGAATATTGTTGAAAGTAATGAACATCTTTGCTATATTACCATAGCAATTACTCCCTGTACAAGTTTGTTTCTAGCATTGACCATCTATATAGAAGAAGCACCAACATATGACATCATATAAGTACACTAAGAAAATAATTCATGATGGATCTAATGATAGTAATTTGGTTTCTTAAATATTGGTACTCTTTTCTACAAGCTTGGTCAAACTTAAGATAGTTTGAGTTCGGAAAGCTCTAAAAATAAACTTATGTTGAGATGTAGTGATTGGTAGAAAAGCACATATGGCACACATCCACACCCACGTGCATGCATGCTTTAAACTTTTGGGAGTTTATCGTCAAGTCTTGTCTCTTAATGATAATTCTATAAAAGTTGATTTGGGTAAGCTGCGGAACAAAATATGTTACTCTATAAAGTAAATTAACATGCAGGCATGAATTTCATCTAACTGTTCTGTGTTGATTTATTGTGTTGTCTGCAGAATCGTCACACCTTTGAGAAGCCTGTGAAAATTTATAATTGAGAAACCTTTCTATCTGGGCTTCTATACTTTAACAAATGCCTCATCATGAGGTTCTATGCAAAAAGAATTACAAAGGCCGAGGTAGTATGCTGAAGAGGATAACAAAGAAACATCAACAGAAGGAAAATGGTAGAGGAGTATTGGGCCTTTTGTGCGCTAAGGCCTATAATCATGAAGCCGGCAGCGCTGCTTGCCTGTTGTTCATTGCTGGGGGGTATTCTTTTCAAGCCTCTTTCAGGGAACCAAGCAATGTGTGTTGTGTTGATTTTTCATCGTGCTGAGTATGATGATCCCTGCTAGGATAGATGTTTGTTTAATCTGTACATAAGAAAAAGATTTTGGTAGGGGGCATGTATACAGGAGACTGATTGCTGAATTTGCTCCTCTCATGTAACTTGGAACAATGGGAGAGATTGTATAATGAGTTTGTTGGTTCCAATTTTCCGTGTTTATTGTGAAATGTAAGAATAACTGCTGATAGTACAGTTTGAGTTCCAAGAGAAGCCTGTATTCTTTTCCTAGAGTGCAAACTGGTCTGGTCCAAAACACCCATCGTCCACCTTTTGTAACATTGACCGTCATTGCTCAGAAAAAATAAGGTAGATTTTTAATGGAAGATTATGTGGTGCGTCCATCAATAGAGGATCTGAAGGTTGTACATATGAATATAATTTGAAGCTTGATTTTTAAGAGAAAATTCCTTGGCCTCATAAAACATGCAGCTGCCTTATATCATACTCCCTCCGTTTTCTTTTTGATGTTGTCCCAGTTCAATTCAAAAGATGTGCAAATTGTTGCCGTCGTCAGTACAATATAATTCCATCTTCCCTGTCTGCCCCTGTGCTCTGCTCACCCCGAGACCAGAGCTCCTCTCCACCGACGCGCCGCCGCCAGCAACCAAGACCCGACGACGGCAGCGCCGCTCTCCCCGGGGCAGCGGCACGCGAGGAAGCTGAAGGCACCACGCCGCTGCACGGCCTGGACCCCGGCGACGTCTCGCCGACGTTCTCCGGCGAGGTGACCGTGGAGCCTTGGATGCCGAGGTCTCCGACCTGGTCGAGATCGATTAGATCTCCAAGGTCAACGCCGCCCGGCTAGCTGACGAATCCGTCCTCCCCTCCAGCTTCCCTCCTCATCAGTTCCAGCTGCGGCCTCCTCATCAGGTCCAGCTGCGGCCTCCGGCGGGATTGACGTCACATGGCCTTGGCGGCGGCTGCGTTGCACGGTGATGCTGGTCCAGTTGCAATGCTGCAGGTAGATCGACGACCCCCCTGTGCAGCCTGCTCGCACCATCTCGACGACCTGTGCGGCCTGATCAATGACCTCCTCTTAACTTGCTCTGTTGCTCTGTTATGCAACTTCAGAGAAGAAAATTCAGTTTTGCAAAGACTACTGCAGTTTGCTCATACCATTTCTCGATTCCGGGCAGGACAGAGGACTCAGTGGAAGTAATTTGCAGATCTTAAATTGTTCCAGTTTACAGATCTTAAACTGGTTGTGGCATTATCAAATTGAACAGGATGGGTGTACGCTATAGGGTGCAGATTCAGAACTGGCAGGCATTGCTTGCAATGGTGTGTTCACTACTGACCATGCCAATCAGTAATTGACGGCAAGCATCAGAGACTATTATAATTGATGATAAGCAATGATGCATAGCACTCCTGTGTAGATTGATGTTCAGGTTTGGCTTGCAAATCTGAAGTATGATGCATAGCACTTCTGTGTAGATTGATGTTCAGAAATTCGGTAACCAAATTATACTCTTCTCGGTCCTTCTCTCCCTTTCCCCTGCTACAGTCCAGACCGGGCGAAAAGGAGAAGTCGTCGGCCCGGCGTCGATCTTCTCGCTTCCCCCTCCTCTCCGGCGTCCTCGTCGGCGCCGGAGAGGGCGGGGAAGCGGGATCCGCCGCGTGCTGTACATATACCCTACTAGTTAGCTAGGTCTAAGTATGTTAGGGTTAGGTTTACCTATGTCGGCGGCTCGGCATGGGTCTGATGTCCTCGGCTTCGTCTCCGGCGAGCGATGGCGACGGTGCGAGAAGGTGGAGCTCGGGGCTACCTGTGGTTCTTCTTTTTCTTGCATCTTCGGCGGATTCCCTGCTTGTGTGGATGGCGACGGCTGGAGGTTCGTTTTCCTTCTTTCTTGCGGAAAGGAGGACTTCTTTCGCATCTCTGGAGGTGCGCCTGTTGTCTGCGTTGCTGGTGTTTCCAGTGATGCTGGACTGGTGGTCCCGTCGTCGGCGACGTCGCCGGCGGCAGTGGACATCTTTTCCTCTTCCTTTTATCTGTTTGATGGCGGCCGATATTCGTTCATCGTCTATGATGTGTGCTGGAGGAGGTTCCACGCACTGGATCTTGCGGCAAATCCAACGTTTGGAGCTATCTGCAGAGGAGGAAGGTGGAATTTCTCTGGCCATGGCGAGTCTCGCCGGCGGCCAGAACTGTCGAGTGGTTGTTCCACACTAGGGGGACTTTGTTGTAATTTCCAGTTATTCCAGGGTGTTTTTGTAAAACTCCAGGGATGTACTGCGATTTGAGCTTAATATAATCCCCTTTTCGCAAAAAAAAAAAAGTGTAGATTGATGTTCAGATTCAGGTTTGGCATCTGAAGACTGTCATAATTAAGTTTGTCAGCTCTTTAGCGAACACATCAAGTGATGATTTTTAATGTAATCCATCTATGTATGTTCAACAATGCTTAAAGTTCAGAGAGCTTGACAGATTTCAACATCTGCAGAATACTTGTACTTGATTTTCGCATACCTTTTGACTGATTCTAGGATTCTTAATGCATGTTAATTATCAAGATATTCTGAAACTTGTAGGACTGACATGCTCTTTAAACATTACTTTGAGAAAGTGACCAATAGATAAAGGAAGTGAGTCTTTTGAGAAACAAATGAATAGGACAAACATTTCAAAATCGAGGTAACCATGAATATCTCATAGTTCACAAGCAGTGTAAAATGCAGAATGGAGTTGCAACAGTAGAACTACTGCAATCATGCCCTATGTCATTGTGCTGCTGTTAGCTGCACAATTCCCTGCAAAATGCATGGTACTTAAAGCTCTTTGGTGGCAGGAAATTTTCTCATAATATGTGAAAAAGAATGACATGTTTGTGAGAAACTGAACCCAACAGATGTGGAACAGAGCTAATGCTGTCCAAATCCCACATGATATAGAGTAAACACAATCAGACTGACAATAAGATAAAAATAGAGTGATATCAGCAAAATTTATTTCAATGACATATGCAAGGATAAGCTTTTCACATGATTTCCAGCTTTGTGGAAATGATATATGCAAGGATGAGTAAAGTACTTCATGTAGTCCAATGTTTAGTCTTGTTAATGCCCTGCCATCTTTGAGAAAAATTCAGATGCTTGTTGGGTTGACAGTGAAGTACTCCATGTAGTAAAACCTTGTTGCAGGCACACACTAACACTGACAATGAAGTACTCCATGCAGTAACCATGTTCATCAGTTTGTTGTAGGCATTGTGTGGCTTATGGTATTTATTCAAGACTTTCGTATCTGAAATTAAACTGCTACTGGAATCATTTTTCCAATGATAAACTGAACCCAACATATTGACCTGTCAGACAATTCCTTACATGCCAGACAATATGCTACTGGAGTAAAATGTTTGTGATAAACAGAACCCAACAATTGCAATGGAGCTAATGCAGTCCAAATCCCACAAGATATAAACACAACTGACAATAAGATAAAAATGGAGTGGCAACAGCAGAATTTATTTCAATTGCACTAAGTAACATGGTGAATGACAGACACTAACAAGTTCAAGCTCCATGAC
Source organism: Eragrostis nindensis (assembly GCA_012490785.1). Taxonomy (NCBI): domain Eukaryota; kingdom Viridiplantae; phylum Streptophyta; class Magnoliopsida; order Poales; family Poaceae; genus Eragrostis; species Eragrostis nindensis. The sequence goes on from JAAXCT010000594.1 coordinate 157,843, forward strand.
AATGAGTACCAGTACATCTCAGGCAGTAGTAATAATTTACAGAACAAGTTCAAGCTTCATGACAATCTGAATAAATTACATGAGTTACATGAAAAATTATTCATTTAATTTATCAATTGCCATTTGCACCAATGCGGAATCGCAATCGACTTGAACTGGGAGACGCCCTTGCCTTTCCAATGACACTTATTCATTAATTTTGGCCATAACTTCTTGCACCAACGTCACTTCACATCCCAGTTGCAAGGGTAGAAGACCTTGTCTTTCAAGCATTTGTTTCCTTATATGCGGTGTGTCATATCTGTTACCACCTCAAATTCTCATAATTTCTTTCATACATGCTTGGAGCGTCAAAAAGATTCGATTTGCTTTCTCCACTGAATATTCTTGGTAGGCCTGATCTAGATATTAAAATGTAAGCAATTCATGAAGATATACACAAACCATTCATGAAGCAGCTTGTCATTGGGAATTTTAGAGTACATTACCTTGTCAACAGCAGCTACCAGATCTTCTAATGTTCTCGATGTCGTCTTGTACTGGATCGATTGGATGGAGTTAAAGAAGCCAAGATCCAAGACATTTAAATCTGGTGAATTAGGTGGCTGACATACAATTCTGATGTCGAACCCATATTTCTTGGCAGCATCACAAAAAAGATTATCATTGGGAGAAAGGTGGGGCTTAGCATTATCTTGTTGAATGTATATTGGCTTACTGGCATCTTCATGTGGCCACCGAGAACGGATTGCCGGCAACACCTTTTCTATCATATATTCTCGAGTCACGATCTTGTCGACTGAATCTAAAGGTTTCATCTCAATTGTACCAGCAGGTCTGTTCGCACTCGATCTCTTTGCTGCTTCATATTTTATAAAGGGGAAACAACCAATTTTTCCATCAAAGGTACAGTTGTTCTCAGAGTCAAATCTGGGCCTAGCAAACGCAGTCAAAATCATGAGCTTAGGGATGTGACTCTTACTCTTGCATGTACGCTCTACAAGTTGTTCACCTGGAACAGCATAGTACCTCTCATTCTTCCTTGTTATGTTAAACCATTTTTCATCGATGAAGACAAAGTCAAACAGATCTTTAAACAAAGGATCAGTAGGTATGGTCCTTGGATCTAACATTGAAAAACACCATTTCAACCTCTCCTTTTTGTTCTGCTCTGTCAAATATGGTTTTATGGCACTTGAGACACGCGTAATGGTACCATCTCTCTTCATTGAGTGCACTTTACTTTTGCTCACATGAAAGTGTGTTGGCAAGTCGATGGTTGAACGGCTTCCAATGTCTAGAGTGCTAAGTGTGGACACATCCACTTCCATCTTCTTACGGTTGGTGGCCTATATATAGCTGGTTGCTCGCCCCTTTGAGTTGCTCTTGGACCCAGGAAAGAGGGGAGGTGCTGCCAAGAAGCCAAGAGGAAGAAGTGTGAAGCACTTGAGAAGGATTTGGAGTGATCCTAGTGCTTGAGAGAGTAGCAAGTTGCATCCTTTGATCTCTAGGCTAGTGTGGGCTTGAGAGAGTCATCTAGGGCTGTTACTCTTGGTCTATGGCAAGGCCTAGACCGGTTAGGCGTCGGTGTTGAGCTGTCCAAGGAGATTGTGGAAGTCGACACAAGTTTGTACACGGTCTTGGAGCTTCCCGTGCAAAAGAAGCATCACTAGTGGAGCGCCCTTTGGCACGCATCAAGTGCGGAGCCTTACCTCCGGAAGAGTACCCGGGATCGAGCCCGGCGGGACGTGCCCGCGACTTCACTCGGAGGGTGAAGTGTGCTCTAGGAGGGATCGCCATCGAGCGGAGGGACGGGGTCGAGACTCCGGCGGGAGTGACCCAACGTGGAGTAGGGGAAGGCGCCATCCTTCCGAGACCACGGGAAAACATCATGAGCATTCTCTATCCCTTCTCCTTTACTACTCGCATTTACTTATCGCACTTCATATGATTGCTTGTAGTACTTGAGTTGTGCTCTTATCTTGCTTGTATGTTTACCTTGGTACCTACTAGCTTCACTAGGTTTGCTTGATTGCCTTGCTCGTGTGCTTACTTGTTATAGCCTATCTAGTAGCTCTAAGGACTCTACTTAGTGTGCCTAGTATCTTGGTTGCCTTGTCTCTAGTTATCTTGTTACCTTGCCTTGCCTAGCTTAAGTCTTCCGCTATCTATCTATCTTGTGCTAGGTTGCTAGTGTGGTGTGTTTGTGTTTATCTATATGCACTAGCTTTATAGGTTAAGGATACTCCTTAGTGTGCTTTACCTTGTTACTAGAACTACTCGCTAGGAGTTGCTTGGGTGTAAGTGTTTGGGAATAGATTCTAGAGTGCACCGATTCACCCCCCCTCTCGGTCACACGATCCTTACAAGTGGTATCAGAGCCAAGTGCTCTTTATTGGGGCTTTACCGCCTTGAATCGTGACCGGGATTGCATGTGGGAAAATAGAGTCCACTCATGATGACGTTTCTAACACTTCCATCGCCTCTACCTTGATTGAGCCTTATGATTGTGTGCTTAATGACATTTCCTACTATGATGTGCGTGATGAGTATGATGAGCTTGTTTTGAGTGATAATGAGGATATCACTAACTTCGCATCTCGCTTGTATGTTCTTGCTAGGAAACTCATGTCAAGAGGCTATCCATCTATTATGCACAAGCATGTTGTGAAGAAGCTTATCCGATCTCTACCACTCTCGCGGTTTGGTATTCTTGCTTTTGCTCGAGTGGATGAGTTTGTGAACATGCCCTATGATGAGGTGGTTGCTATTCTCTCCTCTCTTAAGGAGGATATCAAGAAGGGCAAGGATATCTCTCATGCGAGTGAAGATCAACACATTGAAGCTCAACCTCTATCTCAAGCTCAATCATCATCTCGTGTTGGTGAAGGTTCTTCTTCTCGGGATCAAGAGGATGGATATATCAAGCTATGTGATGAGTTGGACCACATCTCAATGAAGCCGAATGAAAGATCTTGTTGAGTTTGCTCTTCGAATGGTTTCACTCATCAAGAGGATAAATGAGAACAAGCTTGGATAGTCACTAAGGGTCAAGGTCTTAGAAGGTTTCTTGATGCTCTTCCGAAGGACAAGTATGGTGATCACATTGAGTTTGAGAGCTTTGAGCTTGAGTCATATTCAATTGAGCAAGTCATTGAGATCGTCACAAGAAGAAGGGCTCGCTCTTTGCTCTCTAACACATTCAAGACCCCAAGTGATGATGAGGAAGAAGAAGAGAAGATGATAGAGTTCCCGTCTTCTATTGTGATGATGACTATTCAAGTGCTAGTGATGATGAGCCGGAGCCTATCAAGGAATATCACATGAAGAGAGAAGTCTTGCCATCCCTCTTGAAGACTACTACAACTTGTATGAGCCGGATCTTGCCGATCGGCCTCACTATCACCTCTTCGACTTGTATGATGTGTTTCTATAGGAAAGATGGGGAGTCTTGGCTTGATTGTTGGAAGAGACTTCTTGTGTTGGTGGCTAGAGTGAACTCTTTTGAAGGAGAAGACAAGATTAGTGATGAGCATGCTATTCACACGGTGATCTCTATGCTACCATACAATAGGAAGGTCCACATTCTAAGTGATCTCAATGATGATATTAGTGGTATGACTCTCAAGAACATGATCTTGATGGCACTATCCTATAAGAATCAAATCTACAACATTCTTGAGTACTCAATGCTAGTGGAGATGTGGGAAGGTTTCAAGGTCTTCATCTTGGAACTCATGTCACACACATGGGTGTTGATCGGACCATGTGGAGACACAATGGAGTCACCAAGGCAATGATTGACGCCTTGGATGCATTGGACTTGGACTTTCTCAATGGAGTTCCTATGGCCTACATCAAGAGCAAGCAAGAGGTAGATAACATGTCAATTGATTCTTTTGATACTAACCCTCCTCTTTGCTTGATGGCTACTTCCAAGGTGAACTACAAGATTGGTGGCAAACATTGGGTGTTGGATAGTGGGTGCACTCAACACATGACCGGTACTTCATCCATCTTCACCAACTTGGAAGAAAATGAAGATCATGACAAGGTCACATTTGGGGACAACTCCAAGCACAAGGTGAGAGGTCTTGGTAAGGTGGCTATCTCGAATGACCTCTCTATCTCTAATGTATTGCTTGTTGAGTCCCTAAACTTCAATCTTCTATCCGTGGCTCAAATATGTGATCTTGGCTTTTCTTGTAACTTTGATGCTAATGGGGTGGTTCTTCATAATGATGCTATGGGTCTCACTATCAAGAGCTTTCGTCATAATAATTTATATGTTGTTGATTTTGAGACTAACATTGTTGCCCCTAGCACTTGTCTCTTCACTAAGTCCGCTCTAGGTTGGCTATGGCATCGAAGGCTTGCTCACATTGGTATGGGTCAACTCAAGCATGTAATGAAGAACAAGCTAGTGAGAGGAAGTCAAGGAAGTCAGAGTAGGGTCATCGAATGCTCTCAGTATGATTGCCTTTCTCTGATGAGAATTCCAGAATTCCTGAAAATTAGACTTGAGCATCGACCACAGCTGCCACTTCTGCTACTCGAGAGCACTCAAGGTACTCTAGTTCTACAGGCAGTGTTGTGCCCTGTCCACTACTGTGAAAACAGAGAGCAACACAGCTGGCCAAAACTTTCGGCATGTTTGTTGACAAGTGATATTGCTAAGCTTCGCCCAATACCCTGGCCATATTTCATCTCAAGCATTGATTGTTCTATGAATTGGCATGTCAGTTTTGTTTGGAAACCGCCATGGTGTCCTTATGCTGCTACACTGAGCACTCAAAGTTACTGCTGCACATGTGTTCTATCTCCAGTTCTGAAATACCATCTATGTCCATTGATAAGCTGAAGTTGCACTATGGGCACCAGGTTCTCTTGCTTGAGTTATGGGGATTGTTGGCACAGGAACTCAGCTTGGATTTATTTGCACAAAGTAACATCTGCATCTCAAACTTTGAGAAGAGATGATGAAAAATATTCAGAATTCTTCCTTGGCAAGTATCTTGGGAATGTTCCGTGGATTCAAATCCTTTCATTAATGCAGCAGAAGTGTGGTGGTGTTTGTGAGCTTGCTTGGCTTAAATGGATTCATATGGTGCTTGAGTACTATGCTGCTATTACAATTGGCAGAGTTGATTGTCACATATATTCAGAGAACAACATCAGTTTCAGTTCTAATGCAAAGAAACTAGTGGATCACTTTACTGCTATGTGCTGAAGCATCGTTGGCCATCTGCTACTATGCATGAACCTATTGGGCCAATTTCCGGAGCCAAGCAAATATACATTCAGAGCAGCAGAGGCGAGGTGGTGATATTCTTGTGTATACTCTTTGGTGTGTTCAGGCTCACGTCTCAACACCAAGTTGGCCTTATTGCAAGTGAATTCTCAGTGGAAACAATACAAACTGCATTGTCAAGAATTCTGAACAGAGCACAGTATGTAACAACTATGCTTGGCCCATTAAGGCCACGAGCTGACATAGACAGCTCAAGCTTGGCTCGTTAGGCACACAAGCATAGTTAAACATTGATGGCAAGAACATTTACAAATTTAAGCGTGTTGATAATACGGAAGTGCAGTATTAGTGTCAAAATTTTGGACATGCAAAAGTAATCAAAATTAGTCAAGAATGGTTGTCAATATCTGCAAACAGGATATCCATTCAAACACTCAACATAAATGTTGTCAATAATATGCAATATTATGCTTGATCTAATGTTTAAGGAAAAAATTCATTTTACTACCTTCAAGTATCTTTGTTGTTCACTTAACCTCTTAAACTAAATATTGGTCCATTTTACTCTTCAAACTATTTAGACTAGTTCAATTCACTTTCTTATGAAATTTTCTTTTTTATTTTCCTAGGTACACATCATGTTTAAGGGTAATTTTTTGTGAGATTAATTAGGTTGAAACATACCACGTGTTAGAAAATGATTGAAGGAATTTTTGTTACCATTTTTTATGTTGGAAGATGTGGAATACAAATTTCACATGTGAGATAGATTAATTCAAGAAATTATTTATAAACAATTCAGGAAAAATGTTCTAACATAGAGTATGATGTCATCTAACATCCTACAAAATTTGGACATCAACTATAAGCCATACAAAGAGAAACAAAAATGAAAAAATCACTAGGAGGTGAACCTAACAAACCTAGATAGATCGGAGGAGTAAATTAGACCAAACTTTAGTTTAGGTGGTTAAATAAACAACACAGATACTTGAGGGTAGTAAAATAAACTTTTTTCTTTTTTCTTTTTAGACAGTGCAACAACGGTTCCAGCCATTACAATCTCTATCGATACATTCCCACAGATATTTTTGGGACATTGTAATCTGCTGATGGTCCTCGGTCCATTGGTATTTGACCATTACTTTTTTTTCTCTCCGTATCTGTCCTTTAATTTAAGTTCATCTTGTGCATTATTGAATGATTTGTAGGAGCATATATTGCTGCACTTTGCCTGCCATCCACTGATTCATACTTTATATGGAAAGAAGTAGATGAGGAAGCACATAGTTAACCAGGTAAAAAAATGTACTGTCGCCACGAATTACTAGAGCATGTAGTACCTATAAAACGAACGCATTCAGAAGAAAGATCAATTTATTTCTCCATGGCAGTAAGCAATGCACAATAAGAAGTTTCAAACTCAAGAAACAACAAGAAGGAACAACAGGAACAAACATGACACTTAATTAGAACAACAGTTGTGACCCCGTTGTCGCAACGATGCAAATTAATCTGCTTGCAGAGCTTACTACGGGCAGCACGGCCTGCAAATTGCACAGCTGCCATGTGGTCTGAGTAACCGCGCAGCGGACGCATAGGTGGATTGAGCACGGATGTGGGCATTGCTGGGGCATACGAAGGATTCCGTCGGCGGGATAGTCCATGGCGGCCGCCGCTGGCACCACCGTAAGGAGTCACCTTTGAGAAGGACCAGCTATGTAGTGGCATGCCAAGCCGGAAAGCAAGTGGCTCAAACCTCATCCATCCAAGAATTTCTTGTCACCATCAAGACCTCTTGAGCTCTTACACATTGATCTCTTCGGGCCTACACTTATGTGAGCATTGGTGGGAATCTCTATTGCTTGGTGGTAGTGGACACTACTCAAGATATACTGGGGTATTCTTTCTTGAGAACAAGGCACAAGCAATTGGGATATTCAAAGTGTTTGCTAGAAGAGTACAAAATGAGTATGGACCATCAACATCAAGAAGATTCGGAGTGACAATGGACGGAGTTCAAAAACTCTTATCATTGAAGACTATTGTGATGAGATTGGCATAAGCAGATTTCCTCTCGGCTACATACACTCCTCAACAAAATGGTATTGTTGAGAGAAAGAACAAGACACTTATCACTCTTGCTCGTGCTATGCTTGATGAGTACAACACTCCGGAGAGTTTTGGGCGGAGCTATCACACAGCATGCTACACCTCCAACCGGATCTACCTATCTCACAAGTTACTAAACAAACTCCATATGAAGTGATTGTTGGGAGAGACCGAATGTTGCCTACTTCCGAATGTTTGGTTGCAAGTGCTACATCTACAAGAAGAGGGAAAGATTGGCAAGTTCCGAGAAGAGGACCGACGTGGGCATTCTTGTCGGTTACTCCGGGCTCGGCCAAGGCTTATCGGGTTTACAACACCTCTACTACCGGCTTGTTGCAGAAACCTATGATGTGCAATTTTGATGAGTCTCACAGGTCTCAAGAAGACCCTCCTTCTTCTCATATTGTAGGTGATGAACCCGTGGAGAAGCTTTGGGAGACATGCCTATTGGTGAAGTTATTCCTCGTGAAGAACTGAAGATGACCCTCCGACACCTCCTCCTCCTCACAACTTCATCAAGTGGACCTTCTACGAGCACATCTCAAGAGAATCCAAGCTCTCCCTCAAGTGAACAACATCAAGCACCTTCAAGTGATCCGCAACAAGCATCTTTGAGTCAAGCTCCTTCACAGCGAACCGCAACAGCATCTTCGAGTCAAGCTACTACCAATGAACCGCAACAAGCGCCATCAAGTCTACCTCATGCATCTACGAGCCAAGCTTCACCGAGCAATCAAGAACAAGCACAATCTACTCTCTTTCAACTCAAGATGAGGGTCGGGTTCACCTCTTCGACAACAAGACACTCACATCTCTAGGGAGCAAGCCGCAAGAGATGCGCAAGACACTTCGCCGGCTCCTCCTCCTCCTCGACAGAACTTCAAGAAGCACAAACCCATTGCTCGGATCATTCACGTGATCTCTCATTGGGAGTCCTTCTCAAGGATAAAGACTAGGAGAAGTCAATATAAACCTAATATGTTTGATGAAGCTAACATTGTGAGAATTTCTCTCTTTTGTCTCTACCCTAGAACCGAAGACGATCGAGGAAGCCTTGAAGATCACAAGTGGGTGCTATCCATGCAGAGGAGCTCAACAACTTCAAAGGAATGATGTTTGGAAGTTGGTGAAGCGGCCCAAGCATCCAATGTCATTGGTCTAAGTGGGTCTTCAAAACAAGCAAGATGAGAAGGAGCAATTGTGAGGAACAAGGCAAGACTTGTGGCGAAGGGCTACTCTCAAGTTGAAGGCATCGACTTTGACGAGACCTTTGCCCCCGTCGCTCGTCTTGAGGCTATAAGAAACTTGTTGCTTATGCTTCTCATTTTGATTTTAAACTTCACCAAATGGATGTGAAAAGTGCATTTCTCATGGACTAATCAATAACAGTTTATGTAGAGCAACCTCCCCCGCTTCGAGGACCCCGAGCATCCGACCATGTGTACAAGCTCAAGAAGGCTCTCTTACGGACTCAAACAAGCACCAAGAGCATGGTATGAACGACTTTCGAGATCATCTCATCACCAAGGGCTACAAGATCGTTAGTATCGACAACACTCTCTTTACTAAGCATATTGGTGATGATCTCTTTGTTTGTCAATCTATGTTGATGATATCATCTATGGCTCCACTACGAATCTATAATGATGAGTTCCGTGCTCTTATGAAGAAAGAGTTTTGAGATGTCCATGATAGGTGAACTTCATGTCTTCCTCGGTTTTCAAGTCAAGCAAATGAAGGAGGGCACGTTCATCTACCAAGAGAATACACTCGGGATCTTCTTAAGAGATTCGGCATGGAAGACTCCAAGTCCTACGACACACCTATGGCTACAAGTGTCCCTCTTGATGTGGATTAAAAGGTATAACCGTGGATCCTAAACTCTATCGTTCTATGATTGGTTCATGTTGGCGGTCGTTAAACCCTGTTTTGACCACCACAATACCGGTAAATAAAAGCATGTCACCAAGATTCTATGCATAGTAGTTAGATTAATGCTACTCCACAAGTTTTGGTGATATTTTGATGCGGAGGGAAATATAGAGGAAGTGGGCCCAGCTGGCACAAAGACAGGCCGGCCGGCCCCACCACAGGCCCCGACCCCACAGATGGCTACAGGCCACGCGGCTTCCTCCAGTGGGCTGCAAACAGCCCACAACGTAGAATCAAAAGTCTATTTCAGAATTCCAAATCCACCGACGTTCTAGAAGGTGGGCTGTTTGGGCCTCAACTTGGCCCTCACTCCTCTTCTGACGCCCCCACGAAGCCACCGACTGGACAACCGCCATCAGGAGACATCGGGACCGTCCAGGCGAAGGCGGTGGCCAACGCCACAATGGCGGCCCGGCCGGGCCCCCTAGTTGGCCGGCCGGCCTACCTTGGCGGCCCCGCCACTCCATCTTTCGCTATAAAATCCCTCAAGTCCTGAGGAGGCTATAATACCCTCGGCTACCAACGCAGAAGCAACGGCACCTCACACTTGAAAGAGAAGACCCCAAGTAGGGTCACGCTCTTTCTCATGGAAGATCACTCCACTTGTGTAGTTTAGAATAGGATTAGTATTTTAGTCATGGGAGTTAGAGTAGAAGTGAGAGCTTCGCTCGGAGCTCCGGAGTTCTCTTCGGAGTTTGGGTAAAGTTCTCGTGTATCTTTTCTTTTATACTTTCTTTAATATAATATTTTCTTATTTATTTATTTTCTTATTATTAAATTTAGTTTCCCTTTTAGTTTATATTTATTTATTTAAGTAATTATTATAGAGAAATTCTTGTGTTGGATCCACGTCTGTGTATGGTAGATACGAATGAGTTGTTTGCTTGAGGACTGGCAGTAGGGACATAATTGCCTTATTGTCACGTGTCCCGCACAATTTATTTGGATTTATTGTACATGGGTGGCTTGCTCTTTGGCCAAGAGTACGTTACTAGGATAGTTGTAAGCATGGTGCTTGAAATTGTTCTAGCGTGTTTTGCCCTCAACCCCACGGGATGATGTGGTAGCCGCGAGTGTAGGTGACAGCTACACCGGTCTCTGTAGTCCACCCGTTCGGGTTGAGTGTGTAGGGGCCTAGACGCGGTCCGTTGACCGGATACGTTGAACTAGTTCTCGGGTTGCGTGTCTTGGCGGCGGCCGTGCCCCTGATGCACTTGAATGTATCTGTAATGAAAGCTTAAGTAAATAATTGTAGACTATCGTGAAACTAAATGCTAACCCCTAGGCTGACTGATACCTTCTTCTCGTTGTCCTCCCAAACTAAATGCTAATTCCTTGTTATCTATATCGATGGATGTTCTCCTGAGTGCCACACATATCATATATGTATCCCTGCTTTTGGTCTAGTTTGCAAGTTATAAATAATAGATGTTTCTTTGTTAATTCATATATTCTTAGTCCTGCTTCCCCGTGGAAAAATATAAATACGATAACCTTGGAATACTCCCGGGTGAAATGCTACAATGGTGTTCCGTGCGCTTGCGGAAATTGAATTTAATCTTTTTGCGTAAGAAACGCCAACAAGCATTTCTGGCGCCGTTGCCGGGGAAGCAATGGTTTAAGATATCTTTGATTGACATCGATTATCTATTATGATTAATTTGCTGCTAGACTAAGAATCCACCTGCATTTGTTTGAGCATATCACCATCGCATCTGCACTGTTTTCTTTCCAATCCATCTGCATATTTAATTCCCGTCCATTCCACCCGCTGCATTTAAAAAAGAAACCCGAGTGCCCAATCATAGGCCTCGGGCTTTCAAAAAAAAAAAAAACCCGAGTGCCCAATCATAGGCCTCGGGCTTTGAAAAAAAATATTTATAAAAAAAAAAACAAAGAGAAGAACCCGAGTGCCTAATCATAGGCCAGGGATTTTGCAAGAAAGGTTGGATTTCTATGACAGGAAGAAGGAACCATATGTGGCGGAACCAAGATGTTCAGTGAAGAAATCTATAGCTTAGCCTTGCATACGATTGCAAAGGCTAAGCTTGGGGAGGTACCGCCAGGTACGCATATGCAATTATTCCTTGTTTTTCTTGTCATATATCCTCTCCTTTCATAAAAAAATAAAAAAATATATAATAAAAAAAATAATAATGCTGCCTGAATCGTTCCATGCTTTGTGAATGCAAAGATATTTTGAGTTGCTCTCTGATAAAAATATGCTGCATCTTTTTGACCATACCCCTGCTCTTGAAGTTTCTTTTCATAGATGGGTGTTGGTTGAAATGTTAGTCATCAATCAATCGCTTGCGTCTCTTTCTGTTGGTTGGGTGAAGATCACTTCTGTGCCTCTGTTCTCCATTGAGATTATGCCCGGTGGCCGTTCAACCAACAGAAAATACATGTCTCTATGATGCTTTCATGACAAAGGAGAGATTCAATTTGCTCTCCTTACACAATTTATCGAATTAGACGTGGTGTCTAGGTTGATTAATGGAACTATAGAGATATGCCGGATGTAGACGAATGGATTTGTACTAACCAATGCAGGATCCTTTTGAGAGCAAACCAAGTACATCAGGCAACATGAAAGGCACATAATTCAAGAAGGAAAAACCAACCAGGCGGACCTAGTACCTTCAAATGAAAATTTAATCGCTTAGCTTTGCACATGGTTGCAAGAGCTAAGCTTGGGGAGGTATCGCCAGGTAAGTACTTCTATACAATAGTATACTCTTCTTGAATTGTGCCTTTTCCTTAAAAAAAAAACCAAAAATATTAGGTTCTCGGCAAAGCCCAATAGGGGCTAGCCACCTGTATCACCCTCATTTTTTTTGCAGACACAAGAAGAATGGAGGAAGCGGCCTATTCAAGTTTAAGTCTTGCAAATACTCAAGCTTGGGGAGGACCCCAGGTAAGTATTTCTAACTTTTCTTGAATAATAAACTCCCTGTTTCGAATAAATGCTAGAATCTTGGTGTTATGCTACGCATAAGGGAAATGATGATCGAGTTACAAATTAGCCTCTCATGTGTCGCATAGATGCAACCTCTACTCCTGACATATGTGTTATTTTTATTTGAGCATGATCACCTCATGAGTTTTGCTTATTTCCGTGGGTTGCATTTGTTACACCAGTCTGAGCATTGTGGATTGTGATATGGTATTTGATTAGGACATGTTGCAATTTCTTAGTATGGTTTCATCCAGAGATGTTTTTCTTGAATTGCTGCAAGTACTTAAAACCCTTCCGTTTTGACACACTTCTCTTAGTGTGAGGATTTATTTACCTACCAGAGCCATATCATAATAGTCGAAACAGACCCACTCATAGCCAATTGTTTATGTATTGAGTTTTGTTAAGGCTTGATGTGCTCTTGAAACTAAGCACTCCTAATTTTGGTCATAATTCCTTCGCGTATGTTTTCAAAATCTCTCTCCACCAAATAAAAAGGGGAATGTTTGGATAAATCAACCAAACATTTTTCAGAGTTTGCAAAACTTTTGGTCCATCCAAAGCTCAAGAATATTTCAAAATGTTTCCTTTTGAACCATGCAAAATTTATGGCCCCTTGCACCATGGAGTAGTAAAAAAAAAAAGAAACTCCATGGTTGCATGACAAAAGTCAATGGCCATATGGTTCTTATCATAAACATCTTGAGCAAAGTAAAGGACCATGTTTTTCAAAACCCCCTTCCACAAGTGTGAGTCCATTTTCTCCCCCTTCATCACATCATTTCTTATGACCAAATAAATGGAGTTGCTATGTTGATTGAGACTCATTCTTTAGCTTTACAATATATGCATGACATTTGTGCATTCCGTACCAAGCTCCACATACAAAGCCTCATTTGGTAGAAGGTAGGATGAGTGAAGCTTGTAGGAATAGACTCACTTTGTAGGTAAGAGAAGTGCCTGCCAAAATGAAGGAGAATTTTTTGCACCTTACCTTGCAGCACATAAAAACTCTGGATGCATACCTGCTAGAATTGATTACTTGTCCAAAAGTGTCGTTCTAGTCTTCAATGCTGCATGACAAGGTGTATCATATAAGCCCCACGATTTTTTGCAACACTCATGAATATTTTGTGCTCTCGTAGATTTACCACTGTTTAGGGAGTATATTGTTGCATCTTTATTACCCATGGGGCGCTTCTTTGTAACTCCTGATCCGCCGGTACCCTGAGTTGAGTTTGCTCGGGACGAGCAAAGTTTAAGCTTGGGGAGGTTGTTGGCGGCCGTTAAACCCTGTTTTGACCGCCACAATACCGGTAAATAAAAGCATGTCACCAAGATTCTATGCATAGTAGTTAGGATTAATGCTACTCCACAAGTTTTGGTGATATTTGGATGCAGGAGGGAAATATAGAGGAAAGTGGGCCCAGCTGGCACAAAGACAGGCCGGCCGGCCCCACCCATAGGCCGGCCGGCCCCACAAGATGGCTACAGGCCACGGCCTTCCTCCAGTGGGCTGCAAACAGGCCCACAACGTAGAATCAAAAGCCTGTTCAGAAGAATTCCACCGACGTTCTAGAAGGTGGGCTGTTTGGGCCTCAACTTGGCCCTCACTCCTCTTCTGCCGCCCCCACGAAGCCACCGACTGGACAACCGCCATCAGGAGAGCATCAGGACCGTCCAGGGCGAAGGCGGTGGCCAACCGCCACAATGGGCGGCCGGCCGGGCCCCCTAGTTGGCCGGCCGGCCTACCTTGGCGGCCCCGCCACTCCATCTTCGCTATAAAATCCCTCAAGTCCTGAGGAGGCTATAAATACCCTCGGCTACCGCAGAAGCAACTGGCACCTCAAACTTGAGAAGAGAAGACCCCAAGTAGGGTCACGCTCTTTCTCATGGAAGATCACTCCACTTGTGTAGTTTAGAATAGGATTAGTATTTTAGTCATGGGAGTTAGAGTAGAAGTGAGAGCTTCGCTCGGAGCTCCGGAGTTCTCTTCGGAGTTTGGGTAAAGTTCTCGTGTATCTTTTCTTTTATACTTTCTTTAATATAATTATTTTCTTACTTATTTATTTTCTTATTTATTAAATTTAGTTTTCCTTTTAGTTTATATTTATTTATTTAAGTAATTATTATAGAGAAATTCTTGTGTTGGATCCACGTCTGTGTATGGTAGATACGAATGAGTTGTTTGCTTGAGGACTGGCAGTAGGGACATAATTGCCTTATTGTCACGTGTCCCGCACAATTTATTTGGATTTATTGTACATGGGTGGCTTGCTCTTTGGCCAAGAGTACGTTACTAGGATAGTTGTAAGCATGGTGCTTGAAATTGTTCTAGCGTGTTTTGCCCTCAACCCCACGGGATGATGTGGTAGCCGCGAGTGTAGGTGACAGCTACACCGGTCTCTGTAGTCCACCACGTTCGGGTTGAGTGTGTAGGGGCCTAGACGCGGTCCGTTGACCGGATACGTTGAACCTAGTTCTCGGGTTGCGTGTCTTGGCGGCGGCCGTGCCCCTGATGCACTTGAATGTATCTGTAATGAAAGCTTAAGTAAATAATTGTAGACTATCGTGAAACTAAATGCTAACCCCTAGGCTGACTGATACCTTCTTCTCGTTGTCCTCCCAAACTAAATGCTAATTCCTTGTTATCTACATCGATGGATGTTCTCCTGAGTGCCACACATATCATATATGTATCCCTGCTTTGGTCTAGTTTGCAAGTTATAAATAATAGATGTTTCTTTGTTAATTCATGATATTCTTAGCCCTGCTTCCCTGTGGAAAAATATAAATACGATAACCTTAGAATACTCCCGGGTGAAATGCTACAATGGTGTTCCGTGCGCTTGCGGAAATTGAATTTAATCTTTTTGCGTAAGAAACGCCAACAAGCATTTCTGGCGCCGTTGCCGGGGAAGCAATGGTTTAAGATATCTTTGATTGACATCGATTATCTATTATGATTAATTTGCTGCTAGACTAAGCATCCACCTGCATTTGTTTGAGCATATCACCATCGCATCTGCATTGTTTTCTTTCCAATCCATCTGCATATTTAATTCCCCTCCATCCCACCCGCTGCATTTAAAAAAAGAAACCCGAGTGCCCAATCATAGGCCTCGGGCTTCCAAAAAAAAAAAAAACCGAGTGCCCAATCATAGGCCTCGGGCTTTGAAAAAAATATTTATAAAAAAAACAAAGAGAAGAACCCGAGTGCCTAATCATAGGCCAGGGATTTTGCAAGAAAGGTTGGATTTGTATGACAGGAAGAAGGAACCATATGTGGCGGAACCAAGATGTTCAATGAAGAAATCTATAGCTTAGCCTTGCATACGATTGCAAAGGCTAAGCTTGGGGAGGTACCGCCAGGTACGCATATGCAATTATTCCTTGTTTTTCTTGTCATATATCCTCTCCTTTCATAAAAAAATAAAAAAAAATATAATAAAAAAATAATAATAATGCTGCCTGAATCGTTCCATGCTTTGTGAATGCAAAGATACTTTGAGTTGCTCTCTGATGAAAATATGCTGCATCTTTTTGACCATACCCCTGCTCTTGAAGTTTCTTTTCATAGATGGGTGTTGGTTGAAATGTTAGTCATCAATCAATCGCTTGCGTCTCTTTCTGTTGGTTGGGTGAAGATCACTTCTGTGCCTCTGTTCTCCATTGAGATTATGCCCGGTGGCCGTTCAACCAACAGAAAAATACATGCCTCTATGATGCTTTCATGACAAAGGAGAGATTCAATTTGCTCTCCTTACACAATTTATCAAATTAGACGTGGTGTCTAGGTTGATTAATGGAACTATAGAGATATGCCGGATGTAGACGAATGGATTTGTACTAACCAATGCAGGATCCTTTTGAGAGCAAACCAAGTACATCAGGCAACATGAAAGGCACATAATTCAAGAAGGAAAAACCAACCAGGCGGACCTAGTACCTTCAAATGAAAATTTAATCGCTTAGCTTTGCACATGGTTGCAAGAGCTAAGCTTGGGGAGGTACCGCCAGGTAAGTACTTCTATACAATAGTATACTCTTCTTGAATTGTGCCTTTTCCTTAAAAAAAAAACCAAAAAAAATATTAGGTTCTCGGCAAAGCCCAATAGGGCTAGCCACCTGTATCACCCTCATTTTTTTTTGCAGACACAAGAAGAATGGAGGAAGCGGCCTATTCAAGTTTAAGTCTTGCAAAGACTCAAGCTTGGGGAGGACCCCAGGTAAGTATTTCTAACTTTTCTTGAATAAATAAACTCCCTGTTTCGAATAAATGCTAGAATCTTGGTGTTATGCTACGCATAAGGGAAATGATGATCGAGTTACAAATTAGCCTCCCATGTGTCGCATAGATGCAACCTCTACTCCTGACATATGTGTTATTTTTATTTGAGCATGATCACCTCATGAGTTTTGCTTATTTCCGTGGGTTGCATTTGTTACACCAAGTCTGAGCATTGTGGATTGTGATATGGTATTTGATTAGGACATGTTGCAATTTCTTAGTATGGTTTCATCCAGAGATGTTTTTCTTGAATTGCTGCAAGTACTTAAAACCCTTCCGTTTTGACACACTTCTCTTAGTGTGAGGATTTATTTACCTACCAGAGCCATATCATAATAGTCGAAACAGACCCACTCATAGCCAATTGTTTATGTATTGAGTTTTGTTAAGGCTTGATGTGCTCTTGAAACTAAGCACTCCTAATTTTGGTCATAATTCCTTCGCGTGTGTTTTCAAAAATCTCTCTCCACCAAATAAAAAGGGGAATGTTTGGATAAATCAACCAAACATTTTTCAGAGTTTGCAAAACTTTTGGTCCATCCAAAGCTCAAGAATATTTCAAAATGTTTCCTTTTGAACCATGCAAAATTTATGGCCCCTTGCACCATGGAGTAGTAAAAAAAAAAAACTCCATGGTTGCATGACAAAAGTCAATGGCCATATGGTTCTTATCATAAACATCTTGAGCAAAGTAAAGGACCAATGTTTTTCAAAACCCCCTTCCACAAGTGTGAGTCCATTTTCTCCCCCTTCATCACATCATTTCTTATGACCAAAATAAATGGAGTTGCTATGTTGATTGAGACTCATTCTTTAGCTTTACAATATATGCATGACATTTGTGCATTCCTTACCAAGCTCCACATACAAAGCCTCATTTGGTAGAAGGTAGGATGAGTGAAGCTTGAGGAATAGACTCACTTTGTAGGTAAGAGAAGTGCCTGCCAAAATGAAGAAGAATTTTTGCACCTTACCTTGCAGCACATAAAAACTCTGGATGCATACCTGCTAGAATTGATTACTTGTCCAAAAGTGTCGTTCTAGTCTTCAATGCTGCATGACAAGGTGTATCATATAAGCCCCACGATTTTTTGCAACACTCATGAATATTTTGTGCTCTCGTAAACTTACCACTGTTTAGGGAGTATGTTGTTGCATCTTTATTACCCATGGGGCGCTTCTTTGTAACTCCTGATCCGCCGGTACCCTGAGTTGAGTTTGCTCGGGACGAGCAAAGTTTAAGCTTGGGGAGGTTGTTGGCGGTCGTTAAACCCTGTTTTGACCGCCACAATACCGGTAAATAAAAGCATGTCACCAAGATTCTATGCATAGTAGTTAGGATTAATGCTACTCCACAAGTTTTGGTGATATTTGGATGCAGGAGGGAAATATAGAGGAAAGTGGGCCCAGCTGGCACAAAGACAGGCCGGCCGGCCCCACCCATAGGCCGGCCGGCCCCACAAGATGGCTACAGGCCACGGCCTTCCTCCAGTGGGCTGCAAACAGGCCCACAACGTAGAATCAAAAGCCTGTTCAGAAGAATTCCACCGACGTTCTAGAAGGTGGGCTGTTTGGGCCTCAACTTGGCCCTCACTCCTCTTCTGCCGCCCCCACGAAGCCACTGACTGGACAACCGCCATCAGGAGAGCATCAGGACCGTCCAGGGCGAAGGCGGTGGCCAACCGCCACAATGGGCGGCCGGCCGGCCCCCCTAGTTGGCCGGCCGGCCTACCTTGGCGGCCCCGCCACTCCATCTTTCGCTATAAAATCCCTCAAGTCCTGAGGAGGCTATAAATACCCTCGGCTACCTCAGAAGCAACTCGCACCTCACACTTGAGAAGAGAAGACCCCAAGTAGGGTCACGCTCTTTCTCATGGAAGATCACTCCACTTGTGTAGTTTAGAATAGGATTAGTATTTTAGTCATGGGAGTTAGAGTAGAAGTGAGAGCTTCGCTCGGAGCTCCGGAGTTCTCTTCGGAGTTTGGGTAAAGTTCTCGTGTATCTTTTCTTTTATACTTTCTTTAATATAATTATTTTCTTATTTATTTATTTTCTTATTTATTTAATTTAGTTTTCCTTTTAGTTTATATTTATTTATTTAAGTAATTATTATAGAGAAATTCTTGTGTTGGATCCACGTCTGTGTATGGTAGATACGAATGAGTTGTTTGCTTGAGGACTGGCAGTAGGGACATAATTGCCTTATTGTCACGTGTCCCGCACAATTTATTTGGATTTATTGTACATGGGTGGCTTGCTCTTTGGCCAAGAGTACGTTACTAGGATAGTTGTAAGCATGGTGCTTGAAATTGTTCTAGCGTGTTTTGCCCTCAACCCCACGGGATGATGTGGTAGCCGCGAGTGTAGGTGACAGCTACACCGGTCTCTGTAGTCCACCACGTTTGGGTTGAGTGTGTAGGGGCCTAGACGCGGTCCGTTGACCGGATACGTTGAACCTAGTTCTCGGGTTGCGTGTCTTGGCGGCGGCCGTGCCCCTGATGCACTTGAATGTATCTGTAATGAAAGTTTAAGTAAATAATGGTAGACTATCGTGAAACTAAATGCTAACCCCTTGGCTGACTGATACCTTCTTCTCGTTGTCCTCCCAAACTAAATGCTAATTCCTTGTTATCTACATCGATGGATGTTCTCCTGAGTGCCACACATATCATATATGTATCCCTGCTTTGGTCTAGTTTGCAAGTTATAAATAATAGATGTTTCTTTGTTAATTCATGATATTCTTAGTCCTGCTTCCCTGTGGAAAAATATAATACGATAACCTTGGAATACTCCCGGGTGAAATGCTACAATGGTGTTCCGTGCGCTTGCGGAAATTGAATTTAATCTTTTTGCGTAAGAAACGCCAACAGTTCACTTCTTTACCTTACCGCATCTAGACCGGATATCATGTTTAGTGTGTGCCTTTGTGCTCGTTATCAAGCTAACTCCAAGGAGTCCCATATGAGTGCCGTGAAAAGAATTCTTAGGTACATCAAGAGCACTCCTACAATGGGCCTATGGTATCCAAAAGGCTCGGACTTTGGACTTGTTGGCTATGCGGACTCGGACTTCGCCGGATGCAAAGTGAGTAGAAAGAGTACCTCCGGTGGATGCCAATTTCTTGGACAATCACTCATCTCATGGAGTTTCAAGAAACAAAATTGTGTGGCTATCTCTACGGCGGAGGCGGAATATTTGGCGGCCGGTGCTTGTTGTGCTCAACTCTTATACATGAAGCAAACCCTATTGGACTATGGATTATCTTATGGGCTAGTACCTCTCTATTGTGATAGCGAAAGTGCTATCAATATGGCTCTCAACAAGGGTGATCACGGCCATGCCAAGCACATTGAAGTCAAGCATCACTTCATTCGAGATCATGTGGCCAAGAAGGATATTGAATTGATTGGTGTTCGGACTCATGAACAATTGGCGGACATCTTCACCAAGCCACTTGACAAGAAGACCTTTTGTAAGCTCCGGGAGAACTTAATGTTCTCGACCTCTCCGACTTCACTTGATATCCTTGAGCTTACATTTGTATATATGTATATATACTTTGCTTGTTTTTGTTTGTGTTGTTGTTTTTGTGTGTTCTTCTTGTTTTGTAGGACCGACGACTAACCTACTTGAGATAGCAATGAGCATGGGTTAAGCTTGGGATTGGTGGCACTTGGCTCCCGAGGCTTTGAAGAATGGCTCGTTGTGATCAAGCTCATGGAGGGCTCAAAATTGTTGTTGGTAACTTCGCTCTTAGCTTTCTCTTGCTTTACCCTTATAGCATCATGCATTGTACACTTATCATTCTTTGCATTAGCATCATGCATCTTGCATAAGTGTATCGGCACCGAGCACCCATCTAGGGGGAGTTGCTTATTCACAATATGAGTATATGACCTCCTATGATGAATTTATAGCAATGCTATATGAGCTTCATGCCCATTGAACCAAGATCTTTGAGCTCCAAGGTTAAATCCACTTGCGCGGCTCAAAGTCTAAGGGTTCATACATTTCCATCATCATCAACTAACCCCTATGTACTTCAAGACAATATTCTTTTGAGAATGTGTGTAGGGAAATTGTTGGGAGATGGAGAATCACGGATCAAGGGGGAACTTCACGCCAAATCAAGTAACTCATTTTCCCACTCGTCCCATATATTTACACTAACCTTTTCTCCCTCGGAAGATTTATATTTGAGTGATAGATGCCAAAGGGGGAGAAGAGTTGGGCTTAATGATCGAGCAAGAATATGGGGGAGAAGAGTTCGAGCGGAGAAGAGTGGGAAGAAGAGGTTGGGCCTATGAAGGGTCATGGAAGATGTCACCTCAAGGGGGAGTTTGTACGAATGAAGATCAAGTGATCAAGTCGATCGATCTTCACACAATCTTGAGGTGATGAAGAAGAAGAAGCAATGCCGTCTCAAGGGGGAGTGTGTGCGAATGAAGATCAAGTGATCAAGATGATCGATCTTCACACAATCTTGAGATTGGTGCACTTGTCAAGGGGGAGCGGAATTCTACAAAGTAAGTATGAAGGTAAAACCCTTGCAACCTTTGCTTGTCATAGCTCCATGTGCTTTCTTTCACTTGTGATATGAGTTTTTGCTCTAACTTGTGACTTCTTTTGAGCTATGACTTGCCTCGACCTAATCAACAAGGTAACTATCTCTCTATCATATACTTGTTGTTTAGTGTCTTGATCGAGTTGCGCTTTTATCTTGGCTTTTGTCATTACATTCTTTATCTTCTCGATCATTTTTATCATGGTTGTCATCCATCACCAAAAAGGGGGAGATTGTAAGCTTCATGACCATTGGAGCTAGGGAAACCCCAAGGTATGAATGTTTTGGTGATAGGATGAGAACCATGAATGTGACTAACACTCTTTGTGAGATCTTATAGGTCACATATGAAGAAAGCTCCGTCCGTTGGTGGTGAACGCCAACACACCATGAACTTAATGACAAGGATGATTGGTTGCCTTCATCTACACAAGAACGGACTTGATGGAGTCGCGGAGAAGATATGGATCAAGGCTAAGGACATGCTAGATCCAAGCGGGTGTTGCTTGGTTAGATGTTAGCTTGAGTCCATAGGAAAAACCGGACTATCAAGAGGGTTCGAGGTGGTTCTCTTAGTACACACTAGTTATAGAGATCATTGGATGCATGGTGAGTCTCTCAGGGGCTAGGGTGGCAGAAGAGGCTTGAAGGAACCAAGTTTGAAGATGTTGGAAGCAAGGATCAAAGAAGTGGTCGAGTTCCAGCAGAAGAGAAGCCACCGTAGGATACGGTGCCAGTCACCGTATGATACGGTGACTGCAGCAGATGAAGACCAGAGAAGAAGAGTTTCTGGCAGAAAAGAGAAGGAGCCACCGTATGGTACGGTGCCAGTCACCGTATGATACGGTGACTGCAAGAAGAAGAAGTCCAGAGGTGGTGATGACCTGGCAGAGAAGACAGAGGTCACCGTATGATACGGTGATGGTGTCACCGTATGATACGGTGGTCACCGTATGGTTTCCAGAGAGTTGGCAGTTGCTGGAAGCTGAAGAAGATGAAGCCACCGTATGATACGGTGGGGGTCACCGTATGATACGGTGATACCTGAAGATGGAAGTCCAGAGATGGAGATGCTCTGG
Organism: Eragrostis nindensis; assembly: GCA_012490785.1. NCBI lineage: Eukaryota > Viridiplantae > Streptophyta > Magnoliopsida > Poales > Poaceae > Eragrostis > Eragrostis nindensis. The sequence continues at coordinate 180,035 of JAAXCT010000594.1, forward strand.
CAGGTGACGTGGAGGTCACCGTATGATACGGTGGTCAGAGTCACCGTATCATACGGTGATACTTACGGTGACTTGGTTTCTGGACACTTTTGGGCAACGGCTAGTTTGAGGTTGGTGGCCTATATATAGCTGGTTGCTCGCCCCTTTGAGTTGCTCTTGGACCCAGGAAAGAGGGGAGGTGCTGCCAAGAAGCCATGAGGAAGAAGTGTGAAGCACTTGAGAATGATTTGGAGTGATCCTAGTGCTTGCATCCTTTGATCTCTAGGCTAGTGTGGGCTTGAGAGAGTCATCTAGGGCTGTTACTCTTGGTCTATGGCAAGGCCTAGACCGGTTAGGCGTCGGTGTTGAGCTGTCCGTTGGTTAATTCAATAATGACTGCTACTCCGACCTTTTTTCTATGTACTATCAAAATGCCTATCTCCTTCATTGAGCAAGTAGATAAATTCAGAATGCATCTCCTTGGGATAGAGGGAATGTTAATAGAAAAGGTGTCTACCTAGTTGCATGGGGGTCTTGGAATCATTGATTTGAGGGCTCAAAATACTGCTTTGCTGTTGAAACTCTTGCACAAATTCTATGATAAAATGGACTTGCCTTGGCTGCAACTTACTTGGAATGCCTTTTATGCCAAACCCATTCCAACTCACAGTACAAGTAGGGATGGTGTTGGCTCCTGGTGGTGGAGAGATGTAATGTCTCTTTCTGAAAATTTCTTCATGATGGCAGCATGCACAGTGAACGATGGATCAACTGCTCTTATGTGGAAAGATACTTGGGTTCTAGGAGCCCTAAAATGGAGATTCTCTCAATTGTTTTCCTTTGCTCTAAACAAAGATATCTCTATAAAGGCTTTCTTGAGTAGAGACATACATGAAAATTTCTGGTTGCCTCTGTCTATGGAAGCTTCAGAGCAGATGCAAGAACTGCAGAGTCTTATCTTGCAATTGCAAATCAATCCTGATGAATGTGATAAATGGAAATATATCTGGGGTAATGAAAATTTCACATCAAAACAAGCTTACAGAACTGTCAAAGGTGCAAATGCTTCTCCAATTTACAAATGGATGTGGAATGTGCAAGAGGGAAGCACAAATTCTTTTTCTGGTTGTTGTTGCTGACGCAAGGAATCTTTTACGAAGAGAAAAGAGAACTTTGCCTTGCTATGACTATGCTATGCACATCACATACCGAGGAGACTTTACTTCATCTCTTTTTTGGCTGTCCTTTCTCTCAATCATGCTGGAGATACCTTAACATTGTATGGGACACTCAATTATCAGCGCAGGATATGATCTTGCAATGTCGAAGAAATTTTGGATCGATGATTTTCAGAGAAGTAATGATGGTCGCTGGGTGGACAATTTGGTGCCATAGAAACTCGATCATTTTTTATGGTGGAACTTTATCTTTTAGCCTCTGGAAAAAATCTTTCAAAGTTTGAACTTGCTCTAGTTGTTCTGAGAGCAAATGAAAAACCAAGCGGCCTCTTGAACTTTGGTTGAGTAGTCTCAGATAGAATTTGTTTTTAGGGTCTTTTTTGGGCCTACGGCCTTGTACCATGTACATAAACCCTTTAAAAAATTAAAAAAAATTAAGTAGGGTGCTCCCTTGCTGTTCGCCTAAAAAAAAAATCCCACAAACACTCACATTGAAAATCACAAGCAGTGTACTTTAGAAACCTAAAGCTTTGGTTATATAGTAGTGCCGTAGTGGTCATCATGTTCGCATGCTTCATTGCACAAGCAAAAGGTACAACAAACTGAAAATCGATACCGACATCAATTCAATGCTACGGACTGTTCATCATCACCATCTCATACGGATGCAGTTGACACACAAGCTTCGCTCAACCCTAATTGCTACAAATCAGATTGCTGCTGCTGCCCCATCCGTGCATGTTGTCGCACGTTGACCAGATTGGATCAGACCTTGATCTCTTCCTCAGCAGATTTAGGGCGGTCAGATTTCTTGCTCGACATGATGCTGTTGAAGTTGTCTGACTTGCACAGCAGGATTTCGATCTGAAACCAAGAACAAAGGTTTAGATCTAGGAGTTACTGTACATCAAGATTCAATGGGGCTACAGGAGTTCAGAAAGTCGGAAGACACAATTGAATTACCTTGGCCTTACGGACAAGGCGCCCCTTCGACTCATCTTTGGTGCCAATGGTTGATGTCAGGATCTCTGAACAAGAAAAGGTAAACAAACAGTGAGTGTAATTTCCTAAATTTAACATGTGAAAGATAATATTGTATTCAGAATAATTGGTTCTCACTCTTTTCGGTGGCAAGGCCGTTGTTCTTGAGGATCTCAGCAACAGTGACAACGGTGCCGATGGCTGCAGCCAAAGACAGGTCAGAAACGCAAGCAAAGTAGTCATACACGAACGCAATTATCATGTAAGTGTTGAAATAATGTTTAAGAACAGTTCGATCCAGTGCGTGTTAAGAACAGAATGTCAGATTCCATGCATGAATGAGAGAGACAAAAAAAAAAAAAGCAAGAGATGCGACTGAAATTACCCATCCCGAGAGCAGAGAGCTCAACCTCGTCGTAGTTCTGCATGTACCTCTGCATAAAACATTATATATATTCACACGGGGTTAATTTAGAGACCGTAACAATTCGTTTTTATTTGAAAAGAAGGAATGTGCTCTGAAATATATTAGTCTACTAATAATTTAGCAATCTATCTATAAATCAATTAGTTCAATACTTGATTTTGTTTTCTTGTCTTTTTGACCATTTCTGGCTAGTTCGTTAATGACATCCATGTTTAGGGCCACGATCCATCCATATTCACAAATCCAACAAATGAAGTTCTCCCAGTTCCGTTAACACATTTTAGCCAAGATGAAATAAAGTGCGACTAATTAAGTACCTTGGCGAGGTTGACGTAGAAGTAGAGCGGCTTCTTGTTGGTGGAGACCTGGATGCGGTTCTTCTTGGCCGACGCGCCGGCCTCCGCCTCCGCCTCCGCCTCCGCGTCCGCCTCCACCTCCTCCTCGGCTTCCGCTTCCGCCTCCGCCTCCTCGCCCACCACCGCCACGTCCTTCTCCGCCGGCGCCGCCTCCTCCGCCACCTCCCGCTTCACCTCGGCCTCGGCGGGCGCCGCCTCCTCCTCCTCCCTCACCAGCTGCGCCTGCGCCACCTCCTCCACCTCCGCCTCCGCCTCCGCCGCCGGACGCACCGCCTGCATCTTGACCGACCGGCCGGCGGGTTGATGGATCACTTGATGCGCTAGCTCGTGTGTTCGTCAAAGGACCGGTTCAGATCGAGGAGCGAGGGTGCTGCGAGCTGCTCGCGAGCGGGATGGGAGAGGAGTGGAGCGGAGGCGCCGAATTAAGTAGCGCGCGATGCGTGGCGCCGGCGGTTGCGCGCGGACGCGCGGTGGCCCGGAGGTGGCGGAAGCCCCGGTGGTTATATTTGGGGACCGGCAACTGCTCGCGCGGATGCATGGCCGTTGCATCGCATGGATGTGCGTACGTGAGGCATTCCAGATCGAAGGATTTACTGATGAATTGATTGGACAGAATGTCTAGACTGCGCAGCACCGTACCAGATTTTCTTTCTGAGTTGTGTAACAGCGAATTGAGTTCATCACGACATGTTTCGCAAGAACTGTTTTTTTTTTTTTGGCTCCACTGACGCAACTTTTTTTTTTTTAAGCATCCAAAGCCCGTCTACGGTATGATGGCATCAAGTACCAGTCACTAGAAATCAACAACAGTGACGGAAAAGATGACATCAACAATACCCTAACAACAGTGCCGGGCCTTGTTGATGTCATCAAAGCCTGTTACTAATTTTGTAATACAGTAGCGGGACTGTCTGCCACAATAAATGTTTGGCCCATTTTCTAACCTTACATACTGTCACACGGCCCAAACAATCCAATCGCATACAAAAAATAGAACACTAGCCGTCCTCACCCCTCTCTCTCTCTCACGCGCACACACACACACTTCGTGATGCATCTCATAACACTCCAATGGAGTGTGCTGAACAAGACTATGGATCTCACAAATTAAACCAAACAGTATCATCTGTAAGAGCCCACATTAGCTTGGGTAAGAACTAAGAGGGAGGGGCTAAATTTTAACCCAAGTCACATCAAAGAGAATCTTACCACATTTAGGAGTATTAAATGAAGTTTAATTACAAAACTAATTGCAGAATCCATGGGCTAATTCGCGAGATGAATCTAATAAGGGTAATTAAACCGTGATTAGCAATGTTTGCTATAGCATCACTATAGCAAAACATAGATTAATTAGACTCATTAGATTCGTCTCGTAAATTAGCACCTATCTGTCAAAAAAGTTTTTTAAATTAGACTTTATTTAATACTCCTAAATGGTAAGATTCTCTTTGATATGACAAGGCTAAAATATAGTCCTGAGGAAACGAACACGCCCTAAGCAACTGCAACACAGTGGCGTAGCTAGGATTCAAACTCAGAGTGGGCTGACGAAATTCTTTTTTGCCGCTCAACAAATTTGAAGGGTTAACATAAGTACAAGTTCGATAGCTTAATAAAATGTCTTACAAACATAGGGAATCAACAATAATGGTAGCAAAAAATGAGCCGTTGCATCGTTCGAGGGAATATAAAGTGAAGAAGAATCTAATTTCTTTGCAGCAATTTTCCAAAAAAGAGATGTGATATCTCTATATCTCTTCTTCATTCTTCACTAATCTGCAATACAAATGTCCAAATTCATTAATTTGCAATCTAAAACAGCAAATCCTCAGAGTTTCCGACGCAATGCATCGTTTCAACAATTTTCTCCTATTTCAATATTTTTTATGCTATCTCAACATTGTTGGTTTATTGTTTCAACAATTTAACAAAAATAATGTTGACTTTGCATATTAAAATTGTTGAACTAATTAATTTACGATGTTGAATCAGTTAATTTAGGTTGTTGAATCTTAACACAAAGGTTCTCGCAAAAAAAAAAAAAGAATCTTAACATAAAGGACAAGGCGGGAGTAGTACACAAACCATTCCTACATGCGAAAAGAAGATTCAAACAACAGCTTGCGCAGGCCGTAGGCGTGAAAATTGAAACGGTTTGACTGCTGCTTGTCATAAAGCGGACTAAAAGAAACACATTCTCTCCCGCTCGACGGAACGAATCCCTCGCTTGTTTATCAAAAAAAAAAAAAATCCCTCGCTTGACGCGTGAGGCGGAAAAGTCGTCGGACATCAGTTGAGCGCGCTCGCGGCGTCAGAGTGGTGAATATATGGCTCGCTGGACGACGCTGCTGCCTGGACACTGGACAGCCTGGTTCGCTCATGGGCTGTCTCAGCATTTTTTTTTCTTTTTTTGGACAGTGGGCTGCTTGATTTGGGCTTTTTGTAAAGGGTGGAGGTGGGTCGCGGCCCAAATCTTAGAGTGGGCCGCAGCCCACCCTGTCCACCCTTTGGCTCCACCAATGCCGCAACAAGAGTTAATCTATTATTTGATGATTATGAGCATGCTTTACTAAGAACTATTTATCCCCTTCCTTTCAAAAAAAAAAGAACTATTTATCCCCTAATACCACCTAAATGATTATGAGCATGCATTTACCGGAAAGCTGTCCATTTAATTAGGTGAGAGCCGTTACTGAAGACATACAAATGATTACGAGATTCTGAGTTTCAACTTCACGAAATATTATGAACCATTATATGAGGTTCTATCTCAAGTATTATATACAGATAGAAAGCAGGAAATTTACTTCCATAGTCAACAAACAACACATCAATTGAAACAGTGCGGAGGGAGTTATGGCTATTTTGGTGAAGATTAAACCAGATCCAATCAGACCTGTTTGTTATGAACGCCGTGTTCCATTTCTGCCCCGTTTTTTTTTTTTTTTTTGTCTAGCAGACTAGCCCGGTCTGAACATGTGTTCCGTTTTAGATTTGTGTAACTTTGATTTTGCCCAACTAGTAGGAATATTTCTAGTATAAATAGAACATGTACCTCTTGTGTAACCCTAACCATGATTTGAACTCAAGGTTGGCTCTTTCGGTATGAAGTGCAGTTGTTTTGTGCGGTGACCCTTGAGGGGCTGAGGCTTGTCGTTCTGGATTTGGAGCTGCTGCGCCACCAAAGTGGTTGACCTGGAGTGGCTCAGTACGATAAGGGAAGCAAGCACAAGAGAAAGCTGAACCGAACTCTCTCCTGACTTCCTCTCTACTGTAGCTCTTCCCCAACCTGCAATCCACAGCCTCCTTCTTCCAAATCTGATCGGCCCCCCTCCCCTATCTCTTCTCCGGTAGCACCCGGCGTGGAGCGGGAGGGGGTCCCATCCCTGTACAGGTAGCGTAGGTTCTCTTTTTTGTCTTTGCTTCAGTAGTAGTTGGAGCTCCCGCGTCGGCTCGCCATAAATCGCCGCTGCTCCGGCGTGTGATTTGTCTATCTGGCGTCGGCGTTGGTTTTTAGTGTTCTTTGTGATGTTGTCCCGTGTGGGTGTTGCCGTGATGGCTTTTGTTCCCGCCGGTTTCCTCCCCGGTCGGTGTATCATCTCCCCCTTCTGCTCTTTTGCTCTGGATTCAGTTCATTGGAGGGTCGTTGGTGGCCGGAGCTCTTCGTCATTGCAATGGAACGAGCACTGGGGGTTCCTAGCTTGGGTTGATCGCCTCTTGTTGCTGATCCCCTTTCTTGGCTGGGTTGCCCTTCCATGGTCGCGTTCGGTGTTGCTTCATCAAGATATACGGCGACGACTTCTACCTCTGAAGCAGCCTCTGCGGCGGCTACCGGATGGACCGCCGGTGTGTCAAGCATGCTGTCCTGTGAGGCCCTTTGCCCATTCTTTCCGTGGTGATTCGACGGCTTCAGGTCGTTCTCACCAGCTGGTCCCGGCAAGAATGGAGGTGTTTCGTTTGGGAGCTTGGCGTTGGGGTCTTTGGCTACCTCTTCTCTCCCGGCGATGGAGTTGTCTGCGGCTGTGCCTGTGTGCTATTAGAAATCTGCAGCTTTCTCCATTGGAGGACTTGTTTGTAATTTTAAGTTTCTTTTATGTCCTCTTTTGTAAGTCTAAGGGCCTTAGTGAAATTTCTGATTTCGTAAGGGCCTTAATGCGTATATACTGAATCTTCCAGAGTAATGGAGCGCCTTGTTGCCCTTGTGGGCGTTTTTCCTTCAAAAAAAAAAAAGTGGTTGACCTGGTGTCGATGGTGATGGAGAGGATGTTGTGGGAGTCTACCGAAACTTCGTTGTGATAGTTTGAGTTTTGGGTAGTTTATTTTTTCTTATACTTGTACAGTTTATCCTGGTTTCCTTTAATTAATATGAGGCGCCTTCTTTTTATTAATATAAGTTGGAATACTCTAACAGTCCGATCCACAGAATCTTTGTCCCACAGTGCTGTTTAAGCAGACACGAGATAATACAACACTTTTATCTTAATTAAAAGTCATTATTATTATTACATCAAAGGTTTAGAGTACAGCGGAAGTATTAAAGTTCAGCGGAAGCAATAAAAGGTAGTTCGAAAACGAAAAATACACGAGAGCTACACTACTCTCATCGATATAGCATGAGTGACAATCTGATACCCGATCAGATATCACACTAGCAACAACCATCACTGCAGCGCCTAATCGAACTCCCAGTGGGCAGTCCAACCTGCTAGGACTTGCACATCCCAGAGAAGAACACCTTCAGGCAAAATGACATCTGCACTACCTGAAAACCACATAGGCACAAAGCCTGAGTACTAATTACTCAGCAAGACTTAACTGTCAAATGACTTCTAGACATGCATAGGCTGACATAGGTTGGTTCAGTTTAAAAGGACTCGCACTAAGCAACAGTAATCCTTTCTAGCATATTTTAGCCAAGTTTTTTTTTTTTTTGGATAATACGTATCTGCATTAAAAGTTAAGGAAAAAGTACATAACCCCGTACAGACATACGTATACACGGTTCGGATACAACCAACACGACTGCAACAAGCCACAAGCACCACACCCGACCTCGCCCCGCCGGAGATCCTCGCCACCGCTGCACACAGCGAACGACGAAGAAACGGCAGGCAGGCCGCCTAACACCAGGTGAAGCAACGCCCGCAGGCTACAACGGCCGAAGAACTCCCCACCCACAAGATTAGAAAACTGACCACACCGGGGAAGACTCGCCGGGGACTCCTCCCCATGCTTGGCACCCGGAGAAGGAGGAAGAAAGGCCGCCGCCGCAAGCCGGAGGAAGACGAGGCACCAGCCCTCCAAACTGCACACCCAGCAGCCGCATCGCCGCATCCGCCCGCCAAAAAAGTCGCCCGAGCCGCCGTGGAAGACCGCGGCAGCCGGCGACCAGCTGCTCCTGACTGGAGTCCAAGACCCGCCGGACTCCGCCCTCACGAACCCCTTGCCGCCGACGGAGCCAACAGCAGCGAGGCGGGGATTAGGTCGGAGGGACCAAGACCCAAGGCGACGACGGCAAACCCGCCTCGCCATCGCCGCCGGGACCAAAACTAGACAAGCTAGACCTACAACTACCTAAACCGCCGGATCCGCACCGTCTCCCTCACCCCACGACGCCCAGAAGGCCGCCGGAGGCGAAGGGGACTGCCGGATCCGGCGGCGGAGTTGACGCCGCCGAGAACTCTTTTTTTCGCCTCTTCCTCCCTGTAGCACGAGAGGATAAGGCTCGCGAGAGTTCTGGGCGGATTATTTTAGCCAAGTTTTATCTTCATTAAACAGTGGCATAAGTGAGAATAACGGTAAAACATGAAATTGAACATAACAATTATGAGCAATAAGCATATGAGTAGTAACAGCAGTAATCCATCATGACAGCCAATATAATCATCATCAATTGCCATTTGCTACATGAAGGCTCAATTCACAAGCGGTACTCATTACTGCGAGGGACAGCGATTGCAATCGATTTACACCAGCTGGGAAAACCCGAAGTACACGACGTATATGCACCACCAAAGGTCATATACGGCAACCTTTCACAAGACAGTAAATAATCAGCACGGGTCTAGTCTCAGAGATTGGGCAGCCGTTCCACCAACGGTACCTCGTACCTCCCATGGCCTGAACCTGCCCAATACACCTGTATAGGGTACCGTACCACCTTGTCACCATACATGCTACATCAGTTTGCTAGTTCCTATTAGACTAGTATGCCTTCGATACTGCTCGATCAAGAAGGCCAACATCGATACGGTCCTTAATCGATCAGGCAGGGCTACAGCAGCCAACACCTCCATGTGTTGCTGCAACCTACACATGCAATGCCCCTGCCCGGTCTCAACAAAATACATAAACTCATTCTTTAAGTTCAGCTTTAGTGATCAAATTTTTATTCATCACAAGATACAATACTTTGTCGATGCTAATTAATTACTTTAACTAAGCATAGCAGGTATTTTACCGAGCTACTAGGATTGACACATAAACATCATAGGACATTTGGGCAGCATGCAGGAGGGTTTCCAAACAACTCCTATAAACTTAAGTGCAACAAACATACTAGACTCACTAGCATTATTATTTCCAGAAACAAAAATATTTGCAAAAGGGGTGGGATGCACCGGGGCTTGCCTTGAGCTACACAAACAAAGTTAGTAGCTTCAGCTGTTGTCTCCTGGTTAGAAAGATCCTGCTGAAAATCCTCTCTCACTTCTTGATTATCGTTTCCTATCAATGCAATTATGTGTCAATGGAGAGAGTGCAAAGAAAACATAACTCAGCATGTTGGATGCAATGAGTGTGACTTGGTAACAGATCCAAAGTGATGTAAAAGGTTCTGAATTGGTGAACAATTTAAATCAACTTTCATTTAAAGTATTTCCTTCATTAGCTCTTTTAATTAACTAGTTAAGTTATTGTTAAAAGAACTCAAGAAAAGCATGTTAATTCTTTTTCTGACACTTCTGGTCAGGAGCAACCTACTGATGTTATAAGCATGCAAGAACAGGTCATGTGTCAATTTTTCATGATTTTATCCCTAGTAGATTTATTTTTATCACTAGAACAAAGTGACAGCAGAAAATAAATCCTACAAAATTCCCAGAAGCAAAACTGATCCTAACAGCAAGCAGGGTGATAGAACCACATCTAAGGAACATGCATGCACACGTTCCACATTTATGGAGCACCATATTATTTATAGTGATTTAAACAAGCTAAACAAAGAAACAGCCTTAGTTATTTCTACATGCAGAAACATGTCAATTGAACAACAATCCTAGATAGAGCAGAACTGGAGGATTCCAAAACAACTAGGTTTGCAATTTCTCAATGATCAGATAATTAAATATGAATTAAATGATGTCTAGCTTCCAAAACTGATACAAAGCAGAACATGCAGAAACAAGGGGTATGAAGTACGCATAACAAGAGGGTTCTAACAAGACTTACTTTGTATTTTTCCCATGAGCAGATCATTTACTAGGAATTAAATGGTGTTCAGCTTCTAATAATTGTACAGCACAAAACATACAGAAACATGGATCATCATGCTAACCAATGGATAGATCTACTCATGAGGAATCCAACAAAATTTAGTTTGTAATTTTTGGACATCTAGAACTCCAGGTATCGATTTTTAAAGTTTATTCATTTTCTGAGAAAGTTGCAACATATTTACGAAACTGCCATCGTCGTCTTTAACACAGTAGCGATATGCACGGCGGCCAGAAACAGGCGGCGCTTCACCGGAGTTGGAAAAAACTGAGGTGGGGCTGGAAGGTGACTAGCCCTACGGGACAATCTCGTCGAGAGGAAATCAACAGAGAGGTCCTCAAGGTCGGGGACTCACCGGAAAGTGGCCGGCGGCGAGCGGTGGCGGGAAGAAGACGTTCGGCGATGTCACGAGCTCGACGGAGTGGACGAGGACGAGTTCTTCTTGTTCCATAATGTTCACTTCGTCTTGGGGAAGCTTGGCACCGGTGACGTCGTCCAGGAAAAGGTCCGGAGAGTGGTCGTCGCCGTCGAGGTCGAAGGGGGCCGACGGGAAGGATTGGGGAAAAATGACATCCGGCGACCTCGTCGGAGAAACTAAAGTTAAAGAGGGTCAGGGAGATGCTCCAGTGGTGTACGCATCCAAATAAAGAGGATTGAGGGGACGGGGCTCACTGTGGACGACGAATTTCGCGTCGGCGTCGGAGATGTTCGTCGGCGGCGTCGTCGGAGAATTTCTTCAAATACTCTCAGCTCGCTTCGAGGATCAAGGTGGGATTTCTTCTGTGAATTAGAGAGGTTGAGCTGCATCCGTGGGTTGCCTTAGCTCAGGCTGCGGTGGGGCGAGCTGGCCGGGCACCAAATTGCAGGAGCCGGCGGCCATGGAGTGTGGCTGTGAGGAAAATGAGAAAGGGGAAACAGGAAAACGGGAGAAGAAACATAGGGCGGCTTGGGCGGCAGTTTCTCGGACCTTAAGCCTTGGCGAAGGCTTGGCCTGCATGCTGGGCGCGTGGGCATCGACGTGTCGAAGCGGCTGGTCGATCTTGCCACTGCAGAGGGAAAGGAAGCGGTGGTGAAGGAGAAAGAGAATGACAGGCGGGTCCCCTGAGGATTTTTCTGTTTCTTGCAAATTCAAAATGAAATAGCTGCAAAGCTCCAAAAATCGCCACATTTTCCATGGAGGTAAAGTGACACGTGTAGAGGACATATGTGCAGTCCATTGTACCAGGAACTTCAAATTTCGAAATTGAGAAATATTCAAAGATGTTTAAATTTTAAATTTGATTGGCTTATTTGAGGCACTTCCCAATTTCAAATGCTTCTGAATTTTGGCTAGATTTTTATTTCACGTATACCTTGCACATAAAGTTTTGGTTGCACATAGTTCTGTTCAAACTTTTGAACTTCCTCTTCTTTTTTTTTAAATTTGAGTTAAATTTGGATTCTAGTTAATTTTTTTATACTTTCTTTGCTATAACAAATTGAAATTTTCACCTGATCAACTCAACATGATGTCCTAGCATGGTATAAAAATGAAGGAGACACTTGGGGTGTCACAAATACCATGTGTTTTCGGATCTTTCAAAAAAAAAATATTAATCACCCGGTGATTGTGTCATACATTTTTTTTTACTTGTAGCCTAAAGTTAAACCAATATGTAACAATTGTATACTACTATTGTATACATTATCAACTGAATCCAAACGCTACCATTAAATTCCTGCTAAAATTTCCTGTATTATATCTGTTAATTAATTAATTCTGGAGATATTGTACAATTGTATACTACTATTGTAATTATATATGTCCCATTCCTACACTCTAACGTAATGTACATAAAAATATAGGCAGACTGGAGGGGGCGAAAAGGGAAGATAAGCATATATACCATGAGAGTTAAATGTTAGACAGAATAGACGTGGATTTGCCAAAATTTGTGGCTCTGTGTAAATGCTGACACACATCTAGTGTTTATTTGGCAGCTGTCCGTCCATCAGTTTCTGCTAGCTTGGCTCCCCTAATTTATACACAACGGAACAAAAGGTGCTTGAACAACCCTCGTCTGCCAACAGTGGACTGTTTTTGAACTTCAGTTTCTGTCTCTCACCATTACGTTTTACCTTGTTTACCTTGTTTAACTTCAGTTTCTCATCGCCAAAAAAAAAAAAAAAAAAAAAAAAAAAAAAAAAAAAAAAAATCAGTTTCAGTGCATAAGGTGACACGTTGACTGGATTCTACGTGTAAATACAAAGCGGCAAATACTGGAGTGACGCTCACTAGCTATGGAACCATGTCATCTATAGAGTGATAACCGTTTCCACGGAACACTAATCGGTATGATTTATTCGCTACATGACATTACCTCGATTCTTGTGTAAATACAAAGGAAAAAAATAATGGAGCGACACTGTTGGTCGGTTGTACGCACCCAATTTATATACGCAAGTGGACGGTGTCAACTATAGCTATTCTCTTAGAGTATTCCAAGGTTTAACCGAATTCACAGAGAACAAGCGAGACTTAAACTATTATTTAAACTACTAAAAGAATTTATTGATGGCTGAGAGCAACGGTGAATTAACATGTAGGGACTGAATACTACTGGTTGTGATCAAGGTATGAAGGTATTCCCCTCCTCTAGCATTAGGTTACTAACTAGCAATCTCACACTAAGTTTGGTTACTCGATGATCTAGTATTCTACAAGACATGGTGGTTTCGTTCGCATTGACCCTATGACGGGGATGTTACTAGGTCCCCACTGGTTTCTAACACCATGTGGTCATCCGCACGGTAAAGTCTTAAGCCTCTACCTTACTATAATTCATATAAGAAGCTGCAGACAATCATTATATGATATGAGCGCATCGCATATATAGATTAAACAAAGAGAGCACGGTTTTATTCTATCGAGCCAAAGATGCTCGCCCAAGAAACACATCATATGAGAGCCCTATACCCATTATTCGTTCATTTGTCTAGGGGAAGAAACACATCATATGAGAGCCCTTACATCAATCTGTATGTCAATTCGTGAAAAAGCATTTGGAATGTGTATACAGATGCTATATATACACATGGTACTTGATACCATTTTCTCTAAGTAACGGGAAAATTGTATCAATCCCGGCATAGACTCTGCAACCACAGTGGCACTCTATACCTGCAGGAGATTCAACGCATTGATGTAAAAAGAAAAAAAAAGGAGCAGGAGTGCAGCGCCTATGCCATTGAAAATATTTGTTACTCTCTCCCTTCATCAAATTGATATTAGATGCGGCAACTCACTTTTAAGTTGGTCAGGAGAAGCAATGCATATACACAGGCTAATCCACATGGAAGGGGCGTCGCGTGCGAGCACTATGATCAACGTGTAAGGATGAATGGACCACTATACATTATTGCTGAATGCCATATCTGCGTCTTGATCTGGCCAATAAAATTTAAAGCAATATCATTTATAACAGTTGGCTTTTATATATCCAGCTGGTAGCTGAGTTCATCTGATAACAAATGTTCAAGGTATACACTAATTGAATGAAATGAAATTAATAATGGGGAGCACGGGTGAAGCATGTGTCTTTATTTTATTGAAGTATATACGCCATGGCCAGGGCAAGCTCAAAACATGGAGGGTCGTCCCCAGAGCACCACTTTAGCATGATCAAATCACGCGTTTAACAGTTGTATATATTCAGCCAAATCAAAGGTACTCTCAAGTATGTCATTGCGTCTACTCGCAAAAAAAAAAAAAAAAAGTATATCCTTGCGTCTATAAAAAGGCCTGCGGCAGGAGGAGCGCCTCATCCACTTTCCCCGGAGAGCAAGCTGTGAGAACAGTAGTTGCAGCTAGATAGAGCACAAAAGGATACAACCACACTTTTTGCCCATGGCGGCCAGCAGCAGGCGCCTCCTGATGCAGCAGCAAGGTCTGACGATCTTGCTGGACCTTGCTGATCGCTTCGTTCATGGGCCTTCCCGCCCTGCCACCCACTACCGCACAACATGAGGTATTCAACTGCATTAATATTCCATCCGGAATCAGGGATCCAAGATTGGTGCCTTGCGCATTTGCCAACGAGACAGAGCTTCAAAGTGGCGGCTGCTGCGATATCCTGAAGAGGAATGCGGACGACTGCACTTGCAGCATTCTGAAGACGATCGAGAGCAAGAACATCGACATCAATAAGGTGTGCAAGCAAGCTGATTTCGGCCGCCAGTGCAAAGATAAGGAGGAAGCCGCGCAGAGAAGGAAGGCCTGCGACAGGTTCCTCCAGCGGGTGGCTGCCAAAGAGTACTCAAAGATCCTCGAGGAGGCGACGGCCTGCGTCCAGTTGTTGAAGACGTGCCAGAAGCAATGACTTGGCCGGCTCACCGATTCTTTCACGTTTGCTTTGCATGCGCCACATAAATCGGTCGACCTCTCCTCCTATTTCAGTTGATGCATAGATCTCATAGCTTCCTTCACTCCATGCAGCCAGGCAGCCATGACTGCCGCGTCTGGGTGATTTCATCCAATGCTGTGTTTCTTCAGAATTATTTTCATGCATTCTCCAGTTTCCATTCCATGAGATGACGGAGCCCCGTGCATTCGTCAAGCTCAAGTTTCCCATGCATGGGCTTGCTTACTGCCCCCCTTTGTTACTTGACTTGTATTGTGGTTGTAATGAATAAGGCTGCCAAGTTTCTGTATCACAAAAAGCAGTAGGAAATCGATCTGCCGCGCGAGTTTCCAATGCACGATCGGCATCGCATGGTCGTCTGCCTCCTTGCGTCCATCAAAACTCCTGCGGCCTGACCGTCTGCCTCTGTTCCCTGCGTCTGCTCGTTGCGTCTTGACGCCGTCTCGAGTTCCCACAGGCCACGGCTCCTGTAAGAACCGATCGAAATTCTGGCAACTACTTGTTAGAGCCGCCCAAGTTGCATCCATTTTAATCAAGCTAACCAGCTGTTCATAAAAGGAACCCCATCCCAAGAGCTCAATCAAAATAAACACAACTATGATATTTCCCCAATAAGCTTCTTATGCATCGCTCAAGACCGCCCGGATATTGGTTTTACTACATAACCAATCATCACAAACAAATGTACATGCACTTTTCAGATTTTAACAAGTACCAAGATCACATCACAAAATCACAAATAAAGTTGTACAAGTTCTGAAATGTTCAGCAAGAATGAGAGGAATAAAACTTTGTCTTTGACCCTCGTTCCTAAGCAAACATTACTAGAATCAAAAGTACAAACTAAGGATCAGATCCTACCATTGATCAAAGTTATCGCACCGGAAGGATTTTTGAAAAACAAAGAGAAGTGCAATGGTGCCTTGCCCCAAAAACCACCAGAGATAGTGACAACGGAGAACTAGCCAAAAGCAACGTCAACCATACCTGCAAAACTTTAACACAACAAAACTTGAGTATGAATGTAATCCGCAGATTTACATGATAGGGTATATATATTCTCAACTCAAAGGAGGATGCATGGATTAAACAATGGAAGGGTATATATATTCTCAACTCAAAGTAGTTTAAGCGGAAGGGTATTTTGGGAATGTTCGTTTGCTAGCCACAATTTGCCACACCTAACATTAGGCAAGTTTGATCAAATTGGCAAGTGTTTGGATGACAACAAACGTTTTAGGCAAGATTCTTTTGGACTCCAGATGTCAGAGTTAAAATGTGTGGCAAAAGATTCCTTTAGGCATAAGTGTGGTTTCGAATTTCTTTGCCACATTTTTTGTGGCTTGCCACACTTGCATAAACTTAAGTGTGTGAAATGGTGACTAGCAACCAAACATCTCCTTTATCCAACATGAGTATTAAAGCTACACCAAAAGGGAAGACATATCCAGCATCTATGGACAGCAAGTACATGAAGGTTATCCCATGCTACGACGGGCAACAGCATCCACTAAAAGAAGAAAAATACAAAAGGAGATGCAACATGATCATTGTTTACATTACATGGCACCACACATGCTACGACGGGCAACAGCATCCAAATCAAAGTTGCTATGCAATTATCGAACTGAAAATCCTGTCGAACAGCATCCAGTAATCTTCCCTGGAATCTCACATCCAAATTCTATGAGCTATATCATCTAGATGGCCTGGATGTCTCAGCGGCAGCCAGCTTTGAGAGGAGGGAACTCAGCTTCATCCTGCAGTTTATACGCCTCTTCAGGCCTGCACATTATAATTCATACATAAGATTTTCTTGAGTTAAACGATTCCTATAACAAAGCTGCAGAAACATACTGCATGACATGAGCTTAATGTATACAAGCAGTACTGCTATTGACATTAACACACTACTAGTAATTACTTTCCTGAAATAACATCAGCACAGTATGGGCAATAAATAAAGCAACTAGCCTATGAGATAGAGGTGAATACCTGCTTTCGGCTACAATAGGCTCAGTACGCTTCACCACTGGAGGGGCTTGCGCTACTAGTTTCTTAAGAAGAGGGGGGAATGCTTCGTCAAACTGGCTTTCGGCTATAACAGGCCCAGTGCTCTGCGCCACTGAAGCAGGGGCTTGTGGTACTGGTTTCTTAGGGAGAGGGGGGAATGCGTCCTCAAACTGGCTTTCGGCTGCAATAGGCTCAGTGCTCTCAACCACTGAAGCAGAGGCTTGTGCTCCTGGTTTCATAGGGAGAGGGGGAAACGCTTCCTCAAACTGTGCCGAGACAAGTCCCAACGAGAAAGGTCCCATGGATCCAAACTCAATATTGCCCACTGCTTGTGCCTTCAACTGACAATAACTAGCTGTCGACGGAGGTGAGGAGAGCTGACAGGTAGATGATGGTGGGGGATTTCCTTGATCAAAGTGAGGAAGTTCTATCCCAGACGATTGTGGTTTTATCTGTCTTTCCTTCTCAACGGGATGTTTGCTTGGGCTGCCAATAGCAGGTGAGGAGGGGGTATCTTTACCGATCAGAACCTTCGGCAAGGTTGTTGCTGTCTGATTGGTTCCACAGCCTGTTGCTGCTGTTTGCTCTCTGACAGGAAGAAAGGCTCCCTTTGGATCAACACTCTTGCTTGGATAAAGGTCCTGTAACGGACTGGTTTGCGTCACTGGTACTTGGCTTGTTGTGCTTTGAAATGCAGTATGTTCGTGCTGCTGATCAGGTAGCCTTGGTCTTTGCTTTCTTTCTCTTTCAGGCATGAATTCCCTTTCAGGTCCGAAGCGCCCCATACGTTCCCTGTACATTTCATAACTCTGGAAAAAAAAAGCATATGAGTATGCAGAGCTGAAGTTAATAATTACCATGATTTTTATTTTCTTTATTTCTAATGGAAACTACCACTAGTTTTTGGTGAGAAAAATTACAGCTTTCCCTCAACAACAAAAAAGAATGAAAATAACGTTACAGCATATGCTTTAATAGTTCTTATCAAAACTGTGCTAGTAGCCTACCCCTTTTCCTCTCAACGATACATTGCATAAGGAAACAAGCAAGCAATGAATCAATGTACAAAAAGGCATGCAGAACTAATTTCGAATCATGAAGCACAAGCAGCAGATAAGATCATGTAAGGGTTCTTACCACTCTGGGAATGTAAGTGCCAGTTCCATGCGACTTTGGAGTGATGGAAAACCAAGAAACATGATAGTTATCTGAAATAGACAGAGGAGATGAAGCAAATGACAATCCATTGGTGGAAAATGGCACATTCTGCTGCCGAACCACATCCTCTTGGTCCTCGATATGTGATTGCTGAGCAACATCTTCTGTGCTATGAACTGGGTGCAATTTGCGTGTCTCGGTAGCAGTAGAGGAAACTATTGTAAGCCTCTGGGGCCTAGTCTTAGTCTCTATGCGCGCAGTTGGAGCCTGCAAAGAATCCTCATCTACCTCACCAGCCAACCATGCTTTTTGAGCTGACCCCGGCAGCTCATTATACAAGTACTCAAGATGGTAATGTACTTTGCGAAGGCATCCCAAGTACAAATCCAGATCGCCTGATAGATCCAGCATATCTGATTCTGAGAAGGGTGGAAGTGAGTTTCTATCTGCATATAGAGCAGTCAAATTAGAACATGCAGGGTTAGAATTAGTCATTGTATGAAATGGATGATTTGCATAAATCTATTGTGACATAGGCAATCTGCTGTCGCATAAATCCTCTGTTGCACATTTATTAAGGCACTTTTTACTATTGCCCTTACCATTCTGTTGAGAAAAGGATGTGTGGCCGCTGAAACTGGCTGAACATGAAGAGTTTGCACCGAAATCAGATGCATATGCCATGAACCATATTTTGTTCCACGGAGGAAGACCTTGAACATCTCCTGACAAATATGTACTCTTATGCATCTGCACCACTTTTGACTCCTTATCAGCCAGTTCCGATGAAGTAGACGAACTTCTGTTTTCATCTTCATTAATGCAAGACATCTTCAAGCTTGAAACATCTTCACAGAGAGCATTTTCAGTACCAGGCAACGATTCAGATAAACCGTAACCCCAAGGTCTGGTCTTCTCCCTTTCCATGTCGCTGCAGTGTGTTTGCGAAAAATCCACAAATTTCATCGTGAATAAGCTCAGAGGGCAACATAAGAACTTGACCAAGCTTTTGTGCACCGAACGAGAATGCACTCCGTATGCGATAAAAGCTTGCTGCAGAAATCAGAATGTGTTAGTAACATTTACTGTTAGGACAATCTATTAAAAGGATTTCTTTTATGTGTAAACAGGAAAAGCGGAAAAATCCCATGCAAAGCAGGAAAGAATAGTATTACGTGCTACATGACTAAAATACATACTTTTTTCATATTAAAAAGACATAACATGCTAGTTTGTACTATGCATAATCCAGTATTTCGAAAAACATAGGAACTGCAGGTGCAGTGAAAAAAAAGTAAAAGAATAATTTGATAAAGCACTTTGGTTATTCTAACCTTTGTTGACACTTCGGCCGAGATTATTACCCCCCCTGAGTGGATCAATTATGTTTATAAACTTCACACGGAAGTTTGTGTCGCGACTGTTCGAACCATTAATCGGAACCTTGCCCAATGAGCCCTTAAGAAACTCCTGGCCTAGCAATAGCTCATCCAGTGCTACCGTAGGCTCAACTGCAAGTCACATTTTAATAATCAGACCACAGTGATTGCAAAATTTTGTTAGTCCTTAACAAAATAAAGTAATAAAGAAGATATAACTTACGAGTTAAGTCAGGAAGCGATGACAAACAAATAGGACCATTTAAATTGATGCCATACTTGTCCCAGTCAAACTTGCTAAAATATTCCAAAAACCTATATAAGGCCTGTTAAACAGTAGATGCATAATATTTAGTTGACACATTGCCTCAAAGTGAAAATAAAAGATCTGAAAGAAGATGAGAACAAAAAAAAAAAACGATTTACCTCTAGAGGACCATGAAGAGATTTGTGGAATAGGTTGAATATGTAGAGAACAAGTGTTTCCAATGCATAAGTGGACAACAGTCCATGGTGTGATCCAAGTAGCCGGCTCTCATGGTAGCACCAAGCTTTGATCAACATGAGGCTCCTTTTGAACAAATGATCTTTCCCAATCTCCTGATCAATCTGACAAGGTAATTGTAAATTGTGCATGTCATGATTCAATGTTACTTAAGAATTTTGAACTGAAATACTTTGAGTGGAGTAAAATGCATACCAGCTCAAGAAAACAGAAAGTGGACACCCCGCCAATCTGGTTGAATGAGATGTCGACAGCAATATTCTCGATGACACATTTAAGGAGCTTAACCTAGTCAAGGATCAAGAGAAATGCAGGATAACATCAGAACCTAAAAATAAACTTACATCTAAAGTAAAGGAAATTCTATCTGAACCACTTCAGAATATAAAAGGACTAAACATAAGATGCAGAGGTAGAAATACACACATCAGCGTTGATGAAGTTCACATCCTTCACTTTGAACTCAGCGTTGTAGTTCGTCATCTCCAACTCGAGTACTTGGCGAACATCATCTATTAAAGCTTTGTTCAAGCACGTGTTCGCCAGTACTGTGACATCGGCGTCGCCATCAGGGAGGTACGTCTTTAGCGGTACCGACCCAAATGCAAAGACCTGAATTATGAAAAGATGAAAAATAAGCAAGTGTTATTACACAAAATATGCTAGAAGGAAAAATACGAAATAAGCATGCATTATTTCAGAAAAAAGTGCTACATTTGCAATAAAGGAGGAGAAAATGTGCTAAACGCTAACAGCAAATCAATAAAGAAAATGTAACATGCATTTTAACTGCAAACACTAATAGCAACAAGAAAAATAGTGCTGCCCTTGCTCTAAATGTGTTGGTGGGCACGGTCACCACACTACAGTGGGGACATACACGAAAACTCTGACATGCTACAGCTTCCAGAGTGCCCCCACAGCACATCATGAAGGCATGTAACCATTCCTAGACCGTGTAGTTGCCTGCTAAAAAACATCACCTGAAATTGCGCGAGCCAAACAACGTGGCCAAACTGAAAGCAACGGATCTAACACTACAGACAAAAAGGAGATGAAAGTGCTCGCGACGTCCTATGATATCGACCCCTGCAGGATTGCTAATCTAAAATAAGACCAGCATATGCAGGTATAGAATAAGGATGACCGGTACACTAAAAGAGAGTAATAAATAGAGATTAATTATCCCTCTACCTTTAGGAGTAAAGGCAATAGGTTGCCGTGACCGTGAGCCACCATATTCACCGTTTAGCTCATCTCACGGCTACTCTTTTATTCTGCTCAAACCTCCTCCTCGGTCCATCATGTCCTATTTGACGGCATTTTGTCTTCGCGCTATATCTTTCAGTTTCTCAGTAATAAATAACGATTACCCCTAATCCGGACCCGGCTCCCCTACCTTTAGGAGTAAAGGCACAGGTTGCCGTGACCGTGAGCCACTATATCCAACGTTTAGCTCATCTGACGGCTACTCTTTTGTTACTTTGCGCTATATCTTTCAGTTTCTCAGTTTTTATTCAAGGGAAAAGCATCCAAAAAGTGTAACTGCATGAAGGCATATCATGCATATCCGACCGCCGGACTAAGTTTTGAGTTCATGTATTATCTCTTCTTCGAATTAATATACATATAGATATACGTACGCCCTCAGCACATACGCCATTCGTCATCATGCCCCACACTCTCGGCACCTCCCTGAACCCAAGGCGCCTGGAGTAACGCAGGTGCATGCGGCTCTCGCCAGCGGTTGTCACAGCTAGCCGTTGTCGTTTCCTTAATCGGTGCCGACGATCCTCTCGACGAATTCATCAACGACGATCGAGTTCTGCCTCCACAGCTAGTCCAATTTGACACGATATGATTTTATTTTGTTTTTGGCCCTGATCTGAATTTCCTCGCAGTTGGGGGTCCGATCAGGCCAATCTGATTGTCTCCTTTGACGATGATGCTTTGATCTGAAGGGAGTGAAATGCGCCGTGGGTCCTTAAACTATTTAAGGATTCTCATCCAGGTCCATCAACTCTCAAATCGTTCATCTAGGTCCATGATCTATTTAACTGTGTTCATTTAGGTCCATACCTATCTACATATAGCTAAGTTGTGCTAACGTGCCAATGACAACATGACACAATTTTATAGGCAGCTTCTCGAGCTTTCTCTCATTCTCGCTATCATGCTCTTGACTTCCTGATGGCGATAATATTGCTTTGACAAACACGGATGTGTGTGGAGGTGATCTCTATTCCACACGCCTAAATCGCACATGCAATCCTGACAGCGCCCCGCCTAGATATGAGCCCCATCTCATTCATTCCCATGCACACAGAACTTGCGACAAGCTGCGAGCTTTAAGGATGGGCTCGGGTGAAGATGACGGTGGGAAATCTAAACTTTTATGGATTAGGCAGAGATTACTCGCGGAAATTTGTTCAGAGAGGAGCGCATGGAGAAGCGCTAGGGTATAAGAAACGTATTAGACTCTAGCTCACCCAAGAGGGAGAAATCAATGGCGAGTCATATGGTCTGTAAACTGGGACATCGAGCCGCGAGTGTGGACAGGGACTTCTGAATGGGAATAAGACAAAATTTAAGGGGCTTACTATAAATATGAACCGACACATGATCTTTTGTCCATGCCGGAAACGCCAAGTCCGTTGTTTCATCTGAGTTGGAGGGTTTTGGACCTAAACGAACCTACTTAAATAGTTCATGGATTTAAGTGGACGATCTGAAAGTTGATGGACCTAGATGAGAATCCTCAAATAGTTTAAGGACCCACGGTGCATTTCACTCTTATATTTATCTGATTTTAGCTCTGATATATATAGGCATAGCGTACGTTGTGTATTTGCTGGTCTGCGTTAATTCTTTTTCTATCTTCCTGTTCAGCATGATAATATGTTTCTACTCGTCCTGATGCAATGGCCAGAGCACAATCACACCACTGGCTTCATGGCGTGCGAAATTTTAAGCAGGAGTACTTTGCCAGTTTTTTTTTTCCGTGGGTGTTTTCCCCTTACCCAAATAGCCTTTACCAGATGTGCAAAGGTTTTCTTGTCCACAAGAAAATACCGTTGTAACTCACTCACAGGTGTAAAATAATTCAACAAGACACCCAAACGGGGCAAGGAAGGTAGATGGGCAGGGTCCGTGTGTCAGTGACAACCCCCGCCCCCTGATCCCTGAGTCGGACCGGGCCCGTTTGTCAGTGACCATGTCCTACGGCAGTGGAAACTCGTCCTAGGTGAAAGCGACGGGAGCAGAGTTGCCGTATGCTGCCGCCTCCGAACAGCTGGAGCAGAGTTACCAAACGAGAAACCCACGGACAGAAAAGCTAAACCTCTTTAGGTACCTCGAAGCCGAAGGTGGAGCCGAGGAGGCGCTTCAGGTAGCCGAGGACGTCCTGCCGGTGGCGCTCCGCCTCCTGGGTGGGGAGCACGCGCAGCGCCACCTCGCGGGCCGCCGCCTCTGCCGCGCGCACCGCGTCCCGCCGGATCTTCCACGGCTCCGGCGCGCGCCTCGCCATCGCCTGCGCCAGCGTCGACGGCCTCTCGCCGGCCTGTCGCCGGCGCCACCACTCGCGCCTCCATGGCGGTGGTGGCCGCCGAAGTACGCCATCAGACTCGGACGAGGGGAAATCGATCGGGGCGGAGTGGAATGGAAATCGCTGTGGATGGAATTCGAGGGGTTTTGGCAGATTTTGCCAAAATTTTTCCCCTTTTCGTCCTCTCGTCTCTCCAGTTTCAGTTGGCTTTTTTGGTCTCTCTCGGCTGTAAAAATGCGATGTCTGAGGTTACTCTGGGTCTGGGGCCCCTCTTGCCTGCCTCAGCTTATATAGGTGGACCTGCCTGCCTGTGCCTGCTGTGGCTTGCCTAATCCATCCTATCATTTCCTCTCTGAGGATATTGTTGCACGTATATAGCCAAAGGAAGGATATTAAAGACTGCTAAAACCAGCGGCATGTGCCTGGGACTGACGTTATGATATTTCAAATAGTCCCAAAATAATCAGTTTTCCTAACTGTAAGGACGTGGTAATGTTGTGCTCAAGAAGAACATTCATGAGGTGGAAGCCGTATTCTATGAGAGGATTATGTCCAAGAAATTTCAAAAGTACGAAAAAAGGTGGTGAAACGGCGCCCTCTACTGTTTTTAGAGCTGACAGATAAGTATGTGACTTAAAAGTGATTGAAAAGGTATATCTGACATTTGTGGCGATACAGAGACATTCTGTTAGATCTTATTGGCACTACTAGGATCTCGGGTTTGGATCGGGCGGTCCCGACAAACTTTAGTAGCTACCTGACAGAAGGGTTTGGTGCAACGCTTTTGTGCGGGAAACACATCACCTTTGTCGTACATGCATCAACAACTCTGATGTGGAAGGAGTGGAAAAGGTGCGATAAGATAAGCATATCCGAGTACTTATTGCGTGGAAATGGTTATCAGTCCATTGCTAACTAAGGTGGATCCGTAGCGGGCGTTGCTCCAATATTTGTCGCTTTGTATTTACACGTAGAATTGCGTCAATATGTCATGTAGCGAATAAATCCATGCCGATTCGTGTTCCGTGGAAACGGTTATCGCTCTATTGCTGACATCGTTCCTTAGTGAACATAGCTCCAGTATTTGCCGCTTTCTATTTACGCGTAGAATTGAGTCACTATGTCGTGTAGTGAACAAATGTAACATTTTTTCATCCTTGACAAGAGACACACACTTAAATACAGAAAATTACATAAGTTTATGATTAATAATGCATCATAAATTTTCTTTTCGATTAAGAGGTTGCTTTTCTGTATATACACAACGAATCATTTTCCCAATTCCCCTCTAATAGCGTTTATTCCAGAATGTCAACTAGATATTAATTGTAATTTATATTTCCAGAATGGCAACACAGGCCATGGCCCGAGTCCTGGCCTGAGTCACCTGACTGACAGAGGACCGCAACTCTAGTTTGAAACGTCTGCAAATTTGTCATCCTCATTTGCCGCTTCGCTTTTCACCCTGCCACTGTTTCTCTGCAGCCTTTCCTCTCTCAGATCTCGCCTTCTTTGTCCAGACTAGTTTGGTAGATCATTAAGAGTCCAAATCAAGTATCAATGTCAGTTGTGCATTATCTTTTTGATTCTCCAATGTCAAAACTACAAGCTTAATTTTTTGGCCCTAGTCTTGGCAGAATCCTGGGTCCGCCACTGTTTGTATTCATATCTAAGCTCCAAAGACCTGCAAATGTCCCATTCGAACAAGTGAAGAAAACTGAAGCTATGGGTGCCTCACCACCTAGCACACCTAACAAATATCCTCGATTATAATAACTTGACTTTCAAATTGTTTATTGTCAATTGGCACCTTTCGATTTTATAGCAACGCTGCCGTTTGTGCTGCACATCATGCATGCCGAGAAAACGGCAGTTTGTAAGGTGACCGGTTCCCAGAACTTGCTTGGTAACTTTTTATGACTGCGAACAAGAGGTTGAAGATCTATACAAGTCTATATCAAGAGGGGGTAAACAAGGTAAAACGTAATGGTGGGAGACAGAAACTGAAGTTCAAAGCCCAGTGCATTGCCCGCGGCTGAGGGTTGTTGAAGCACATTTTGTTCCGTTGTGCACGAATTAGGGGAGCCAAGCTAGCAGAAACTGATGGACGGCAACAGCTGCCAAAGAAACACTAGAAACAGATGTGTGACACAGCATTTACGCAGTGCCATAAATTTTGGCAAATCCACGTCTAGAATCTCATTCAATTCCTGCTAAAGCAGTATATTTTATATACTCTCGTGAGATATATGCTTATTGTCCTCTGTCGCCCCCTCCAACCTGCCTATATTTTTCTGTACATTATGTTGGAGTGTAGGAATGGAAGATATAAATACAATAGTAATATACAATTGTACAATATCTCCAGCATTAGTTAATTGACAGATATACTACCATAAATTTTAGCAGGAATTTAATGGTAGCATTTGGATTCAGTTGATAATGCATACAATAGTAGTATACAATTGTTACATATTGGTTTAACTTTGGGCTACAAATACAAAAAGAAAAATGTATGCCACAATCACCGGTTGATTAATACGTTGGTGTGCCCAGGCATCTAGATGCGTGTACCCAACTTTGGAAGTTTTGGCTACAGACACAGAACCTATAATAGCAAAGCAGCTGTTTTTGAAAACCTCGCGACTTCCTTCTGCCTGCAACGTGTGCACATCGTCAACACCATTTGTGTTTCCTCTCAGGCACCACGTCTGAGGCATAGTTTCTCTTAGGATGCTTCTGCATATGGCTGTACTACTAAGGACACGAATGAGGCTGAATGGCATGCCTAGACAAGGGATACATGGGATGTTTACGTTTTCTCATATAGCTTCGTACACGTCGATATAGAGAAGGTGTGGCACTGTTCGATTTTTTTTTTCTAATTTTTAAAAATTAAATTTCATTTCCATTGCATGCACACCGGGTTACTGGTGCATTCATGATCATGCTCTACTACACTTTTAGCATATTACAATATTTCATAATTGTTCGACTTATAATACAAGCCAAATATTGTTTCTTGCTCATATTATCATTCTTAAATGATTCCAATTTTTTTTGTCGCACTCCGTTTCAGTATGCCTCCACTTAAGAAATCTACGGAACATGTCCAGCAGACAAGAAGATCTAATGACAACTCTAAGACTAGCAAGGAGATCACATATTGATGTGCGTGAAATGATGGGGCAAGCGGAAAACCTTGTCATACTATTTTAGCAAGCTATCCCTATACGCTTGTTAATGCACCATCATCAATGGCTGTTGTGGCTTCTGGCAGGAATTTAGGTGCTGCTGCCCCCAAAGAATATAAAAGAATATAAGGTAGTGGCAACGGTTTAGAGGTTATATAAAGTTTAACCAACATATTTACTGAAAATTACATAAGTTTATGATTAAGGCATTATAAATTTACTTTTCAGATTTAGAGATTCCTTTTTGGTATACACAACGCAACATTTTCGAAATTCCCATGTAATAGTGTTTATTCCAGAATGTCAACTAGATTTTAATCATAATTTGTATTTATATCTAAGCTCCAAAGACCTGCAAATGTCCCATTCGAACAAGTGAAGAAAACTAAAGCTATGCATGCCCCACCACGTAGCACACCTAACAAAAATCCTCGATTATAATAACTCGACTTTCAAATTATGTTTATTCTCAATTGGCACGTTTCGATTTTAGCAACGCTGCCGTTTGTGCTGCACATCATGCATGCCGAGAGAATGGTAGTGCATAAGGTGACCGATTCCCAGAACTTGCTTGGTAACTTTTAGTGACTGCTAAGCTAACAAGAGGGCGTAGATCTATAAAAATCTATATCATGAGGTGTTAAACAAGGTAAAACGTAATGATGGGAGACAGAAACTGAAGTTCAAAGCCTAGTGCACTGTCCGCGGACGAGGGTTATTGAAGCACCTTTTGTTCCGTTTGGATGAATTAGGGGAGCCAAGGTACGTAGAAGAAACTGTTGTACGGCAAATTGGTGTCACGGCATTTGCAAGTGCCGTAAATTGTGGCAAATCCACGTCTCCTAAGAAATGGAGTCTGGAATCTCCTAAGATATATATACAATAGTAGTATACAATTGTACTAGCTAGATCTCCAGCATTAATTAATTTACTGAGATACTACCGTAATTTATCAGGAATTTAATGCTAGCGTTTGCCAACGCGGGGGCGCCCGAGTGGCCAGAGCCAGAGGGCTCCGGGAGCGTTAGCTCCTGTCGGCCCGGGATCGAACCCCCGCCGCGGCACCGGAGGCATTTCAGTGAACAGTGCCAGAGATGGTACTGTTCACTGGAGTGAAAAAAAATCTCATCGCTCTCCTCGGGTCAAAGCACATGGTTAAGACTCGCGCCAAAGCTCACAACGGCCAGCTGAGTCCCTGTGTAGGATCGGGGAGAGGATTCGAGGGTTTTCTCGGCCTGCGTGAGAGGCTCTTCTCCTTAGCAAAATGCCGTCGAGGGCGGTCTTACCCCCGGCAGGTCGAGTTTTTTAATGGTAGCGTTTGGATTCAAAAAGTCAAAGGGACCGTTTGGTGTTTCGGCTAGAGACACAGAACCTGGAATATCAACGCAGCCGTTTTTGCAAACCTGGCGGCTTCCCTCTTCCTGCAACGTGTCCGCGTGGTCAGCATCGTTTGTGTTTCCACTCACGCACCATGTTTTAGGTACACAGTTTTTCTTAGGATGCTAGTATATTGCATTTGGATGTACTAGGATACGGTTCAGCACTACTACAGAAAAGGCTTTTAGCGACAGAAAAAGGTCCTGTCGCTAATAATATGTCGGTAAAGGTCAACTTTTAGCGACGGGTTTTTTCCCGTCTGTAATACTATTAGCGACGTGTTTTCTCGGCGACGCTTTTAGCAAAACCCGTCGCTGAAGGTATTGGTCACGAATTTCCCAAAACCCGTCGCCAATTGTGAATATAGAAATAAAAAAATTAAATTGCACCAGCTGTAATGCCTCTTTTTTTTTTTCATTCCATCCCTGGAGTTCTTTCATGTAAATCTATGGTATCACATGTATATAACAAAAATCCCACATGAACTCATCGGCACAGAATAATAACATTACAAAAAAAGAATATTCCTCCACACATTCAAGTTCTAAGGTTCAAAATTTACAAGTGGCAACTATTCTTCATTAGTCACTTGTACATAACCAATAGAGTACATTCTCATACGAAGAAGCTATATCTTGAAAGTAAGGAGCTCGAGAGATTGGCGAGTAGTTGTATTCAGACTCTATACAAATATACTAGCTGATGGTGAAAAGCATGCTTATAAACACACCATGTACTGCATATGAAATCTACCGGAAATCCCCGATTTGCCGAGTGCCTCGGGCACTCGGCAACGCGCCAAAAACACTCGGCAACGTATTTGCCGAGTGTAACACCCGGAAAAGCGCACTCGGGGACGGGATACACGGCAAAGACGGCCTTTGCCGAGTGTTTTCCATCGGGCACTCGGAAAACACTTTGCCAAGTGCAAAAAGCGACTCTCGGAAAAAAAAAGTGGACGGACGGCGGCCTGACGGTAGAAGGCTTTGCCGAGTGTCTGTGCACAGACACTTGAAAGGATCAAGGGCACCGAGAGGGGGGGGGGGGGTGAATCGGTGTGTCAACAATTTCTCCCAAACGTACTTTAGGCGTGAAGCTAGCAAGACTAGATATGGTGATAACAAAAGCAAGCGATGCGCGCACACAATCTAGTCTATGCAACAAGCAACACCCTAGCAAGCAATTCTACCAAGTAGTAAAGAGACAACCTATCAAGCAATTCTACTAGCTCAAGAAGTAAATGCGGAAACGTAAATGCTAGTATGTAAAGGAGATAGGGATAGGAATGCTCATGATTTTTCCCGTGGTCTCGGAAGGATGGCGCCTTCCCCTACTCCACGTTGGGTCACTCCCGCCGGAGTCTCGACCCCGTCCCTCCGCTCGATGGCGATCCCTCCTAGAGCACACTTCACCCTCCGAGTGAAGTCGCGGGCACGTCCCGCCGGGCTCGATCCCGGGTACTCTTCCGGAGGTAAGGCTCCGCACGTGATGCGTGCCAAAGGGCGCTCCACTAGTGATGCTTCTTTCGCACGGGAAGCTCCAAGACCGTGTACAAACTTGTGTTAGCTTCCACAATCTCCTTGGACAGCTCAACACCAACGCCTAACCGGTCTAGGCCTTGCCATAGACCAAGAGTAACAGCTCAACTTGACTCTCTCAAGCACTCCCTAGCCTAGAGATCAATGGATGCAACTTGTTACTCTCTCAAGCACTAGGATCACTCCAAATCCTTCTCAAGTGCTTCCTCTTCTTGCTCTTGGCTTCTCCCTGTCTTCCTCAACTATTCCAGTGGCCAAGAGACCCTCAAAGGGGTAGGTAACCAGCTATATATAGGCCTCCAACCTCAAACTAGCCGTTACCAAAAAGCAGTCTGTCGATACAGTCACCGTAGTAACCACCGTATGATACGGTGACTGTAGCACCGTATCATACGGTGACTCCTTTCTCACCTGCCAGAGCAACTCCAATCTCTGGACTTCATCTTCTTGGTTCACCGTATCATACGGTGACACCCACCGCATCATACGGTGACCTCTTCTCTTCAGCTTCCAGCCAACTGCCAAGTCTCTGGAAAACATACGGTGACCACCGTATCATACGGTGACCACCTCACCGTATCATACGGTGACTCCATCTTCTCTGCCAGGTCATCACCTCATCTGGTCTTTCTCTGCTCGCAGTCACCGTATCATACGGTGACTGGCACCGTATCATACGGTGGCTTCTGCTGAAGCTGATCTTGATCTCCTCTTCGATCCTCGACTCCAACTTCATCCTTCTTGGTTCCTTCACTTCTTCTCTTCTACTCCAAGTGTCCGAGAGACTCACATTTGCATCCAAAGATCTCTACACTATTGAGTACCTAAGAGAACCAACTTGAACCCTCTTGATAGTCCGGTTTTTCCTATGGACTCAAGCTATCATCTAACCAAGCAACACTCGCTTGGTCTAGCATGTCCTTAGCCTTGATCCATATCTTCTCCGCGACTCCATCAAGTCCGTTCTTGTGTAGATGAAGGCAACCAATCATCCTTGACGTTTGAATTAGGGTGTGTCGGCGTACACCACCAACGGACGGAGCTTTCTTCATATGTGACCATTGATCAATATCCTACATGGAAATGTTAGTCACATACATAAGGGTCATCCAATCACCAAAACATTCATACCTTTGGGGTTTCCAAACACTCCAATGGCCATGAAGCTTACAATCTCCCCCTTTTTGGTGATTGGTGACAACATGAATGTAAGACATCAAAAGATGTAAAGGATAAGGAAATAAAGCGCAAGGATTGATCGAGATGAAAGGATATGAGATTAAGCACAAGGTAGACTGCTCATAGAATAAGACATGGAGAACGCAAGAGCGAAGCGGCATCTCGAACAAGATAACAACTATGCATCATGATATAGGATAGATAAAACAAAGATCATGATGAAATAGAGAAAGCGTAGGTCATAGCTCAAGAAATGTATCACCTGCAAAAATAGAGTTAGTGCACATATGGTGATAACTAAGGAATAAGCCAAGTGAGCTATGACAAACACCCCTGCAATGATATGATAAAAGATAAGTCCTGCAAAAGCAAGTTAGTGCACATATCATCACAGGTACAGGAATACACAAGAACATCTCAGGCATATATATATATATAACAGGAACTGAGTATGTAAAAGAAACCAAGTGCATTCTTAATGTGCTAAACACCGAGACAAAGAAATCCAAGCACATTAAGAATCACGAACTCCAAAAGAATATACAATAGAAACACCAGACTCCCCCTGAATACAAAAACAATCTCGATCAAGTCTCACTCCCAACTCCCCCTAGACACATTCTCTCCCCCTTTGGCACCAAGGACCAAAAAGATCATAGAGAAGAAGATATACGCTATCCTACGCGCCGGTGTCTGGAGGTGGTGCAGTGGCAGCAGGTGCTGAAGAACTGGCAGAAGTCTGAGCACTGTCCTGCTGCTGCTGAGAAGGTGGCACTGGAGGTGTCCAAGTCCAAGTCCGCGGCATCCCCAAAGACTCCTGAGGCTGAAAGAGTGGCGTGTACGGCACAAGCTGTCTAGAAGCCATCCCAGAAGAGTCTGCCTGAAGAAGGGTCTGCTCAAGCTGTACTGCATACCGGACTACCTCATCATCAGAAGCTGAGTGAACTGACGGAGAAGGAGAGCGACTGGGAGTCCAAGTGAAACTGCCAGTAGGTGATGATGCCTGTGCCGGTGGATCCTGTCTGGTAGCAAGAGCTGCATCGATCTCCTCACGGGTATAGCCAAAGTCAGAGATGTCTGCAAGCCTGGTCATCTCATCAGACGCTGCAACTGTCGTAGTGACCACTGCCTCTGTACTAGTAGAAAGAGGAGCTGAAACTGAGGCTGTCTGGGCTGAGACTGAAACTGTCTCTATCTCACTGAAGTCTAGTGAACGTGCAGCTAGCGGAGAAGAGAGCTGAGCAGCTGAAGTAACAAGTCCCTGCCCACGAACTGGAGTGGTACTCATCAAGAAAGCAGATGGTGTCATGTACTGCCCAGGTGACAGGAAAGGAAACGAAGACGGTCCTGCCTGAGAGGGACCAGCCTGAGAAGGTCCTGCCATCCCTGTCAGTCCAGCGAAAGTCGAGCTCATCAAACCCTGAGAAGTCTGGCCAGAAGGTGTAGCTGGGGCTGAGAGCATCGAAGCAAAGAAACCTGGTGCTGCTGGAGGCTGCTGCAACTGAAAAGCTGGAGGAGGTATCATCGACGGTAGTGGCACTGGTGGGAAAGAAGGCATCCCTGGAATGAACTGGCCCACATACCCGAAAGCTGCAGCAAAAGAACCGAAGATGGTCTGGTTGGTCAGCTGAGTGGCCCTGAGAGTGTCAGCAACCTGCCTGGTCAACTCTAAGTGTGCGGCATCTCTCTGCTCCTGCTGAGCTCTCCACCTGTCCTGCTCCTCAACCCTCCGTCTGAGATGCTCAAGCTGTGCAAGTATGGAGGGGTCAGTGGCTGCTGCTGCTGGAGCTAAGTGTGGTGCTGTCACTGGAACCTCTGGTATTGCCTCCGGTATGTCATGATAAGGCGCAGGTGAGGCGTGTGAGAAGTCCTGGCCTGTCTCCTCTGTAGCTCCGCTGCCACCAGCTCCATCCCCTGCCGTGGACTGAGAAGCACTACCCTGTGAAGCAGTAGCCCTCCTGAGAACTCGTCTGTCTGTGGGGGGTAGGAGCACGTACTCAGAAGTAACCTCAGGAAGTGTAGAGTACGTCTCATGGGACATGTAACCAGTCATCCAGAGAAGATAGCAAATATACGGACCAAAAGGAAGAACTCTGGAGCCCACTCTCTCTGCAAGGATATCCTCCATCTGACTCAGAATCAGGTCAACAAGATCAAAGGGAATGTGACTGATCAGTGAAAGAATACCCCACTGGAACAAGCAAGAGATCCTGTCCTGGTATCCACCTCTGGGAATGATGGTCCTACTGAGAAGTGCCCTGATAGCTCTAGCCTCATGTGTCAATCTGTTGGGCATCCTGCTGTAGTTCTCCGGATACGGAGGAGGAAAAGCAACTGACATATCAGCATCTGGAGGCTCAACTCCCCCTACCGGTCTGCGAGGTGGCCTGACTCCCTCATTAGCGAGCCCGTGGAGGGTCCGCTCAAACGTGTCTGCATTCAGGGCTGCCCTGATCTCCTCTCTGGTCCACCTGCAAGGCTGTCCATTATACATGAACCACACCTCTGATCTGTCCTCAGCAATCCAAAGTGTGGAGTAAAACTCTCTGACAATGTTGCTCCTGTACCTCATCGGAGTAGTCAGCAAGGTCTGGAGTCCTCTCATGAAGCTCAAAGACTGTGACATGTCCTTCCCTGCAGCCAAGGAGAGACGAGCTGCTGTAACGTGAGAGTGCTTGGCATACAGCTTGTCCCCCTTGGTGGTCTCCCTCCTGTGATAGGCCTCGCCTATCCTCCTCTGCAGCACTGTCCAGTACCTGGGACCAGCCTCTGGATCTCTAGCAACTGGTGCCCAAGTCATCCTGTCAACCTGTCTGGCTGTCTTGATGGTCTCCCCCTTGATCTTGAGCATGTCTGACTGAAGAAGAGCCGGGTAGCCTGAAGCTCTCAGAGCTGCCATCTCTGCTCTCTCTGCCCTCTTCTTCAGAACCTCTGGATCCTGGTCAGGAGGAGTGTCTCTGTAGAAACCTCCAGAGCCCTGACTGTCTGAGCTGGAAGTGGAGCTGGAGCTGGAGCTGTCCTCTGCGGGTACAGCCTGCTGCTGCGCAGTCCTCGACGGACCAACCTCAGGAATGGCCGGAGTCTGCTGCGGTACACCTCTCCGTCTAGTGGACCTCCTCAGGGGTGTGTGCTCCCCCTGGACTGTACCAGCTCCCTCTCTGATCTGGAAGCCTGTGCTCCTGCCAGTGGGTAAGTCCACTGATGCTGCCCTGAGAGCCTGGTCCCACTCACGATCACCTGTCTTCTGCTTCTTCTTGGGCGGTGGATCTGGAGCCTTGCCCTTTCCTCTGTCCTGATCACCTCTGCCTCTGCCTCTGCCTCTGTCTCTAGCCATAGCTGCCAACTATCAAGCTGCCACTGACAAGATAGGGCGAGTGAGCTTGGCCCACCAACCCGTCCACTGTCAAGCTGACTGCCACAAAGATAGGATCAAGGGCTTGGCCCTAAATCCGTCCACTGAGAACTCTGCACTGTCAACTGTCACTGTCCTCTGGGCTGCTCAACTGACAACTGCCACTGCACGATAGGAGATAGACAGGGTATATGAGTAGAGAATAACCTACTATAATCTACAAGCAAGAATCGTAGGTAAGCGCGTAAAAGTCTATGTGAAACCCTAGCGCTGAGGTGAAGGACACAATGCCGGCAATTAAAAGCAATGGGGAACTACGGCATTGTCGATTATGGGTGGCGATCAACTAGTGCACACATAGCTAAGCAATCGAATCAATGTGACACTAATTGAGGATCAATAGCTAGTGACATGATTAAGTAGATGGCAAAAAGCTCGATCATGACACTAGAGCCTACATGCCGTAATAAAAGATTGAACTTTACGACAATTACGACATATAGACTGGAAATTCAACCAAAACTAGCTGCAAGTATAAGCAAGAGTGCTAATCATGCTAGAATTAGATGAATTTCTAAGCAATTATGGGCAAATCATCGATGAATGGGTAGAATGGCTCAACATGCCCTAGGTATGGACTCCTGCTACTGTGCATTGCGAACAAATGAGTCAATTTCGCCGAAAAGGAAACCAATTTGGCCGAAGCCTCACCGGAGCGGAGAGTGAGACGACGTCGACGGCGAAGGGCGAGCTTGGACTCGGTCCTCCTCTTCCTGTGCGCGAGCAGCAGCTCGGCGGCGCAGAGGGAGTCGACGGCGGCGGCTGAAGTCGACGGCGAGGCGCGGCGGTGATGCGGTGGAGCGGCGACGCGGCGGCTCGGTGAGGTGGTGCGGCAACGCGGCGAGGTGGAGGAGCAGCTGCGCGGGCGCGTGGAGTAGAGGAGCGCGAGCTAGGGCGAGGTGGAGCGAGAAGCTGCTGGTGGTGGAGGGCGAGCTCGTCGGCAGCGAGAGGGCGCGGCGGCGTACGGGCGGAGGCGCGCGTGAGGAACGGCGGCGGTGGCGACGATGATGCACAGTAACAAGGAAGGTTACGGTGGGTTAGGGTAAAACAGAACGGACGGCCGAGATTGATTAGATTTTGAATCAACGGCTCAGATCGAAAGGAATAACAGTCAAAGCACAGGTCACCGTATGATGCGACGATAGGCACCGTAGGATGCGGTGACTTCCAGGAGCTAGGCGCAGAAGCCACGGTCACCGTATCATACGGTGACTGGCACCGCGTGATACGGTGACAGTAAATGCCAGCTCACAGAAGATCAGAGGCAGAAACCTCACCGCATATTACGGTGACCACCACCGTATGATACGGTGAACACCAGAAAAGCTGATTTCAAGGAATTTCTTTCTAAGTCCATGCATCTCACACAAAAACCAAATAAACACCATGCATGGACTAGAAAGGGAACACTCAAACACTCCTTTGAAAATAGACCAATATAGGTTGCGCATAGGCATATAGTAATTTTTCAATCGGCAAATAAGATGCAACCATTAAGATCCAAAGAGATAAAACCAAAGGAGGGGTATGTATGAGTCCTTTGCCTATGATCCGTGCAAGTAGATTTAACCTTGAGGATCATTTAGCAAGACTCAATGGGCATGAAGCGCAAATCTTTTCTTTAGTCACACTTCTATGAGATGTGATATCACATTACGAATGAAGCACTTCCTCATAGTGTGACAACTCCTTTGTGATTTCCTATATGCAATGCATGAGACAAGCATATCATACAAATGCAAGGGGAAGTAAACATGCCATGTGATATGCAAGCAAAGTTAAGACAACGCATAAAGGAAACCTACTCAAGGCCAAGTTTGAACCTCTCTCAAGCTTACTCACTATGAGCCAAACCTTGCCTTGAGTCCATCGGTCCACCAACTCAAGCATCCCCCATGCTCATAGC
The DNA here is from genome assembly GCA_012490785.1 of Eragrostis nindensis. Classification (NCBI taxonomy): domain Eukaryota; kingdom Viridiplantae; phylum Streptophyta; class Magnoliopsida; order Poales; family Poaceae; genus Eragrostis; species Eragrostis nindensis. The sequence goes on from JAAXCT010000594.1 coordinate 216,058, forward strand.
TATCTTGAGAAAGTTAGACCTTGAACTAATTTTTATGTTCTTTTCTTTTTAGTTATTAACAAATGCATGAATGCAAACATACTAGTTCACAAAGGAGCACCTAGCTACCATGCAAGCAAATGCAAGAAAAGAAACTACTATGATACAAGTTACCTCCTTGAAGAGTAGATTTGTCGATGAAGCACTCGAAGCTTGTGGTGGACGTTCATGAGTTGACGTTGCGGCGCACGGTCCACCACCATCACTCTTCTAGGTCTTGTTCTTGGGAGCCCACTCGCACTTGGTTGGCCTCTCAAGGTCAACTATGCATTTGGGCACCCAAATCTTCCTCATCATCCTTCTCTTGTCGGGTGATCCAAGAGCCTTTGCCTTCACCTTGCCTTTCTTGTCCCTAAAGAGCTTGTAGTGTGTATTTCCATGGAACAAGTTAGCGTTAGGCAAAACTTTGGAACTTCTCACCTTGGGACAATTCTTGCTAGTGTGCCCATCACGGCAACACTTCTCACAATAGTAGTCGTCCGCCATGAGAGGGACTACCCAAGGTGGAATGTCATCGTCCTTGCCGATGAGGTTGATGGCGGCGGGGTAGGAGCCGAGTCCCTTGTGTCCGGGGTTGTTCACAAGGTTCCGACCAAGTATCTCCTTATGGATGGTCCTTCCCCTTGTGAGCCTCTCGAAGCCATCCATCACCGAAGCTCTCTCCTCCTTGAGTTGATGATATTCCTTCAAGATTTTCTCATCAAGAGAGATGCTCTCAAGAGAGGGAGTTAGTCCATCACAAGTAATATATGAAGAATCGGAAATAGATGAACTAGAAGAAGAAGTGTTACACTTTTCGAGGAGGGATTGATGTTCTTCCTCAAGAACCTTGAACTTGCCGTTGAGCCTCATGTGTTCAACCTTGAGCTTGTCATAGCTTTCATCCAAGGTCATGAGCGAAGTGGAAAGGTGCTTAATCTCATCCTCTAGTAACTTGGACTTCTCCTTGAGCTTCATGTGATCTTCCTCAAGCTTGTCATAGTCTTCATCAAGAGCCTTGTGAGAGATGGATAAGTCCCTAAGTTCACCCTCAAGTTGACGAACTCGGAAAGCGGCCACTTCGTGTTCCTTCTCCAACCGAGCAATGGTCTTGTCCTTCTTCATGATCATCTTGCCGGTTAGGAGAATGCTATCCAAGAGTTCCTCATATGTGGGCTTATCCTCCTCACCAAACTCTTCATCGGACTCGCTCTCCTCATCCTCACTACTATCATCATCTTTGGCCATCAAGCAAGTAGGTGGTGGAGGTAGAGTCTCGGATATGTTTGTGAGAGCAATGCCGGCCATCTTCTTTCCTTTGGAGGATGAGTCATCACTTTCTTCTTCATCACTATCATCATCCGAAACCCATTCTCCAACATAGAGTCCCTTGCGAGATGATCTTCTCTTGTCTTTGCCTCTAGAGCTTTCCTTCTTGACAAACCTCTTCCTTGCCTTGTACTTGCTTCTAGGGTCTTCTTCTTCATCATCGCTTGACTCTTGAGTCTTCTTCTTGCTCTTCTTGATTGGCTTCGGACATTCCTTGGCAAAGTGACCCTTCTCCCCACAATTGTAGCACTCGGCATCTTTCTTGTTGATGAATCTTCTCTTGAAGAAGTTGCTTCTCTTCATGAGGAGTGCTAGATCATTGGGATGAAGTTGCAACAAGTCTTCAACATCTTCTTCAAGCTCTTCATCACTTGAATCTTGAGTCACCACCTTCTTCATCTTCTTGCTTGACCCCTCGGATGCAAAAGCAAGATTCTTGGAGGGCTTCTCATCAAGCTTCTTGTCGAGGTTGTAGCTCTCGAAGGCGGTGATCTTCCCAAGTAGCTTGTGGGTTGTGAGGCCTTGAATGTCGGTGTTGAAAAGACATGTGATGAGTGCTCCATATTTCTCCCTTGGGAGAATCCTCAAGATCTTCCGCACAAGGTCACCATCATCAATCTTGTCCTTCACACCGAGAGAGTTGATATCCTCTACAAGCACATTCAAGCGAGAGTAAGTATCATTGATTAGCTCATTTGAAGACATGGCAAAGTCATCATATTTGTTCTTTAGCACATAGTATCTTTCCTCTTTCACATCCGTGGAACCCTCATGAATTTGTTGAATTTGAGTCCACACTTCATGAGCGGTACCCGCGGACTTGACTCGAGCAAAGACCTCTTTAGTGATAGCTTCAAACAAGGCATTTTTAGCTTTAGCATTTGCCTTTGCGAGATTCACATCAAGAGTACCAATGGGAGTCCTTAGAGAAACACCGGTACTTACCACCTCCCATGCGAGAGGATCGAGAGCCTCGAGGTAAGCTTGCATGCGAGCTTTCCAATAGGCATAGTCGGTCCCATCGAACGGGGGCGGCCCATGATCTCTCGGCATCCTTACTCAAGGCGGTTAAGCCCTATTTGAGCAACGAGGCTCTGATACCACTTGAAAGGATCAAGGGCACCGAGAGGGGGGGGGGGTGAATCGGTGTGTCAACAATTTCTCCCAAACGTACTTTAGGCGTGAAGCTAGCAAGACTAGATATGGTGATAACAAAAGCAAGCGATGCGCGCACACAATCTAGTCTATGCAACAAGCAACACCCTAGCAAGCAATTCTACCAAGTAGTAAAGAGACAACCTATCAAGCAATTCTACTAGCTCAAGAAGTAAATGCGGAAACGTAAATGCTAGTATGTAAAGGAGATAGGGATAGGAATGCTCATGATTTTTCCCGTGGTCTCGGAAGGATGGCGCCTTCCCCTACTCCACGTTGGGTCACTCCCGCCGGAGTCTCGACCCCGTCCCTCCGCTCGATGGCGATCCCTCCTAGAGCACACTTCACCCTCCGAGTGAAGTCGCGGGCACGTCCCGCCGGGCTCGATCCCGGGTACTCTTCCGGAGGTAAGGCTCCGCACGTGATGCGTGCCAAAGGGCGCTCCACTAGTGATGCTTCTTTCGCACGGGAAGCTCCAAGACCGTGTACAAACTTGTGTTAGCTTCCACAATCTCCTTGGACAGCTCAACACCAACGCCTAACCGGTCTAGGCCTTGCCATAGACCAAGAGTAACAGCTCAACTTGACTCTCTCAAGCACTCCCTAGCCTAGAGATCAATGGATGCAACTTGTTACTCTCTCAAGCACTAGGATCACTCCAAATCCTTCTCAAGTGCTTCCTCTTCTTGCTCTTGGCTTCTCCCTGTCTTCCTCAACTATTCCAGTGGCCAAGAGACCCTCAAAGGGGTAGGTAACCAGCTATATATAGGCCTCCAACCTCAAACTAGCCGTTACCAAAAAGCAGTCTGTCGATACAGTCACCGTAGTAACCACCGTATGATACGGTGACTGTAGCACCGTATCATACGGTGACTCCTTTCTCACCTGCCAGAGCAACTCCAATCTCTGGACTTCATCTTCTTGGTTCACCGTATCATACGGTGACACCCACCGCATCATACGGTGACCTCTTCTCTTCAGCTTCCAGCCAACTGCCAAGTCTCTGGAAAACATACGGTGACCACCGTATCATACGGTGACCACCTCACCGTATCATACGGTGACTCCATCTTCTCTGCCAGGTCATCACCTCATCTGGTCTTTCTCTGCTCGCAGTCACCGTATCATACGGTGACTGGCACCGTATCATACGGTGGCTTCTGCTGAAGCTGATCTTGATCTCCTCTTCGATCCTCGACTCCAACTTCATCCTTCTTGGTTCCTTCACTTCTTCTCTTCTACTCCAAGTGTCCGAGAGACTCACATTTGCATCCAAAGATCTCTACACTATTGAGTACCTAAGAGAACCAACTTGAACCCTCTTGATAGTCCGGTTTTTCCTATGGACTCAAGCTATCATCTAACCAAGCAACACTCGCTTGGTCTAGCATGTCCTTAGCCTTGATCCATATCTTCTCCGCGACTCCATCAAGTCCGTTCTTGTGTAGATGAAGGCAACCAATCATCCTTGACGTTTGAATTAGGGTGTGTCGGCGTACACCACCAACGGACGGAGCTTTCTTCATATGTGACCATTGATCAATATCCTACATGGAAATGTTAGTCACATACATAAGAGTCATCCAATCACCAAAACATTCATACCTTTGGGGTTTCCAAACACTCCAATGGCCATGAAGCTTACAACACTCGGCAAATGCTCTTTCCAGAACAGGTTTATCCTAGGATTTGCTGAGTGTTATTGCATTTACACTCAGCAAATCATTTTTCCAGAACCATTTTAAATGGTTTTTTCCGCCATTTCTTTTGACAAACTCACAGGCATTTAATATATATGACATTCAACATCCAATTGACAACCAAATCCACATCCGGAAATCATCAAATTGTCCACAAATGCTCAAATAGTCCACAATTCAACAAATAATACACATATAGTCCACAAAGCGCTCACAAGTCCACACGTAGTTCATAAACGCTCACAAGTCCACAAATAGTCCACAAACGCTCACAAGTCCACAAATAGTCCACACATAGTCCATAAAACACAAATCACTGAAAGGATCACTGAAAGGGGGGTGGGGGTGGGGTGGGTGTGGGAAAAGAGTGCGAGCTGCCGATAGATCTACGTCTTGAACTGCAGCAGCAGCATTCGACCCCGCCGATCCAGACAAATGCTGCAGAAAGGAGGACATATAACATTTGTGATACAACATATATAGCAGAACTCTAAGTTTTCTAAGTCTCTAAGTTTTCTAAGTCTCTAGTTTTCTAAGTTTGTTTAAGGTTGTAAAGAGACGCACCGGAGAAATTGGAGGACGAGGACCCCAGGGCACCTGTGCCGGCAAAGGGTGACCTATCGCCTCAAAGTGAGTCTGAAAGAAGGAGAACATCTCCGTCATCTATTGCGACACCTGCTCCTGCACCTGCTGCGCCATACTCGCCTTGAGCTGCTCTCGCCTGATCCTCTCTTCCTCAAGCTGGGCCTGCAATATTGAATCAAATGTTATACTTAAGTGCATGCATCCCAATATTAAAAGTGAATGAACGATGAATGTAACAGTAATAACCTGGAGGGCCTGTGTAGTGGTCGGTCGTTGGCGTATGCTCGGGCCACCGCTACCGCTCCGTGCGCGAATCTGGGACAGCGTGGGAGCACTTGTCGTGTCGATGACGCTGTCACCGAGTAGTACCGCCCATGCTTCTTGCCTCCTCCCGCCCTCATGACAACTTCACCATCAAGGTCGTGTGATCTCAGATCGAAGTCTGGCCCATGGACCTCCTTTGCCACCTCTGAGTATGCGCTCAGGCGGCTATGGACGCTCGGATTGCTATACGCCTCGGGCCCATCGTCCGGGTTGTACTGGATATCTGCCGTCGCCTTGCCCTTGTGGGCCAAAGCAAAAGCCTCGAAGGTGTTGATAGGCTCGCCACCATGTGACGCCGTCTAAGGAAAAAAAGATGATTAGAAATTATGCAGTATTGAGCGTTTGAATAAAGAAATGATTTAACATACATATCTGGCCGCATATTCGTTGAGGCTAAGACTGGCCTGATGGTGCGGTACACCTTGCATCATCAATCAACGCTCCCGGCAAGCGTTGTGCTGCTCCTCCCAGTCCTCGCGGCACCACTTGTCCACCAGGGCCTCCCAGCACGTGGGATGCGCTGCCATCCACCACGGAATCGCCTACAAGTCATCAAGAATGTGACATATAAGAAGCTAGATCAAAATAAACATATATACTTAATGAAATGAAAACTTGGTCTATATTTACAGCCATGTATTCTTCCTTTGTCAACCTCATGCTTACTGCATCCTTCTTTTTGACCCTCACTTTCTTGCTAGCGTAGAACTGAACGATGGCCTGGCTGCGCGCCTCGTAGAGCATGTCCTTCACAAGTTTGTGACACGCTGTACGTGCCACCTGTTGTGCCAGGACCTCGGTTCCTGACTCAGGTCTGTAGAAATCCTGCATACATACGTGGTGTACCGAATCATTATTTCAAGAATGTTGTATAAATGCGAATGGGGGTAACGATGTAGTGAGGAAGACTTACCCACAGCTCCATTATCACCCGCTCCAGCTTGTTGCGGAATGTCCTGCCTTCTCGATCCTCCCAGTCGGCTGCGGCGGCGTAGTGCTCAAACGTGCTGGCCATCTCTATTCTGTTGCCAATCTGAACGTGGCCTGGGAAGTGCAGCCTGCACAAGGTAACCAAGGTGCCGTTGACCTTGCGTTTGTGAACACCCGCGACGACTATGTCCCAATTCCTGCCGAAATCATTAAGATAAATTGTTAGTATCAATTTTAATTTAAAACATATGAAATGAAAGGGTATTGAAAACATATAAAGTAGCTTACCGGGGAGGGCAGGGCGAATCATCGGACGACTTTTAAAGGCTATCGGTCGCTTCGGGAGAGTCGAGGGCTCTCGCAACCAGACAGCTGGCTCCTCCTCGTCGCCCTCGCGCTCATTCTCCTCGCCCTCGCGCTCCTCGCCCTCGCGCTCCTCCTCCTCCTCAGACGACTCCTCGCGTCTCTGCTGCTCCTCGTGCTCCTCAGACGAAGCCTCAGACGACGGTGACCTCCCTCTACCCCTGCCTCCACCTCCCCCTCCACCCCTACCTCCACCTCTCCCCCCACCTCTCCCTCCACCCCTACTCCCGCCTCCACTACACCCGGACTCAACTTGACCTTTTTTTTCCTTTTTTACTCGGGTAAAAAAAGGACAAGGACTTCAAACCGCCCACCATTGTGCCCCAATCACCTGCAATTCAAACAAGTAAACCGATCAGCATACTATTAAAGAGATGCAAAATAATCATCATCGTCGATATTAGTTGGATCATTAGGCTCGTCGTCCCAATCATGCATGTCGACATAATCATGCCCAGCGGCGAGCTCCGGAGGAGGAATGTCGTCATCACTGTCCAGATGTAATCGCTCAAGTAATTCTAAGTCCTTCGCATTATCAACCTCATCTCCATCGTCCTCATTGTCGACTTCCATTCCAAACTTCGTTTAAGTCTATCATAAAACTCCCTTCTAGCCCATTGTCTTGAAAGAAGTCATCTCCGTCATATGTGTTTGGGTCTATGGTGTAATCGGCATCGTTTGGGACAGGTAGTTTACCGTGTGGCAATACCTTGTACACAATATCCCAACCTATGAGACGTTCGTCGCTTTGGCACGGGTATGAGAGATAATAAACTTGTGTGGCCTAAGTAGCCACGATGTAGACATCGTCTCCTGGTAAGACGGATGACTGCTGAATTTCGACTAGCCTAAGATTAGGAGTCCGTCTCACTGCTTCCGGATCAAACCATTGAAGCTTCAATTTTACATTTATTTTTACATTTATTCCGAAGAACCTTTAGACATCTCTCAATTGAATAGCACCAACGGTATTGCACAGGCCCACCCATTCGTGCCTCATACGGGAGGTGCAAAATCATGTATTGCATCGAAATGAAGAAGCCGTGTGGAAAGATCAACTTACAGATCAAGACAGGCGCCATTTTTTCCATGTCTTCTATCACCTTTTTTGATACCTCCTTAGCACAAAGTTGTCGAAAGAAATAGCTTAACTCTGCCAGCACTTGCCATACATGATCAGGGACATAGCCTCGAACCATCGCGGGAAGAAGCAGCTCAAGCCACACGTGGTAGTCATGACTCTTGACTTCAGTGATTCGCTTAGTAGATAAGTTCACTCCCCTCCTCAGATTCGCTGCAAACCCATCAGGGAACATTAACGTTTGGAACCATTCAGGTACTTCCCTCCTTTGGGCCCTCGTTAGGACGAAATCGGCATTAGGCTTTGTCCATTTCTTGTTGCCGGGTTTAGGAGGTGCCATGTGAAGCTTAGGTCTATCGCACAAGGTTGCTAGATCCACTCTTGCCTTAACGTTGTCTCTTGACTTATCAGGATAGGCCATGATTGTACAGAAAGCCGCCTCCCCAATATTTTTTTCTGTGTGCATTGGGTCGAGGTTATGTGGAACAAGAATGTCATCCATATAAGAAAGTCTATACAAGCCCGAGATATGAATCCAGGTATGTAGCTCACCATATCCCACAAAACCATCATTATTTTCATTGACCTTGAGGGCAGCTAACTCGGCACGAACATCGGCACATGTCATGATCTGTGGTGCAGGATCATTAACTTGTACACCTTTTGTAAAGTTTTTTTATGTCTCTTCTGAATGCATGGTCAAGAGGGAGCAATTGTCGGTGTTTGTCGAACGAAGAATACTTCCCACCCTTCTTCAAGTAAATGAACTTCAGCTTTGACTTGCATACTGGGCATGAGAACTTCCTGTGAACACACCACCCGGAGAATGTCCCATATGCCAAGAGGTCATGCAGAGAATAGTGGTACCAAACATGCATTTTGAAGTTTGTCTTTGTTGCTAGATCATATGTCCATACCCCTTCCTCCCAAGCACGGACCAAATCATCAATCAAAGGCTCCAGGAACACATTCATGGACAAGAATATGTTCTGTCGTTGAAAGAGGACGCCGGGAGGGAGATTGAGGGGTATAACGAACACGGGCCAACAAGTGTATGAGGCAGCCCCTATTCCATAAAGATTGAACCCATCTACATTACGAGCCTCATCTGCTTTCTCACGATGGATCCCATTAAAATGTGTCCAGGATTCACCATCGGCTGGATGGACAAGATGCTCCTTATGGTATCGCACTCCGTCTTTGTGCCATGTCATCTGTTTCGCGGTCTCCTCGGTCATGTAAAGACGCTGGATCCTCTGTAGGAACAGGAGGTACCGTAGGATTTTCGCAAGGACACTGAGCTGCCTCTTCTAACCATCACCAGAGTCCACCTCCAGGTACCGTGAGGATGAACACTTTGGACAGTACTTTGCTTCTGCGTGTTCTTTCCTAAACAAGACGCATCCATTCGGACAAGCATGTATCTTCTCATATGGCATCTTAAGTGCACGAAGTAGTTTCTGTGACTCGTACATGTTCTTTGGCAGAATGTGACCTTCCGGAAGCAAGCTGGCAATAAAACATAACATCGAAGTTGCGGTGACTCAGGCTAAACTGGGACTTTACGGCCATTAGGCGGGCAATGACATCCAGTTGAGAAACCTTGGTATGACCGTGAAGGGGTTGTTGTGCCGCAGACAACATTTGGTAATACGCCTTCGCAGTTGGCTCTGGCTCCTCCTCGCTAGGCCCTTCATCAAAGTTGTGTGCCTCTGCATAGTCATTTAACATGTCTCCTACCCCGGCATTAGCATCAAAAAAGCCTCATCGATACGTGGTCTCACGACTTGATGCCGCACACGATCGGCCTCACCATGGTGGGTCCAACGTTTATAGTTCTCCATGAATCCATGCTTGATGAGATGTTTACCCATTTCCTCCTTTGTTTGTCGCTTACTGTTTTCACAAGCACTACATGGACAGAAAGTCCAAGGAGGCGCCCCTTCAACATTGGCAAATGCTTGGTCCATGAAAAGTTGAGTCTTTGTAAGCTATTCCCTAGTCCACAAACTCCGACTTGATCGGCCCTTGTACATCCACTCACGGTCATCCATCCTCTAACATATCACCGAGTAATGAATAAATCAATTGCATCTACCGTTCAATTATACAGTCTAATAGGTGAAGATAGGTCCTAATCCCACCCGAGGTGTGTAGACGGGTTAGTTTTCATACTCTACTCCTATCCGAGACAGAATTTCGGCAGCACCTCCCCGCTGTTCTCCAAATACACGTCCCTGATAAGGAGATTGTGTATCCGGAGAACAACGGGGAGATGATGCCGAAACTCTGTCTCGGATAGGAGTAGAGCATGAAAACTAACCCGTCTACACATCCTCGGGCTGTCCAAAAAACGTGGACAATTCGAAACAGATACGGCTCTAGATATGCACAGATCTGCATATTTCCAACCGTATCTCTTTCGAACGGGAGAAGCCTAACTAGGTTACGCGTGACCTAGCTACAAACATGAATAGAAAAGAGTGCCTGGTATCCTGGTACATTTTAAAAGATAAGAATATTTTTTATTCGTAATATGTGAGTTTGGTTGACATTGTGTACAGGCGATGCGTCTTTGGACTGGTGTCCTCTTCCGACGACTCCTTTCGGAAAACAGGGTGAGAATCAATGTGTAAAATCAAATGCATACCATCTGATTTGAGTAGTCTTCGAATTGTTTGTCTGAGAAACCATTTTTTTATTTTCATAAATATAGAGTTGACCCATAAACCTCTTGAATGTCGTCATTCAGCAATTTTTGGAGAGGGAAATCATGGCACATCTCAACCATCGCAACTGTCTGTTCTTACTGGAAATATTAAAGAGGCGAGGCTGCTAAACTCAACCAAACGACCCCTACGTGATATCACGAACAGCGAAGATTCTGGTGTGTTATTTTTTCACATATTAACTATTTAGAATGTTATGTTGACTTAATCTCTGTTTAGAGCATATGATTTATAGTTTTGCATTAAAGAATAATTTATTTGTGTAACCTGTGAGCTTTGTTGACATGGTTTGCAGGCAATATGTCTTTAGAACAGTCTCCTCTTCCGACTACGACTCCTGTTGAAGAAAAAGGTGAAAATCAACGTATAAAAATTAAATGCATAATATTTCATTTTGAGCATTTTTTCTAATAGTTTGTCTTAGGAACCAATTTTTATATTAAATGCACAGGTGGCAAGGAAAACCAGGCTCTCAAGAACCATGGAAACACAGGAATCAAGAGGCACAAAAAAGGTACGATGTTTTATAGAGTATGATGAAGATGCTGGTAGGTGTTAACTTGGCTCTATTAGCGAAACATCATAATAAGCTGTGTGTTCTCCACAGGAATTATTGGTCCTTTTTTTATATTTTCATAAATATATAGTTGACCCAAAAACCTCCTGATTGTCATCATTCAGCAATTTTTAGAGAGGGCAATCAAGGAACATCTCAACCATCGCAACTGTCTGTTCTTACTGGAAATATTAAAGAGGCGAGGCTGCTAAACTCAACCATCACAAACATCGAAGATTCTGGTGTGTTCTGTTTTACATATTAATTATTTATAATATGTTGAATTAATCTCTGTTTAGAGCATATGATTTATAGTTTGCATTAAAGAAAAATTTCTTTATGTAACCTGTGGGTTTTGTTGACATGGTTTACAGGCACTATGTCTTTAGACCAGCCTCATCTTCCGATTATGACTCCTGTTGGAGAATATGATGAGGATGAAAACTGGCTGCATATGAACGATAATTGGCAGCCAACATTGACTGATCATGGAGGTTATCTTGATGGTGGGGTTGGTCAGTCTGTTACACCTGAAGAATTGCAAAAAGCTAAACGTCGTGAGTACAATAGAGAGTATCGGCAGAGGAAAAAGGAGGAATTGGCCATCGCATGTCAGATTCAAAATGGTAAATGACACATCCAGCTCCGAATTAATTTTTGCCCGCTTTTCCTTTTGTTAATTTCCATGAATTATTTGATTCCTTATAATAGGTGGTGTTCCAATGAAATATGGGGGTAACAAACGACCAAGAGATTTTGATGCTGACAAGTTGTTACAAGCACACGCCACGAAACTTGCAAAGCATCGAGAGTGTGTGAAACGATACCGTATGAGGAATTCGTCAATGAATAGGCATGAGCTTACAAATACATTACTAGGCAGATCTGGTACGTCACTATTGGTAGTTTCATACTTGTTTGAATATAGTGCTATGTAATGTTCCATTGAATATTTATTCGTATAACACAAGATAAGTCTTTGTTTCCAGTTGCTCCGTCGGTGAATATCAATCCTGAGTTGGGTACGGTGGACCGTAATCATGTTAATGATGGCGTGTATGATTCTGGTATTTGGGATCCGGATGCATCAGAACGCCCGAGATTTGGTAATCTAAAGCGTCATTTTCTTTCTAAAAAACCTGCAATTACAAGTTGAACTTAATCTTTTTCTTTTTGTATGTGAAACACAGATGAGGAGGACTTGGAGAGTCATAAGCCAATAGATGACGATATCGACGAATTCTTTGCTGATGATGAGGGACGGAATTTTGTACAACCTGGTATATATAGTACCTTCGTAGAAAATAAATCGATAGGCACTCGTATTGCTATTTAACTTGAATTGGTCGTGTTTCTCTTTGCTAGACGTACGATACAGGTCATATCGAGTTGACGGGCGGGATGGTGTCGGTGAAGGCAAACCCGATCCCTATGACTATGTTTTTCACAACCTCCCCAAAAAACATCATGTTCTGGGTCAGGCGCCAGACTGCACACACTGTAGCACCAAGAGGTTCCCTGGTGAAGGAGCGTCATTCTGTTGTTGGGAGGGGATGGTTCGGATACATATTCCGGAGGTACCTGCAGAGCTGAGGAGACTGTACACAAGCCAATCGGACAGAGATGCAAAGTGGTTCAGAAGGAATATCCGTTATTTCAATTCCCATTTTTCTTTCACTAGCATGGGTGTCAAGCTTGACCGGCGAGTCGCTACTGCAGCAGGAACTGGGATCTATACATTTAGAATCCAGGGTCAGTTATATCACCGACTGGATCAGTTGTCGCATGGGAGCTATTCTCCTAGAAATATGCAGCTGTACATATATGACAATGAGAATGTTTTTGCACATAGAGTTAAGTGATCACCTCACCTGGATCTTGGAATCATAAAGCAGATTCTACGTATTTTAGAAGGGAATCCTTATGTTGGGACATTCAGGAATTTGGGTTCCACCCCGAACCTCAACGAGTATAGAATGAACTCAACACCAAGATTGATGTGGACCAGAGGAGATACAATGCTCCGACTGCTTCCCAGGTTTCGGCCATATGGGTTGAAGGTAGTGACTCCAAGAAAATGTTTGAGAGGAGTGTTATGGTCTGTGGGCTATTGGATCGACCAGTTTATATAAAGGCTTATTATGGCTGCTATGATCCCCTAGCTTATCATTTGTTTTTTCCTGGTGGAGAGACGGGCTGGAATGAAGGGATATTGTACCAGGAAACTAAAAAGAAAAAAAGAATGGCAAAAAGACAGGCAAAAATAATACAGAGAGTGAAGGTGCTGTCACACTGCATATTACATACATAATTGTAATAACACATCATTTATTTTTAGTGCACTATTCAGCACTAATCTTTTTGTGTTTCTTTTGTGGGCACATAATCGACATAAAGATTTCCCATCCGCGATGGACATAGACGACGAAGCCGAAGCAGATGATCGCACTGGGGGACAAGGTTGCTAATAATAAATTTCTTTATGCTTAGATGTAATAATGACTCGTCTATATATGATCCTAATCATATGCATATACTCCGTACAACTTATTTGTTTATCTGGTACTCTTCAGGTGGCGATCCAGAATCAAATACAAAGTATGTAAGCGCCAGAGAGTATTATGCTTACAAGCTGCAAATCAGACATGGGGAGTTCAATGTATTGTTTCACGGTGGACGACTCTTCCAGCAGTGGCTCGTTGATATGTACATTAAGGTTGAGTCTATGCGTCTTAACTGGTACTCCAACCCTGCACACCAGAAGATTATTCGGGCTGACCTTTATCAGGTATTATGTGATTGAAATATGTGGTTTCTTCCAAATGGAGATAGGTAGCAAGCTGTTATTTTTCTCCTACCTGTGAACGTAGCTACAGAATTGAGACCAACAATTTTTTATATCAAATACATCACTGGAGTGGATCTTATGGTTTTCTGTCATGTTGAACAATATCTGCCAAACTTTATTATAGGATTTGTGTTACAGATCTGTTGCTGAAATTAACATAATAACTCGTGAATATTTGTTTGACATGCACATATTTATTTTTCTTCCTCTGTATTTAGGGAGCCATTTGCTCTGTGGGATTTATTTTGTTATATATACTTGCCATGACAACACACTGATTCATGATGGGTCGTGTGTCAAAACCACACTGATTCATGTTTATTTAGCCTATAAAAACATTGTCCTATAAGTGCTTAATACTACTGTTGCTACATCCCTTTCAGTTTTATTTACATAATATATGCATTTCATAAGTGCATTGGTCATTGTAATTTACTCTACTAACTCTCGATGTACCTGTACAGGGAGTTCTCGACACTCTTGCAACTGGGGAGGCAAGGGCATCACTGACTGGCAAAAGAATTGTCCTACTCAGGTCGATGACTGGTTGTGACCGTGATGTGCAATGCAGGTTCCTTGATGCGATGACCTTAGTGCAGCGTTTCGGGAAGCCAGATTATTTCATAACTATGACATGCAACCCGTATTGGGGTGAGGTGATCCAGGAGCTATTGCCAGGCCAGACTCCGCAGGACCATCCCGAACTTGTGGCCCGAGTGTACAAGGCGAAACTGCGAGATTGTGAGGATTTTTTAGTTAAGAAACAACATTTTGGCGAGGTTGCCACCTATGCACATGTCACTGAGTTCCAGAAGAGGGGTCTGCCACATGAGCATTTCTTATTGATTATGAAACCTGGTAGTAAGCTAAAATGTCCAGATGACTATGACAGGAAAATATCTGCTGAAATCCCGGACAAGAAGAAGTACCCGGTTTTGCACGATCTCGTTTGCAAACACATGATGCATGGCCCTTGTGGTGTTTTGAACAAGGATTGCCCCTGTATGATAGATGGACAGTGTCGCTTTCGTTATCCTCGCCAGTTTTGTGAAGCCACGCAGCAAGGGAAAGACTCCTACCCGATATACAGGCGAAGGGATGATGGTCAGATAGTTGAGGTCAGACACGCCAACTTGGACAATCGATGGGTTGTTCCCTACAACCCCACCCTACTTATGCGATACAATTGTCACATCAATGTTGAGATCGCTTGCAGCATTAAGTCTGTCAAGTACCTCTACAAATACATCTACAAAGGCCATGATCGTGCATCTTTCTCAGTTGACAAGTCAGAGAATGATGGTACCGTCATTAATGAAATCAAAACAATACCAAGATGCAAGATGTATAACACTGTCAGAGGCTGCATACAGGATATATCGGTTCCCCCTTTACTATGTCTCGCCTCCTGTTTTACAACTTGCGGTTCATCTTGAGGGGATGCATATGGTTTCATTCAAATCAACCTCTGACTTGAACGAAGTTGCGAAAGACCCAAAGAACCAGAGATCAATGTTGACCGAGTGGTTTAATACAAATGCAAAGGAACCCAACGCTCGCCAGTTCTTGTACATAGAGTTCCCTGAATGGTTTCGATGGGTTAAACCACAAAAGCGTTGGCAGTGGAGAAAACATCGAGCACAAATTGGACGTCTTGTACATGCAAACCCATCTGAAGGGGAACGGTTCTACCTTCGACTTTTGTTGATCATGGTGTTTGGAGGAGATTTCAGACAAGTTCTTCCTGTAGTTCCGCGAGGAACTAGAGCGCAGATCACCAATGCCACCTTGAAAAGGAGCTACATATGGGACCGGATTCGCAAGATCAGGCTCACTCAAAACATGCGGGCACAGTCAGACCCGTGGTTCTCGCAATACCTTCTTAGAATTGGTGATGGCATTGAAGAGTCCATTGGGGATGATTATGTCCGCCTTCCCCAGGAGATTGTTATCGATTACGATGAAGAGAACTCTATTGACAGTCTCGTGGCAAACATATTCCCTGATCTCTTGGCAAATGTCACTGACTCCGCTTATATGAGTTCTCGTGCTATCCTTTCAACGAAGAATGAGTACGTTGATCAACTCAACTCCAAGATGATTGAGATGTTTCCGGGCCCTTCTAAGGTGTTTTACAGCTTTGATTCTGTGGAGGATGACCAGACCAATAATTACCCCATTGACTTTCTAAACTCCCTTACGCCGAATGGACTGCCACCTCACGAGCTGAAGATCAAGATAAATTGTCCTCTAGCTTCGCAACCTAGACCCGCACAACAGCCTTTGTAATGGCACACGCTTGGTGGTCAAGGGCTTTCAGAATAACGCCATTGACACAGAAATAGTTGGTGGTCAGCATGCTGGTAAGAGGGTGTTCATTCCGAGGATACCTCTTTCGCCATCCGAGGATTTGACGCTCCCCTTCAAATTCAAAAGGATACAATTCCCTGTGCGTCTAAGCTTTGCAATGACGATTAACAAAGCTCAAGGACAAACTATTCCTCACGTCGGAGTATATCTGCCCGAGCCTGTGTTTGCGCATGGTCAGCTCTATGTCGCATTGTCCAGGGGTGTGTCACGAAAGACAACTAAGGTCCTCGCCAAACCCAATAAATTATTGGACCCTGCAGTGAAAAGCACCAAGAACATTGTATACAGGGATGTCCTAAACTCTTGATAATGTATATTGATACACTAATGTTTTGTGATTGTATAAGACTTAATATTGTTGATGCTTCACATAAATGTTATTGTGGCACGACATACAAGTTAACGGAAGTGCTGCTCCAATTTTCTTTCTTGCAATTTAATATTTTGGCCATGTATACAAGAACACTCCATGTATACCTAAATTCGAGTGCAGAATATGTTGGTGGATTATCGTGGCACTGAATGTATCACTTGTTCTATTGTGCTCTGCTCCTTTGTGCACATTTTTTGGGGAATTTTACAGCAATAGCAGCTGCTGTTTCGAGGGTACAGTCACATTTGTTTGCTTTAGTGAGGTCTGAATTAAAATGGATCTTTACAACATACATGTGCAGGATGCTTAATGATTTTTTATAATCTATACATAAACATACTTTTTTTTTTTACTACAGACCAACTCAAAAAGATGACAATTTTTACTAGATCAATGAATCTCTGGCAATATTTGTACTATTTGCTTTTCGATTTCAAACCAACAAATTTGTTTGTTGCTATATTCGAAGTTGTTCCTGAATTTGTATAGCCAGTTAACTCATTCCACTTTGATGGCAGGATTCTAAATCTCGCATTGATTAATGACCACACATTGCTTCAATATCTCTGCAACTGACGTCCACTATCACAAAGTCATAGATGTAACCATTCATGAAACGTCTACATCTATCTTCAGTTTGTAAACTAACATTAATGAATAGGTTGAAGCCTTGAACATTATCTGAAATTAGTCATGTCCAAGCTTGAGGTCCAGGAGTAACTCTGAAGGAATGACTACACATCCATCAGACGCACGACGAAGATGATGATGAGGCAGAAAAATGTCCACTCTTGACATGAAACCCATGTCCCATGAGTATTTTCTACATACTGCAAGCGTAGTAGGTTAAATCAGATGCCTAATCACTTCTAGCGTAGGAGTTCTAAGTGAGAGATGTTCAAGATGGACATTATAGGAAAGGGTTTGCATTGATTGAGGTTTTAGCTTCTTTAGAAAATTTCTCAATATAAAATGAGAAGTAAAAGCAAGTTTTGGCGGGAGGGCATTTGAACAATATGATGAAATGGTTTGTTGACAAATCAATGATTGAATGGTGATGTAATAAAGTCATGAATTTTTTTGGTTGCCACAAGCTGTCCAGACGTTCCTTTCATTTGTTGGTCCTTGAGATGCTTTCTCTTGAAAGTACACGCATGATGTTTTCTTCCAGGGGATTAAGCTAAATTTGTTGTATTCGAAGGTGTCTCCCTCTTCTTCATCTTCCATTCAAGGTGCTTTGGAATTTCAATTTAAGCTACAAATGTCCTGCCAAGTGGTGTATTTTTCTCGATCACGTGCGTGTCGCACATGCATTGGTACTAGTACAACCATAGAAAATATGTATAAAAAAATGTCATGTTTGGAATTGATGAGTGCTACGAAAAAAAAAGTCGACCTGCGGTTGGTGGTGACGGCCCCTGGGCTTAATTTTATGGATCTTAATGATAATCTGGATATATATATATATATATATATAGAAAAAGTAGTCAAAATGCATACACATTGAAAGAAAGATTATAATCTATCACTGGTCAACACATATGTCGATGAAGGTTGCATAGCTGTTTGTTTGACGAAAATGTAGATGAAAATCAGGCGCACAAAAGCATAGTTAATGAAGTATTGCTAACGTACATATCAATGGTCTTACATAAAAGCTGATAGCTGCTTCTAACAGAGTTCGTACATACAATCTATATTACCGAGAAATAATCTTAAATATATTGGAAGTGGAATATGAGTCATCCAGTGCCTTAACTATGATTTACCATGCTCCTGTCTTAAAATTGAACAAGAAGGCGTAAGTTCACAACACCGGTACAAAGGCAATGCTGTCAAAGTTTCAATTGGTGACTGGTGAGAATGACACGTGATGTTTATGCATTGGAAACCACATGTACACATATTTTCCAAAACAAAGTGGATGTGAAGTACATCAAAAAAATCAGAACACCTCAACTCGATATGCAATCATTAAGATGAGTCTTAAAGATTGGTTGATCATTTGCCCTCTACTGGTGAAAAAACTAAAAAAACAAAACACCTAATACTTGATATGCAACAGAATGTACAGAGATAAAGTTTTACAGGGAAAATAATCTAAAAGGCGACGTAGCATGTGGAATGGACCATCTGAATTCATCATTGGCAATAACGTTCGCAAAAACATATATATCTACTAAATATGTTAACAAATCAGCAAGCCAAAAGGGATCGATACAATTCAGAATTACACCACACGTAAAAATGGCATCTCTGTCATCAAAAAAAATGCCACCTCTGAGGTGAAATGCACATGATTTCTTTCTAAATATTCTAATAATAAGATGATAGGTGTCAGACCTATAACTGACTACAATCAATGAATCAATGTACTATTAACAAATTGCCCTCTCATTTCTAGTAAGATGGACTGATGATATTTTGATGGAAGGTTAAATCCTTATTGCAGGGCATCAAAGCAAAGGCAAACCCAGGGTATCATCAGTAGATTCAAATAACAATCAGTTTCCATTGATAACTTTATGTTCAGATGGATCCTACATATTAATATCCCTATAATCGTTTATTGACAAAAAAAAGTAAGAAAGCAAACATGGGAACTAATAATTTACAAAAGAAAATAACTTAGCTTGCGCGAAGCTGTATGACTCACATGGCAATTGAGCACTGGACTGCACCAAACTACTGACATGTTTTTTAAGGGAATAGGGGAATCCCCTGCTGTGGTAAACCACTAACCGTGTTGGAGTTTGATATCTGCATCTGCCGCTTTTCCTATGTGGCCAAAGACAGCCAAACCAAAGCAACAGGATAGCACCTGCAAAGCTGCACCAAGGACTGAGCAAAGTGAGAGGAAAACAACCGATAGATACCACAGCAGCTTGATCAAACCAAGCTTCTGCAATTTCCGAATTGATCCCAAGACGCTTAGGCTCTAAAATAACTTCGGCCATACATGTAAGCCTAAAAATTGTAAGCTCGTGAGATGTAGACTAAATAGAGATAAATGGAAAATTATTGAGTTTCACTCTCTTGGTTTCAGGTTTCAGGAAAGGAAGTAATCGAACCAACTCTTTTCCCATGTTGGCAGATATCGCAACACAACTCTTACAAACTTGCCAGGAAAGAGATGGATGTTAATATTAATAAGTATGTATTTGGAAACCATTTTTGAATTCACCTTACGGAGAACCATGGCATGTAAGATTCAACTATCATGCTAGAATGCATATACTGAAGTTAGCTAATGAATAATGAACAAAATCTAACTGGCAGATTCAAAGTTGTTCTCTCTAAACTTTAACACATCTTGATTTTCTAAACCATCCTATGCAAAGATATCAATCATCTGAGAAAAATAACGGCAGCATTTTACTTAGATCAAAGTTAAGATGTTCAACTTTAGGTTAGTGAAGTCCTAGCTCACATGCTGTATTATTTCAGTTTTTCTGATGCACTCGGGTGAGATTTAACAACATCCATAGTATGGTTATTGGACAGTCTAATTAGTTGATTTCATCTTAGTATGAAGCAAAGATGCTATGCGATGGCAGGAAACAAATCAAAAAAGAAAGCATTGATAAATTCTGTTCGACAGGTATTAGCTAGTAATCTTTCTTGTCCTAAAGTTCGAAAAGCAAACAGAGCAGAACACATTAATCTTTTCCCATGCAAGGAAATCACCAAGTTTCATCAAGATTGTTGCTATAATATCATATGGCAACGTAATGAAGGAACGATGGAGATCACCAAAAGATGTTGTGTACAGTTGGGGCTCTCCAAGGTACATTAAGATTCAACCAAGCAAAATAAAAAGGGTACTCTATTGGTTTCGAACCTTCAATTAAAGATGGAGTATATAACTATTCATTCAGCACGTCTACCAGCCAATGGCTGCAATTCTATTGAGACATTTCCCCTTAAACTGAAAATATATAAATGGCAGTAGGCTATAGATAAGGATCAGTGCTAACGTATTATTTTGCAACATTTGTGGAACCCACCTTGTAGAGGTCTATGTCATGCAGAGAGCAAGAATTATGGCAGAAATAGCAATTTTCATTTGCCATTTATTGGCGCATGGTCAAACCGCATTGCAGGAAGCACATGGGGATACCATATTGCAGCTAGCATATACCTAATGTTTACACATGAACGCTAAAATGATTATGCAGAGTATGTGGATGTTAAACTGTACAACCAATAAATAGGTGTATTCCATCTTTTTTTTCCTGGACGAAATCTGAACGTACTGAAATACAATTAATAATTTGGTTACTTATCTGTATGAGCTCAACCAAACTGTAGGGAAAATTTAAAACACTATTGTAAAACACATTGCAGCAAGTGTAAACAGGAAAGGATGTTTGTTCCCAACATTAACAGGTGAGCTGATGAAAAGCTATTAGAAAAAAAGGGAAATAAAAAAATTGCTCACAGAGCAAAGCAATATGAGCCCAAGCTATGCAAAGATATATAGATAAATGTCAATGTATTTCACAAGATCACAAAATTAGTGAGCATGAGCATTACATATAGAGTGCTCTAAAGACAGACATAACATATACCAAACAAAATAAAGAAGCAATCTTATATCCAAATAAAAGAAAAGGTATTATAAGGAGTATACCATCCCATTCTGCAAGTTTGCCAACCAAACCAAATAAATTCATTTGCATGCCAGATTTCTCAAAACATATTGATGCTTCCTGGATAGTATGGGTCCAGTATAACAATCGTGAATGAAGAACAGACAAATTGCATGATCAAACACGAAAGAGAAATTCGTACTCACGTCAGATTTCTCCAAAATAAGATCCATTTCTGAGATGTTGAATTAAGTGACGCTTTGCATGAAGATTTGCCGTGCCCATATCTTTTGTTCTTTCCTGACCTATGCAACATGGTTCTAGTCCTATTAGCCAAAAATATAATGCCACATGATTTAAGTTTCAATTATTGCAAAAAAAAATGCATCAGAAACTTGATTAACCTCAATCATTTGTGGCTAAAAATTATTTCGGAAATATAAATCAGTAACAGGCTGCACTCTATGTCCAGCTAATAACGGAAAAGAAGATGACTGATGGAACATCATTCTACAATGAACTTCAAGGGGATCCTAACTATCGCAAGTCATCTTTAGGCATTTGCGATAGGATACAAAGTCAGAACCATGCAAGATTATATGCAGCATCTGCAGTTGTGCATGATTAACCAAGCAACATCTTATTTGAAGACCATTGCCTACCAAACCAATGAAGAATTCACTGCCTTGATCTGCAAGCTAGAAGCACCAGCACTGATAGCAGCGGTTAGTAGCAGGCAAGAATACAGAATCAATTATTCAAATCTATCCTGCAGAAAATCAAATAGAAGAACATCACTTTAACATAAAAAATATGGGATAGTACAGGATTTGGATTTCAAGGAGGGCACTAATAACTCAGAAAAGGAAGATCTTTTACATGACAAACCCTGACCAACCAAGAGAGGTAATAGGGAATTCTCTTTAGTGAAGAAATATTTCATACCTAGCAAATCTGGTATCTATCAGATCAAAGTATGTATGATCTATTTATGAGCTGCTACATAAACACTCTGTAACTGTGACATATAGAGCCTACAAACGATTAATCCAATAAGATCAATCTTAACAGGCTGCTCACATGTAGGGTTGCACAATACATGCTCAACAAACCATAGAAAGGAATGCTATAACTGAGAATACTATCAGCAAATGATCTATGACCGAGGTCAAAATACACATGACACACATCTGAATCCGAAACAAAGCACTCAATGATTGCCACACAGATGCAGGAAACAGATAACCAATTCAGTTCACCTTGATTGGACTGCTCGCAATTGTAAATGGAAAAAAGCTAGATTTTTCCCTAGTTCCGCTAGGCGCCGATTCCGCGGCGATTAGGCGCGATTAGGCGCGAATCGAAGGCCTGCCGCGTCGATTTGGGCGTAGGCGAGCATCTAGGCAGCGGCGGCGGCGGATCTGAGCTCCGGAGGGAGGGGGGGGAGGGGGAGGCGGCATTGGCGGCGGATCTGAGCTCCGGAGGGAGGGGGAGGCGGCGGCGGCGGAAGGAGGGAGGGGAAGGGCGCGGCGGCGGTAGGAGGGAGGGGAGCGAGCGGCGCTGCGCGAGAGAGAGGCGGCGCTGCGAGAGAGAGAGAGAGAGAGAGAGAGAGAGAGAGAGGGGGGGGGGGGGGGGGGGGGGGGGGGGAGTAGGGGAAAGGGCATGGGCTGGTGGGCTGGGCCTCCTCATGGCTCCTGCTTTGTTGTTTGGTGGGCTGGGCCTCTCTATATTAGTTTTGCCTATATTGGCAAAACGCCTAGAAAAACGCCTAGGACCGCCTAGGCGCGATTAATCCCGCCTAGGCGCTAGGCAGTGGGTCACCGCCTAGAATCCGCCTGGCGCCTAGCTGAACTAGGGATTTTTTCAGTGATTCACCACATCAACACTCACAAAAAAAAAAAAAAAAATCTAGCGCAGCACGTAGAGTGCAAACTGCAGAACATGCTGAATCTGATTCAGACTGGAAGCAAATGGAAATTTTCTTTCAAATGGGTCCTAGAAATCTCCTTATTAGAGGAAACATGATTAAAACTAAGATCAGGGGGCAGTAAGCCTCACAATTTCATCTGAGCAAAACATCAAAAGATGAGTTTGGATTCCATTTTCTTCTCACCTTCTGAAAAGCGGCGATTGGCTTGAAAATTATATATTGAGCAGTCACTAGAGTTTGATGGATGAGCCAAACGTGAACTGAATGACGGAATTTAAGCGAGGTCCTTCGAAATCTGCACAACATTAGACACACAATGGAAACTTGATTAGAGTACAGATACTTGAGTAAAAACATTCAGAAAAAATGAACCGATGGTGATGAAAATGATTGAATGATTTCTTCTTTTGCTGGAGCAAAAGAATCCACCAGTCCCCTTCCTCAACCAAACATCACCGGCCTCACGCAGCACAACCCCAACTGAACCCTAGACGGATCTCTAATGCCACTAATACACAATGTTTTCCTAAACGGTAAACGCTAGACAGTCGGTGACCCATCGTTTAGCGTTTAATCTGTTTAGACGGGTTTAGACGGCGTTTAGACGGGCTAAACGTTTTGCTACTGTAGCACATTACAGCAAGGTAAGAAGCAATGGAAAAGGAAAAAAGAAAAGAGAGAAAAATGTGGAAGGCATAGATAACGTGCGTGCTGGGCTATCCAGCCCATCACCAGGCCCACAGCCACCTACCGCCCTTCTCTTATCTACGAGCAGATAAGGTTACGGAAGACACCAGTCACACCACCAGCCAATCGCTCATCCTCTGCTCCTCCCGTCGTCCTCCGCTCCCAGCTGCTCCCCTGTTCTCTCGCCCTTTCGCTCGCCGGATCCACAAGACCACATCTCCCCAGCTTCCACGTGCATCTCTGCTCCTACTCTTGCTCCTCCACTCGCCAGATCCACGGAGTACGACGGGCGCGGCCATGGATGGCGGAGCCTGGGCGAGCGCGCGGCGCAGGAGCTCCGTTGGATGCTTGCGCGGGTGGATGAAAGCGGCAGCGGCAAGCGAGGCTTCACTCGATCCCCCGCCTGAGTTTTGAGCTCCTGCCTTCTGGCTCCATCACGTAAACGGGCGTCGAATCGCTCTGAACGCCGTCTTTTCCCGTGTTGGAACCGTCCCGTGTAGGCCGTTCAGGGCGTTTTTTACCGTTTTTGACCGATTAAACCGGTCAACCGTCTACAAGTCCGATTAGGGGCTAAACTATGCAGTTAGGTGCCGTCTACGGTTTAGACCCGTCTAGACGGCCGTCTAAACCCGTTTAGGAAAACACTGTAGTAATACATATGATTGCACCAGGAACATCACTAACATGTCATCAGAACTAGGATGACAACATCCATCACACAGCAGAAACAGTAGCCCCAATTTCAAGGCACACCGCGACCACACTAATTAGTCGAGAAATTTGAACCCAAAAATCAAAGGAATCCTTCGAACGAAGACAGAGAAGTGAAGAAGAATGTCACCCATCTCGACAGCCAACCTGGAAATTGAGGAAACAAGCAAGAGGGGCGTCATCTGGCCTAGAGGCCGTGAATCCCTCGTAGCTGCTCCTGCTCGTGTTGCGTGCTGATCGAATCATGGAAAGGGAGGGGAGGGGAGGCCGGGAGGGCGAACGGCGCTGGTAGGCGGCGGCGCTGGAAGGGAAGGGGAGGGCGAGCAGCGCTTGGAGGCGGCGGCGCTGGGCAGGGAAGGGGAGGGCGAGCGGCGCTGGGGATGGGAGGCGGCGGTGGGAGGCAGCTGTGCGGTCAATTTTTTTTTCGATGGAGGCGGAGCTCCCATCCTTTTCTCATTTTGGTCGGCATAGCAAATGTTCAGTGGGGCCCGCGAATGGCTTTTCACCTTCACCGTGCAGCACATGATGAATTAACTGCTGCTAATTCTCACCTCAACTCAATCTTACCCAAGCCTGCACTCGCTTTGGATTAAAATCGTATGGTAAAAAAAATATTTGACAGGCGTAGCGTGGGGGTATGCGGTGGGCAGGGCGTAAAACTAAAGAGAAAAATTCGTCTGGTTTGCGTACAAGAGGCTAACCAGGCTAGAGATATATAGAATTTTTACTTTTTAGCCTGTTTGATTGCCTGCATAGCCAATCCTGCTAATGCAAAAGAGGCCACGAAGCCAGGCTTGCACAAGTGCCAGGCCACGACGGCAGGAGTGGCTTTCGTGAAAGAATCGGGTCACCGCTTGTAGCCTGGCACCGAGCTCACCCGCGCCGCCGCTCCTGCCGTCGCCTCTACGGCTCCCTTCGTCGGCGGCTCGCCTTCGTCTTCTTCATCACCTTCCCCCCTTCTCCCCCACTAAACCTAAGACCCCACCTTCCTTCGCCATCCTCCGCTCCCTCCTGAGCGCCCCGCCATGCCGCGGGTTGCAGGCCGACCGCCGACGCGAACCGCCGCGACCCCACGCGCCGCCGCGCTTCTGCCCCCAAAGCTGCACTGCGAGCCGCCGCGATTGACGCGAGCTCGCGCCGCAGCGCAGGGCGACACGAGACGCTGTGCTTCTCCCCTGCGAGTCGCCCTCTATCGCGAGTCTGCGAGCTCCCGGACGCGGCAGAGCGTCCGCGTGCCCTCGAGCTCGGCGGCAGCCATGGCCTTGGTGTCGCACGACGGAGCAGGATGCGGCTCACGGCAAGCATCACCTGCCTCCGCCCTCACACCTTCCTTGGGCGCGTCCGCATCAACGCCGAATCGAGCTCGCCCACCAAAATCAAGGTCCATCTCTCCCTCTTTGAGCTCGTGAGGCTCGAATCAGCATCATGGTTGTCCAATCGGGTTATGGGCGCCTCGCCAGCGACGCTTCCGTAGGAAGAATTGGAAGCCAGAGATGCGTGAGATCTAATTGATGGAGACAAGCTCGAATTCCATGTTGATTTGGTGGAGTTGCTCCTGCGACCGCCGAGGCCACTGCCACGCGGCCGCCGCCGCGTTCCCTGTGCCTGCTCTTCCACGCCCGCATCTCTTTCGCGAGCTGCTCATGCGCAGGTGCTCCGCCGACGCCTCGTCGCCGTCGCAGTGCTTTTGCTCCCTGACGAGCTGCCTTGCACGAGCGCGCGCAGCGTCGAGCGAAGCGCAGCGCTGCGAGGAAGGACGCTGTCGTCGGGTTCAGAGCGCCAAGGCGTTGGCAACACTGACGAGCTCCTTGGATGCGGTCAAGCTGTTGTGCAGCTCCTGCAGCTTCGCCATTCTGTCAATCGGAGAAGAATTGATGTTGCGTACAGTACTATAGATGCAATTTCTTTTTTGAGTGTGTTTATCCTATTATCAATCAAGATGATTTTTTTAATACAACATAAGTAGGAGTATGCAGCAGTTCATTTAATCTTGATTCGGCTAACAAGAATAATATACAGTAAATATCTATATTCAGTTTTGTGTCTAAAGAAATAAAGCATTGATCAATTCTTTTTTTAATGACAAAGATAACAGGGGAAGAAGGAGATGGAGGTGAAGAGTCTAACACTCACCACATCTAATACAAGGTGATCTCATTTAGTCAATGCAACCAACCAAACACAACTATGCAGCCAACCAAACAAGTGCATGTTTTTTGTTCCTGCATTGATTTAGCCTGGTTTGTGATAGCCTGGATAGGATCATATGCAAGGCTAAGCTAGTGCAGGTAACCAAACACACCCATAGAGATTGCAATAAACTAGGCAAAGTGGCAGATGGCAATGTGGCATGCTAGTGCATCTAAATATTATGTAGAATAAAGTGGACGCGTTTCTTAGATGGAAAAAGAAGCATAAATTTCAACATTATTTTTGCATTGTTCAAATACTTTCCTGCCGCTCGGGTTTAATATAATTCGTGTTCTTCACATGTTCAAGTATGAATAAATTGTCGGAACTTTGGGGCCCGGACCAACATGTTTTGGGATACAAAAGCTATTACAAAACTAAGGGATGCACGAATATCATTACCACTCTAAGGTCAGCCTTAATGGCCACTTTCATTTCATAGTTTTTTAGAGTGACACATCAGCTTTCTGTTTCTCTCAGTGCACATTTTCGTTTCATATATTCATAGGCTTGCCAGAACAATAAATTGCTGCATAAAGTTGTAATCAAATGTGGCATACAAATTTTGTAGCCATCTATTTTTATTTATCAGGTACTCCCTCTATTCCGAAATAATTGACGTTTTAGCTCTTTACTAGGTTCATAGAAGATGCTATGAATCTGGACAAAAAAGAGAACACAATTCTTTAATCTTCTAGACTATTATGTAAACTATTTGGGAATTTACTATTTTATCTCCTAGATTGTAGTTATTTGGTATATATTATATATTTTCAGGGAAGTTATCCTCTGATACGTACACTTCTCTAAATCTTCTTAGACCAATTCCATGCACTAGCCCATCAACCCGTGTGTCTGCACGGTCTAGCAACAGGTAGAAATATGAATATATGTGTGGGGGTTCCGTCTAGCCTTGTACTTAAATACCGCTTATTTTGAGGTTTACAAATCCTGTAATTGATTTATACCTGAAATATTCAAGAATATATCATTGAAAAGTGAGGTTGGTTTCCAAATATCGGGCTGCACTTGTGTTATATCTACATGATCCCCTTTTTTCATTTGATCACAGCACGCTTAATCTCAACTATGGGGCTACTATGTTGTTGATAAGAGTCAGTAGCAAGCCCGTGTGGTCGTCATTGCTATTTATACTACCGCTAACTAATTCACATCAAGATGAGGTGTTATGTTCATTTTTGAAAATTTTCATAATAAAATTGCGTCTAAAATATTTGCCATCTATTTTTTTCATCTCACAAAGTTTTGGTCTATCACTGGCAAGGGCAGTTTAGTTGCCGTAGGAAAGGATTAAAAAGAAAAACTGGACGGAAAAAATTTGTCGATCTTACCGCAGCATGTATTATTTTTATTAAACTGATTAAAATCATTTTATTTTGCAAGTACAATAGGCTACCACATGATATTGTTGGTCTGTAAATATTCTAAACCATTGAATTTTGAAGATAAGTTAGAGGATTACCTTAGTGATCTGAAATATCTTATTTTCCAAATTCCATGACCCTTGAAGTTTCTCTCAAATATCCACTGAAGTACCACTGCTGCTGATGCTATCAGCTTTGACCATCGATTAATCTTTTTAATGTCAAGGACTGTCCGTAGTTTTCTTCTCTTCCATGTCTGAATTACTTTTCTGCCTGAAGATACATATCCTGACCGGATATTCCTATAATCTCTATATAAGTCATACCCACTAACAGCAATTAGTTTTCTAAAGCTGCATCCTCATGAAGCCACGTCACCTGTAAACCCATACCATTGGATCACCAAGATGCATTTCATCACGTCCGTCCATCATCCATGACCCATTCTCCATCGAGAGTTGAAATTGTCAGCCTGCCCCTAATGCATCCATTGATGCTACGTCCACTAATAATGGCCGTAACTGCGTTTTTCTTTTATTCACCGTGCATTCACCTCCCTAATTACAAAGAAGAAATTACCTGATTAGCCATCTTCTCTATCCAAAACTGACGTCCACCAATTCACCAAACAATCAAGAGAGCAACGTAATGGCACTAAATCTCAGCAATCACTCTGCCATTTAGAACTCGACAGGATGCCGGCTGCATAGAAAACTGACACTCTTCCCATTCCACTGCCTATATGATTGAGTACAATCCTTAAGTAACATTGCTACTTAATCACTTTCCACAATCCATGCAATCTTTTTACTTCCCACACACAGCAGTTCGTATTCCCATCTTTTTATGTTGTGCTCTATATTGATGGAATAGAAAAGTACAAGCACACGAAGGTGAGGTCCATTTGGGTGGTCGTTTGCATGTTCACATTTTTTTATCGTTTTTCTTTTTTGCATCTTTCTAGTAAGTACCTATTGTTTTCGAGGTTGTTTATATTGTCAGACAATATTTGGTTCAGCTCTCATCCATATGACAAGCATTCGCTTTTTGCATGGTCCTCAGGTAACCTTCCTATGCTGCCATCTATTCTTCGTCTCAACTTAAATATTTTCAGGTCTTTCGAAAAACTTAGATATTTTCATTCTTTTTCCTTGCGAAAGTCTCACACCGTTTCTATTCCTGCAATAAGCAGGTGCTCTCAGAAGATATACAATCCAAAATTCCAGATTACAGTAAGCCGGATGCCACGGATTTTAGCCATAGCATATACGCCCTGTCACTTTCTTTATCGTTAATTCAATTGTCTTTGCAAAAGTACTTTCATCTGAAGGGGACAAGGGAGTTGAATGTACATGGATCGTTCCATGTACATTATGTCGCCTGATCCTCCTTTTGCTCAATGACATTTTTCTCTCTTCTCAACTACATGAAACAATACCTTCTTTAGAAGTTCCCGCAGCAACGCGCGGGACTATCACCTAGTTCCTCCAATTTTCCAAGGCATGCGTATACCGCCAGTGATCGAAACTGCAATGCAAAACGGCAATTAATTCAATCTCTTTGTGATCTAATATCTTAGATGCTGTTTGGTTCGATGAAATTTTGATTCCGTTTGCGTTTGCGTTACCAATTTTGAACCAAACAACACCTTAGATGCTATGCGTGCTGAGTATTATAAATAGATCTTTACCTTACTTCTCTTCTCCTGTCAACAGAATTGCAGATTTACTCTGTTTCATGACCGCATGCATCTATGCATGGCTGATCTTCTGGGTCTCCTATTCCTTGGCTGGGCGTGCATGCGTGAATAAATGTGCTTTTTGTCCTCAATTCACACAGCAACTCCTATCAAAAAAAAAAAAAAAATCACACAGCAACTGGAGTCAAGGACTCTGGTCGGCAGCAAACCTTGATCAGTGATTGTGGACAATCACTCAATTGATGATATTCTTTGTTGACCGTAATGAGCGAGATTAAGCTCAGATGTTTTCATTGGAACGATGGCCGATCTCAACTTCACGCCGTACGCATGCGATTTGCTCACTTGTATGGCGTAAACGCCATAGACCCAACGTCGAGCGTCCCGATCTCTGTCGCAAGGGTGTGACCTTTGGCTGCCGCTGCTTTGAAGACAATATTTATCGCCGAGGTTGCAGTTGGCGTTTAGCATCCTGTAGAATCCATTACCCTGCACACGATCGAGTCGCCATGCCTTACCCCTGCGGCTATAGAGCTAGGGGCCTAGGGCTACCATGAAAGCGAGAACATCAAGAGGAGATTTTGGATCTAGAGGATTGATACTCCTTAATTTCATTTTTTTTCCTCCAAAACTAGAGGACAGGGGTCGTGAAGGACGTATAGGTTCACAGAATAGGGGGTAATTTAGTCTATTCTTTTCTCAATGGCATTGGTGGGTAATTTCAATCATTTTGTAGACCCAACGTTGTTGACTATCAAACATTCAATTTAATGGTCGGATGTTTTGCTTTTTTGTGAGAATTTTTAAGATTTTTCTCTGATTAACGTGGAGGCTTCGAAAGGAGCCTCCAATTAGTAAATATAAGATAAGATAGGTAATTTCAATCATTTTGTAGATCCAATGTTATTGACTATCAAACATTCAATTTAATGGTGTTTTTTTTTTTTTGAGAATTTTTAAGATTTTTCTGATTAACGTGGAGGCTTCGAAAGGAGCCTCCAATTAGTAAATATAATAAGATATGCTTTTTAAAAGTACTAGTTGTAAACATCTGCTACATGATGTGGTACAAGTCACCGTAATTTCTTTATTCTTTTCTATATTTTCCTTTTGTTTTCACAATCAATTACTAGATGGATTGGAAACCCTCAAACCAAATTTAGTATCATTCCTTTCTATCCATATTTACTCTTTTTTATCATACACTATATATACTACTTTGTGCTCTTAAATTTAGAAGTTAGAAGACGTGGAAGTTCATGATTGCACATGATGTCTTTACATGTATATCTGAAAAAGTATAGGTATTCTATAACGATAAATAAACAAATTCATGATTGCACGTGATCCCTTTCCATGTGTATCGCAAACTCTTGCGTATATAAAGCCCACGCAACATAAGCTAAATCCTACACGGCCAAACAACCTGCATCGACTTGTTCAATTACATTACAAGCTGATGGCTCCATCTCTTTCATCACGATCCAACATGAGGGGATCAGCCATATTCGTGGTGTTTTTGTTCCTCTTTGCATCGCGCGCGCAGAGTAATATCAACAACCTTGCCTTGTCTCTCTGTCGTTGAATACTATATATTGTCGGGGTTTTGTGATTAACACTAACATGTTCTTTTGAAGCAGGCCGCCCTCATCAACTTCTCAAGGATGGTACTGAAAGGAGGAGCTACCCCTATGTCCTAACCGAAGCAATAATTAGGAACAGCAATGCTACACTGGATGAAAGCAAGCTGAAACTGATATTTTGTACCAAAGCAGCTTGTGAACATAACACGGTTTGTTGGTGCTGCCGGAATCAAAAGCCGAAACCATTGTGTTACGAAAGCGAAAAGATATGTAGGGACGCGTGCGTTGTCTGCCAACCCTATTGCCCGCCGTCGAGAGAGAACTCCTGTAGAGGATCCTCTCGCTACTGGCGAGAGGAAGTAATAAGAGCTTCATTACTGTATCTCCGTCTTATAGGTGTTCTAGATATCCGATTGTAATAAGGTAGTCCACTCCTCGGCCTTCTGTGGAGCGATCTTGGCGTCTTTATCTTATATCCTATACTAGCGATTTGCCCGTGCGTTGTTACGGGTGAGCAAAACAAAAGAAAACCTGATGATCACAGTGGTTGGTTTCTTTACCAGCTTATTCGTCTCCTTCTCTTAATTGGGGAGGCGGACTGGGAACTGGCCATAGGTCAGTTGGCAAAGCTCCAAGGGTGGAACCGAGCCAACCAGGGATCGATCCCTGGTACCCGCAAAGCCTCCAAAGAAGGCCGGGGCATGTGGCCCTATTTTTTAAAAATAGGGGAGGCGGACTCACGGTGGCAGATCGAGAGACGACAATATCATGCGGCCACGGTGTGATACAGAAGGTAAATCCCATGGAGGTAGACCCAAAAACGGGGCAGACATGTCACGCATTACAAACTTATTAAGTAGTAGAGATTGGCAGGATCAGGCTACATATTTCGTTTTTATCATACCTAGCTTCTAGCTATTTGGCTGAAGCGCATTTGATAAATCGTGTTTTATATAGTTGGACATGATTGAAGTTCTAAGCTATAGATTCCTCGCCTGGATAAATTTGGGTCATTGTACGTGTGCACCTGTCTTTTTTTTTTACGTGCATCATTTTTACCTCCATTAGGAATTTAGGATTCCTTTTTGTTTTAGTTAATGCACCTCTTTTTCCTTCTGCTCTCGCTTCTTTTCACAGTCTTTCTTAAGGTACTATTACTACTAACTAACAACACCTACCTTGGCTTAACTCATTAAATTCCACGACAGGGTTATCTATAACTCCTTATTCTGGCCTTCATTCTTCTCTTATTTCTACTCCGACGAAGGTCTGTCCCTGTCAACCAGGGGCGGAGCTTAGTGCAGGCCAAAGTAGGCCATGGCCCCCCCTGAGTTTGGAGATTTCTCTAGAGAAACAATGCTTATTTAGGGATATTTGCTGCTGTTTCCTTTTGTTTACCACTACCGGCCCCCCCTGAGATTGTCAGCAAGCACTAGTACAAAAAGAGCCAAATATGACACATGATTTTTTACAGCAGTGGCGCACACCCTTCCATCCGTCACTGCTAGCTTAGCGCGAGGTACTGTAGCAGGCAGCAGTGACGGACAAAATAACGTCAGCAGAGATACAAGACCTCGAGCTGGTAATAGTGACGGACAGGATGACGTCATGCCCGGCCGCCACTGGAGATGCAACAGCAGTGGCGGGCTGCTGATGTCATCCAACCCGCCACTGATGTTTGTGAGCCCACTTCAGTCTATTCCGGCCCAAAACGAATTCATCGGCATATAAACACTCTCGCTAGGGTTCTAATCTCAGCTCCTCATCTCTCAGTCTCACCCGCCGCCGCCCCTCATCTCCTCAGATCCGCCTCCCACCCTCCCTCTCCCTCTGCGCCGACTCCTCCACCCCACCTCTATCTCTCTCTTGCCTCTCCTCCACCCGCCGCAGCGCTTCACCAGCCTCAACATCGCGCGGCGGGGCAGCGGCCAGGAGGAGGGCGCGGCGGGGCGGCTCCTCCTTGCGGAGGGTGCGGCAAGGCCGCACGATGGTGGGCATGCGCGGCGCGACGGGGCCCTGCGCGGCGGGGCGGCTGCTCTGGTCGGAGGGCACGACGCGGCGGCTCCTCTCGCTCCCCTTCCCCCAGCTCGGCACCTCGGCGAGCTCAGCGGCGGAGCGACGGGTTGCGCGCGCTCGCGGCGGGGCTAGGCTGGCGAGGCTTCAGGTCCCTGTCCGCGGCGGGTGCGCGGCGCGACGCTCCCTCGACGGCTCGGCTGTGGCCCTCTCGGCGCAGTGGTGGTGCAGCAGGCTCGACGGAGTTGGCTCGGTGGTGCAGGCGCCGCGGTGAGATGAGGAGCAGGAGAGGCAGAGCAGGCGCGGCGGCGGGATGAGAAGCAGGCGAGGCGGATCCCGCCGGCGGCTAGGGTTCCGGCCAGATGAGTGAGTTCCCTTCTACCTCCCCTCTTCCTTTCCTTTTGCACGCACGCCAAGTGTTCGACCTATTGCCTGCCTAAGGGGCTGCTCGTGCTGATCCTGTGCTGATCATGTGGATGCACAATCCTTGTGATAGTTTGCTGGCCACCGCTGCTGCTTGCAATTGCTCCTCGCTGGGTGATGCAGAAAGGTTGAATTGTTTATACAGTAAGCATACTTAGAACATAAAAAAACTCGACCTGCCGGGGGTAAGACCGCCCCCGACGGCATTTTGCTAAGGAGAAGAGCCTCTCACGCAGGCCGAGAAAACCCCCGAACCCCCTCCCCGATCCTACACAGGGACTCAGCTGGCCGTTGTAAGCTTCGGCACGAGTCTTAACCATGTGCTTTGACCTGGGGAGAGCGAGGGGATTTTTTTACCACTGTGCGCGCAGCAGCAGTACCGACTGCAGCAACAGTGCCACGCACTGTGCGCTACAGTACCGCGCGCGCTACAGTGTTTTTGCGGGGGCCGGGGATCGACATACTTAGAACATATGTGCACATCTTCTCGTATTCTTAAGCTTATTGATCCTTTAGTAAAAATTTATATTGAGAAGGCTGTTGGTTAGAGTTCACCGTGTAGTACATACAAAATTCCGTAGTTATATCATACCATCTTGTTATATGTTTGTGATCTTCTGCAGTAATAATAATTCCGTAGTTATATCATACCATCTAATATCACTTGTTATATGTTTGTGATCTTCTGCAGTAATAATAATTCCGTAGTTATATCATACCATCTAATATCACTTGTTATATGTTTGTGATCTTCTGCAGTAATAATCGTATCAGTGTGTTATTGAACATGCAGGCTAACTGACAAGGAGTCAGGATATTGTGTTTCTAGTCAATCTTACAAAAGAAATGGATTTCCCAAGACAGGTAAGAATCCTTATGTGACAGCCAATGACATTTATTAGTCATTAGTTGTAGTTTGGAATGACATTTGCACATATTGACTGTCAGACTTTGTTTAAACTGAGAATGACATTTTCTCACTGCAAAATCATCTCAATACTTGCTTCTTTTTTCTTATGGCAGCAGATGCATGCCACTGATGATGCTGAGGCAACCAACTGGTAAACTGTCACTGGCATCTCTTCCATTTTTCATAACAGCAACACCTTTTATTTACTCTACAATTTTAGTTAGGGTCTCATTTTTATATAAAATTACAGATAACTGGCGATAGGATCAGTAAGGAAAAGTCTAGCTGTCTTCAAGGTGATCAATCAGCTAGTAGTTCAACATAACCTATAATGCTCGAATGAATGTAATATGAATGGATGGTGTAAGATTAATCTGCAGTTCGATTGTGCCTAGCTTTTAGTTCATGTGTATCTCCCAACTAATTTCCATTGTTGTCTGAGGGTGTAATAATATTTTGTTTCACTTCTTGCTACCATTTGGTCCCAAGTCTCTTATACTTCTGATTTGCAAGACTGTCTGCTTTAGTGTTGCTGTATAGCAACATTAAAGGAGACACCAGTGCAGATTAGAGGTATTAGGGGCCTTTTTTTTTTAATTTGACAAAACCATTGTAGTGGCGGGCATGCTGATGTCAGCATGCCCGTCACTGTTGAGTCTGACATCAGTGGCGGACACGCTGACGTCATCACGTCCGCCACTGGATGACGTCAGCGTGTCCGCCACTGATTCTCTATATCAGTGGCGGACGGTCTGTGCGCCACCGCTCTGGACGGGCTAGCAGTGGCGGAAGCTCAGTGGCGCACGCTTTGCCCGCCACTGCTGGCCCAAAAGGCCCGCCACTGAAGGCCCTTTTTGTACTAGTGCGTGCGGAAGCTCCGCCAGGTCTGTCCCTGTCAACTAGAAAGCGAGTAAGCAAGCGATCGGCAAAACACAACCGGTCTTGCTTGGATGAAAAAATGTCATAAGGGGGGACTCGTTTCACTTGATTCGTTCCGTCGCACCCGCACTATTCCTAAATAGTATTTCTGTTTCTATTTTGAAAAAAAGGTCCCGTCCATCCTTCCAGAGCTAGGCACCTGCTTCAGAATGAGAATCTTCGACAGAGATCATTCCTTCAGTTTAGCAATCAATTAGATCCATACTGACTTAGCTTGAAGCATGGCTTGCCGTTGACATGTTTTTGCTTTCATCTAGAATATTCTAATCTAATCTAAACTTATAAAGCACGAGTTCCTGCGAACTATCTATCCACCCACAACCAACCTACCCACCCTATAAATCCACCTTTGATTCCACTCTTGGTCAACTCCACCTTTGATTCCACTCTTGGTCAACTCCCTGCAGCTGCCTCCACCATCGGATTTTAGGCAAGGTGGGGCCGTTACATAGGTGTAACACTCCTGGTTACATATTTATACATGGGGGTGTTCGTTTCCTTGGGGCTAAAGTTTAGTCCTGTCACATCAAAGGGAATCTTACCATTTAGTAATATTTTGATTAATCTAATGATAAAACTTTTTTGACAGATGGGTGATAATTTATGAGATGAATATAATAAGCCTAATTAATCTATGTTTTGGTACAGTGATGCTACAGTAACCATCTTCTAATCATGGCTTGATTACCCTCATTAGATTCTTTTCGCGAATTAGGCCAGGAGTTTTGCAATTAGTTTTGTAATTAGACTTTATTTTATACTCTTAAGGCCCTGTTTGAAACCTCTAAGAGCATCTCCAAAAGAGCCCTATAAACCTCCCTGAAATTAAATTATTGAGGTTTAAACCAAAAACTATCTCCAACAGAGCCCCAAAACAACCCCAACTTTTTCATAGCCCTTAAACTCCCCTCATTTGTAACTACAAACAGGGAAGGAATTGAAGTCCCCATTCTTTTTTTCCATTGGAATTAATGTTTTTGTGGCTCCAAATGCTGATGTGGCCCAATCAAAATTGTTTTGATCCACTTTTAGGAAGGGACTGTTGGAGGAGGGAAGAAAAATTACCCTCGTAATCTTTTGGTTGCCCCCAAAAACAAGTTTATGAGGATAATTTATAAGGTTCTCTTGAAGATGCTCTAAGGATTGTTGTTAGCTGCTAAAATTAGCACTAGAGGTTTCAAACACCCTAGCTAATAGCCAGCTAATTATTAGCTGCCATCCCCACTAACAATTATCTATATACTAGAAGATGCAACCACAAAAAGTCATTGATTGCTATTTCTCTGCAACCACGTTGCGCCACGTCATCCTCTAATATATGCACCATCCGATCTCCAAACATCTCCATATCCTGACCGTCCTTCCCCTTCCTTTTCTCTGATGAACTCCACCACCAATGGCGCTGCCTCATCCTGAATCTATGGCGCCCCATCAATGGCGCCCCAGCAACCTGAGCTTCCTCCCTCTACGCCCCTCTTCTTTGCCCCATCAATGGCGTTAAGGTTCAGAGAGTTGGATGCTCCCCAATCAATTGTAGAAACTGCTGCCGCTGCCGCTACCTCATCAATGGCGGCTCCCCAACCCGAGCTTCCTCCTTCTCTGCCCCTCTTATTCACCCCATTACCGCCCCTCTTATTCACCAGATTTAATTGCATTTATCCTCTGTCCGTCAGCACAGCTATTGCGCCCCTTTTGTTGAGGTATTTTCGCATGCAAATTCCTATTGCAGTTCATCTGCTCCTTTTGGTATTTCTCGCCATATTCAGTCACGTTCTTCAATTTCTTGCTCTTATATTCTTATGCTCAATGATTCTGATTCAAACATGCACATGGTTTTATGCACTCAAACTGTTCGCTGAATATAGTTCCTTAGCAACTCCTCTGCATAGATTCGTATTTATGTAAAATTTACCTACAGTATGTTTGTTGGGTTTACATCAGTGTTCAGATTGTGTAGTTTCACCTAAATTCATTCTTAATTTTCTCTTCATATCTGCAGGTTCCTATCAGTTGAGTTTCCTCTGGATATTATAGCACTATAGCAGCATTTGTTCTTCTTTGGACATTCAGGTAACAGAAAATTCTCGCAAAGTATGCATCAATCATTATGCCTTTCTTCCAGCAAACAAATATATATTGGTTTCCAGTTTCTATCCTTATTTGTTTCTTTGGTTTACTTTAGTTACCAATTATTGTCCACTATTTTATATCTCTTAAAGTATATGCATCAGTCATTATTTCATTCTTTCAGCAAACAAATATATATTGGTGTCCAGTTGATTTCCTTATTTTGGTATTTCGGCTAAGCTATTGTTTACTATTTTATATTTCAATTGCTCCTGTTTTATTACCATCGTCTCCTGCATTTGCAATCCTAAGACTATCTAATAATTCATTCTTCCTCGCATTTTTCTCAGGCGATGCTGCACATCAAGTAAGTTTTCGCTTTTTCAACTTTTTTTGTATAATTAAGCTGCAGTGTACGTTTACATTCTGCTGAACGAAGCACAAAGCTTCATATTTGCAGAACTTTGTTGTTTATTAAGTATTTACCTATTTCAACCCTTTGGCATCTTGATTAAATTCTTCATTATTGCATATTGTTCCACCCAATCTGAGTTTTGCTTATATCTCCACCAATGTCATTGTGCTGATTTTAAGCATCTATTAGATCTATAGAGGGTGAAATTTCTCCTAGCAAAGGTGTTGTCTGATCCAATATGATCGATGCAATTATTTGTACTGTATGTTATGTATTCTGCCCATATTCATATATGTTACCAAAGGTTTGTATTCTTATACCTAAAAAATAGCACTTTGTAATCATGGTACATCCACTGAACAATAGTTTATCAATGTATTCAGTCCATTGTTTAAATCACAAATTTTTTATAAGAAACGGTTCAGTTTCATCACATTTAATATCCCATAATATCACCAACAACTGACATATGCCATCATACTAATTCTATCCATAAATTCTAATAAACTTGATAAGCCGTCATAAGCTCCTAGGTGCAATGCAGTTCACTTCATATGCGTGAAAGAACACCAACACGTCTATATATATATATATATATATGTGTGAACTCAGATGCATCCTTTGTCTCATAGCATCTCTATGCATGCCTACGATCCAGTACAAGAATCAATGGTTTTTCGGTCAGTTTGTCGGTGCAATATGCAATCTGTATAATGACATTTCATTCTTCAAATTGTAGAGAGTAGGAAATGTGCCAACTGATTGTTATTGTTTTTTATTTTCAAAACATCATAGCATTCACAGTTGGTATCTAAAAGTGCGCTAGAATCTTTAAAAGTTCGCAAACTCTCCTCTCATGCATCAGAATTTCTCATTTGGCTTCCCCAATTTGTTCTTTGTTATTCTGTTCTAAAAACATGTTTGTTCTTGGCTTCTTGCAGCATGTCATACAGAGGCAAGAAGGTTATTTCAGTTATTTGCATTTTCACTACAGACTAGGATATGATATCCTTTCCAAAGACAAGCTGATGTATATAGAGAGAAATCAACAGTTTTTTGTTTGTGTATAAAATCATGTGTTTATCTCAAATGTACACATTTCAGTTGTACCCTAATCCTACTATTCATTTTAATATCATCCTTAATAGTGGGTTGCTTCTATATAGTATATATATAGATACACCAACTCCATTAATTAGTTTTTCGACAAATAATAAGGATGTTGAAAAATTAGAGAGCCTTTCTATTTATATGTTAATCCCGTGAAATAACTGGCGAGGACTCCACATTCATTTGCTCGCGATCTTTTTTCTCTCTCATTCACTTATTATTTCTATCTGCTACCTGTATCTCTTGCAAAAAAGTTGGTTCCCACATGTTCGTCACTCAATCAGAAACTGGTACAAACGTTATTGAAAGAATGTAAAGCACAATCGTCTGTGTAGAATTCAGGTCATGAGTAATGCGGATGCTGACTTGCTAAGCAGGATAGGAGTACATTGTTACAGAATAAGAATGTTCGTTGCATAGTTTCCACAATTTACAATTGAAAATAGCATAAAATTCTGCAACATGTTGGTTTCACTTCTTTTTGACCCCACGTAAGTACAATATGGTTAGTAGTTAGTGATGCATTTCTTGTGGCACGTCAGTTTGAGCAACCCAAGGTGAAGGGTATTTCATTGATACCAAAGGTGGATTCCCTATAACATCAAGTCAGAAAAAAAAAATCAAGCAATTGTGCATTGCAAAATTAGTTAGGTTCCATGTAGTGGAATTAGCCAATCTAGATTCAAGTAAATGACCCAATATTGGTGCTTGCACTAACCGCCAATTAATTATGCATTCAGTTGTAGGATGTGAGTGTACATGCCTATATGAGAGCTCTCGGTCCTGGTTTTAAATGTAAAATCGTTCTTACTTTATCTCAAAATTTGGTGTCACAACAGTGCGGCCTTTTTATTTCACCCTTGAGGATAACTGATATAGCCGTCGCCATGTCCTGCTAATTCTCTGAATCTATGGGTCTAAACAATCCCTGTACTCTCCCATCGTATTAAAGCTACCGCTGATCGTTCAGACTTTATGTCTTCAAGATAACAAGTGGATATGGATTGCATTCCCTTGCAAGACTGCCATGGTTTCCTCTCAAGATCAGTACAGTTCAGCATATGGCTTTGCATATTATTGTCTGATGCCTTATACATTTGAAGATTGTCGTCTGTACGGTGGAGGCTTACAATTATACAACCTTGAGTTCACTAAAGGGCTAAGAAACAGAAGATAGGACAGAACCGCGGAGTCCAAACGCTACTGCAGACACTTGTGTTTTTTGCTTCTTAAGTTTGTTTGCTTCTATAGTAGTATTATATATCATTCGCAGCCTGGATAAACGTTACGGCCGTGACGGCGGCTGCAGGATCCCGCTGTTCCTGGTGAGAATCTGAGTTTGGCAACAACTCAGCTGCAAGCAGTGGCGGCACAAGGGCATGGTCTGTTGTTTTATTGACGACGGATTTTTGAAGATGCGGCATCAATATTACGTGTGTCAATCCGAGTGATTGATTTGTGCTAATTTCGAACTGAACCTATTCTGGCTATAAATGTTTGAAAATATTTGCCATCTGAATTATTTATCATATTATGCATACATGTATTTATCTCGGCGACCACGATGTTATGTCTTGGTTAACCACAAAGTCTTGTGAAGATTTTGTGATTACACTTTGGTCGTTTTTGCGATTCCATTGGACAGGATTTATGATCATAACTTATACGGAATTGTTTAATGATTCAGTCATGATCTTTGGTTTTTCTAGCATTTTATAATCACAACTGATGACGCTGGATCCGAGCGGAATCTCTCTTATGATTCTATAAATGTGTTCCAATATATATTCTTAAGAACGGAAGTAGTACTTTGTCATGTTTGAGAGCAATAATTTATGTCCACAATAGATGGAATAACAAATACATGAATTGTTATCAATCCTATGATTAATGGGACAAGCCTTTTTTTTTCCAAAACAAGCGCATCCTGGGTCTAAGAAAATCTAGCAGAATAGGTCAACATATCTTAAGATTGACCATGAATTGCCATGGGTGTCTCACTGTTGATAAACATACCACCAAGTGGCCATTTTCCACGGTAATATAACCTAACTAATTGAGCTACGCTCAATTTAAGTTCATGAACAAACATCTCTTTTTGTTTAAGATTTTGTAATCAGAACTAATTTTTCTGCGATTAGAACTTATTTGTTTTTGTGATCACGCTAATAAATCAGAAAGATAAATCATATTAGACATGCATGTTTTTTTGCTGAGCGATCATGATTTTTAGATATGTTGATCAACCACACAGTCTCCATGAAATATTTGTGATCATGCTTCATTTGTTTTTCTGTTCACGCTGTTAGCATTTTATGATCACAACTGACGAATATTGGATTCGAGCGGAATCTCTTATGGCTGTATAAACGTGTTCCAGTGTATATGCTTAAGAACGGAAGTAATGCTTTTTAATGTTTGAGAGCAATATATTTATGTTCACAATAGATGGAATAACAAATTCATGAATTGTTTTCAATCCTATGATTAATGGGACAAGCCTTTTTTTGTTTGCAAATCACGCACACCCTGGATCTAAGAAAAACTAGCAGAATAGGTCATGGGTGTCTCACTGTTGATAAACACACCACCAAGTGGCCAAGTTCCACTGTAATAAACCTAACTAATTGAGCTACCCTCAACTAAAGTTCTCAAATGAACAAATTTTTTTGTTTAAGATTTTGTATCAGAACTTATTTGCTTTTGTGATCACGCTAATACCATTTTATGATCATGAATCAACGAAGTAATATTTTGAGCTCCTTAAGACAAAATTATCACAGATTTTTAAAATGAGGGTTGAAGATTTTATAATTACCCCAACTATTCAAAAATGAATAAAAACATATATAACAACAATGAAGTCTTTCTATTCAAGTTTTTACGCTGAATCCTATTGTAGGAGATGTTGATTGTAGGCAATCGAGTCAAATGCATGGCCAATCGAGTCAAAGGTTGATTGCAATGTGGGAGAGAGCTTGGACGAACTAGAAGAAAATTGAAATCAAATAAGGAGATGCTGATTCTAGAAGTTTGTGATCACAAATATTTTGGATGTTCAAAACTCCAAATAAATTCTTGTAATATATTTTTTATGCTCCTGTCTCAACCTTTTGCGATAGAGCCATTACTTTTGGTTATCACAGCTGAAAGAATATAATAATAAGTCAATGACTTACATGTTATTCCTTGGAGCCATTCCCCTGGTATCGATATAATAGAGCCTGGTTTATTTGGGGATTTTTGCACCAACCGCTATTGGAAGGTATCTCTTTTAAGAATTTGTGATCATGCCTTTTCGATTTTGCGATCGCACCATACAGACTTTGTGATCACAGCGGGTCCATACAACCATTTGCACCAACCGCTATTGGAGAGACATCTCTTAAGAATTTGTGATCACACCATTTTGATTTTATGATGTCCATTGTTACCATTTTACGACTACAACCAACGAAGTACATATTTGTAAGTTCTTGAATAATTCTAAATCTGTCTTGCTTTGTGGTACTGGGTTGACAATTTTATAATCGGATCGTATGGCATATGTTTTTCTTCAATCAGATTCACTTATATGTTTACGTTCACATATTTAGTTCTGATCCCAAGGTTCTAAAATGCTCCCCATCAAAATCTTTCTCGATTTTACACTCTCAAGGTCGTAAAATTCATACCACTACTTTGTATATTTGTTCAGGTTCTTCTACAAAAATACGAGTTTAAATGAACTCAGATTATCTGCTCAAATCTACTTAGATTTTGCGCTCAAAAAAATCAGCTTCATGCAGACGTCATCATCACAAAAGGACTTTCCAAATTTCTCCAAATAGATCATTATACTATAATACAACCGATCTTATCAGAACCTTTTGCGGCTGAGCATTCCAATTATTTTAATACTTTCCAAATTTGCCTCAACGTGGCTCTAAAAGCTGACAGCCTGGCAGTTTTAATGAAAAGAAAAGGCGATGGCCCAAACTAGAAACCAGGAGAGAAAATCGGTGAGAACAAACCGGTCACCAGAAAAATAAACCAGGCTCAGCGGGCTACAGGCAGGCTGGTTGGGGTGTGAAATAATATATGACACCCAGGGAGTGAATTAGCGCTGCCCTATATATATATATATGGGTGGCTAACCTAATTCTACTATGCTCCTTTTTAGAATATTTCTCTCTTTT
Source organism: Eragrostis nindensis (assembly GCA_012490785.1). NCBI lineage: Eukaryota > Viridiplantae > Streptophyta > Magnoliopsida > Poales > Poaceae > Eragrostis > Eragrostis nindensis. Next base: position 259,251 of record JAAXCT010000594.1, read on the forward strand.
TAGAAATAATGCAAGAGAACATGGGCTATCTTCCTTCTCTCTCTCTCTCTCTCTCTCTCTCTCTCTCTCTCTCCTCTCTCTCTCTCTCTCCTCTCTCTCTCTCTCTCTCTCTCTCTCTCTCTCTCTCTCTCTCTCTCTCTCTCTCTCTCTCTCTCTTTTATAGGACACTTGTCTATTTTTCCATACTTTATTTTGCATAGCCACATGTTTCTTTTATAATAATATTGATAATCAGGAGAGATTGATTGAGAACTTTTCGGAGCATTCATTTTTGGAAACCTACAGAATATTTTTGGTGTTTTCTCCTAGTGTAGGAGATAAACATTTTGGGTGGATGGGATGGAAAAATATATGTAGATGCATACTCCCAGTGTAGGAATAATGCACAAATGGAATGCGTACTCTTAGTGTAAGAGTAGCAATGAAATATATGTGGGTGTACGTGATCCTGATTTTAAGAGTATGACAAAGCTCTCATAAGGCATACAACAAAGCTTGACTAAACTCAATGAAGTACAAATAGCATAAAGGTGGAAAGTTTTCCTATACTAAATATTCATTTTTGGCTCTGGTAGGAATTTAAACTTGTCATGCAGAATCTCATCATATTAAATTTTATAGTTTTGCAAAGATAAATCTTCAGAAATCTAGTCTCACTTATAGAATAAGATAAACAGCAGCTCAAACTATCTCATATCGTATCCATCAATTACCTATATCTAGATTGAGCATATGCATCCCACGAGTTTTAAAGTGTAGAGCAAATCTTCATGTCAAATTAATTTCATGCAACCCGTAAAGGAATTCAAATTTAAATACTAGGTATTTGCAAGGAATTATAACTTGAGCATTTTTCCAAAAGAGATCATATCTTGAGATTCTACTACTCTTAAAAACAAAACATAGCACACTCAAGTAAACAAATTAAAATAAACTTATATACACACTCTATTTTTGGGTTTTTCATTTTAATCATGCAGAAAAATAAATCTATCAACTAATTTTTATAGGTTTTCTGGTTTTTCATATTATCATGGTTTTTCTTTTTGTGATGCAAAGAAATTAAACACACTTGCTGAAAATTAAAAAACAGTAAAGAAAATGGTAGAGAAAACTTACCTTGGGTACGAGGGGTCCTCCCCCATGCTAGCTGGTGAAGTCATTGAGGCGCTGCATGGTGGTTGCAACGGCGTGCCCAGGTTGTGCGTTCTGGGGAGCGGCGCTTGCTTCCCCACAGCACCATCTTCATGCAGTACCGGGCAGCGGATCAAGACTAGGCCGTGGTGGTGATGCCTGGATTTGGAGCACTTCGTGTGGCTGTCCGTGCTGCAGCGACGCGACATGGTGTTCTCTCTCCAGTAGGCCATGGATTTCGGTCGAAAGACTCGACAATGGTGATGCTCTCAAGCGTCACATTTCTTCTTGAAGACTTTGTCATGGAACATGGCTCTCCTCCTCCGGGAAATATCTCTGGGTGCAAACCTAGCTCTAATCGGAGCGGATGACGGCGTCGTTGTTAACGTCGTAACTTTCTTGGAGGCGTCATCTAAGAGTTTCCCTATGGTTGTGGAGTCTGCATTCGGCTTTGGTTTCGTTCGGTTCGCTATTCACCTGGTTCTGCAGTCTTCAGCAGCTATCGGCGAATGGTGCCGGTATTAAATTCTCTGGTCATCCTTTCAAGATGATTGAGAATTCTCTTCTTCAGTCACGTGGGTCGAGTGGTCTTCGCTCAATCGTTCGACGCGATTCGTCCTTGGATTGGCATATGCTCCAGTACTATTCTCTTTCTGGTGGAAGAAGGTACCTGAGGGAGTAGACCTTACTCATATGGCCGCTCTGGAAGACAAGAAACACTGCATTATGGAGACTTCTATTCTTTTTTTTGTTAGGTTTTTTTGATGATCAGTGTGCGTTTTGTACTTCTGACGGATGCCGAATTAACCAGTGTTTGTGTTTGGCTGTAACTTTCTTTGAAGTCAAGGCCAGTGTGGCTGTAGCTTCCTTGAAAGCCAAGGCTGGGTGTATTTCATCTTCCCATTATCTAAAAAAAAAACTCTGAAATGTACTTTTAGAAGATGTTTTGACCCTGCTCTTCTCAGGAAGTGGGAGGAAGTGGAGAAGATAACTGCTACTATTGTGTTGTCCCAGGAGGAAGATATGCCAATCTGGCAATATAACTCCTCTGGAATCTACTACTCCCAATCGATGTATGGTATTGTTAATTCTAGGGGCATCAAAACAGTGCACACACCAGCTGTGTGGGGACTGAAAATCCCACCAAGAGTGCACATTTTTCTCTAGTTAATGTCCAAAAACAAACTTTTGACCAGAGACAACCTAGAAAAAAGAAGAAAGTTAGAAGATAAGACCTACTTGTTTTGCTATGAACATGAGACTATAGCACACTTGTTTTTTCGACTGTGTAGTGGCTCACATAATGTGGTCTGAGCTAGCAGTAGTGTTTGATCATAGTGTGATTACCAATTTTGAGAATAGTTGTAAGAAATTCGTAGTTTTTAACATGTTCACAGCTGCTGCCATGCATGTGGGGCATTGGGAAGCTAAGAAATAATCTTTGCCTTCAGAATGGGTGCTGGAGGGATATGAGGTCCCTATGGAAGCAAGTAATTGTAATGCTGAAGAATTGGGAGATCTTATGCCCAGTCAAGCACGCCGAGGACTTCAGGCAGAAACTGGTATTGCTGGAGGAGCACTCAACAAGACCAGAGAGAATCTGAAGGTGGCCTGGCAAGTGAAGACGCCAGATCAAGTTGGAGCCAAGCACCACGCTGGCTGAGTAGTCATAATGTAGTAGGCTTTGCTGTGTATTCTGGGGAGTAAGCGTTGGCAGATTCTGCGATGTGCTGAGAGAGAGAGTGCTCTCAGTTAAAACTGTGCTGTAAAACTGAATTTGGTCTTATTGCTTTGCATAATGGACCGGGGAAACACCCTATTGCTCTAGAAATGCAGCTTGAACGAACATTGAGACACATCCTCAATAACAAATTGACATGCTTGTATGCCTGCACCTTTCTTCCTTCGGATCAACAATTACCCATAACAAAATACCAGATGGGGGATCATCTAAGATATACGAAAAGTTAGAAAGCACAGCAATGCAGCGCCTAATTTCTAGTAATTATTCTATTGGACGAGTTGAACATGTACATGCCTTGAGACATTCGCACGAAACCAGAACAATGAAAGCACAATTTTGAGCCAGTTACCTAAGGAAATCTCAGTAGCCGGCAGCAAACCTGAAGTCATACTGAAGCCTTGCTGCTCTTCAGAGAACCAGCTTGTGGACCCTGTTCCAACAGAGTGCCGAAAGTCATTGCTAACAATCTCCATCCTCCTATACATACACGTAAGAGCTGCCGTCTGTGATTGCTTGTTGTCATTCTTCAATCTTCTCCTAAAGTGGAAAGTATAATGCTCAAACAAGCTGGTTCAGTGCTCAAACAAGAAATCTTCGACAATTTGTCAGGCAATGCAGTGAAGGAACGGAGACTGTGTGCAGTGCCGAGAATCTCCTGTTGCCTTGTTTGAGCACTGAAGCTCAAGGTCTAAAGAAGTATGGTGACGGCTTTTCCCTCCTTCCGCGGCTCCACGGTGGACGCTGTCGAGAGGTTCAAGTTCGATGCTTTCCCCTGAGACGTTCTGCGTTTTTTCTTCACCAGACTTCTTTAGACCTTCTGTCCCTGTTCCTCATCTCACGTGAACCTTCTCGTGGCAGGGATAAATCAACGCCGATGCTTTGTAAATGAATGGTTGAAATGAACCCGCCAATCACAGGCCAAACAAAGTAACAAAGCATACCACCATGGTTGTGCGCGTCACTATACCATACACTTAATAATACAAGAGGTAGCATGACGATTATTGTTAGATGTTGTAAGGTTTTAGTAGCAAGCAGTGGCGGAGCGTGGCAAGTGGAACCAATCAAGAAAGGCTGAAATAGTAGTCGAACTTATCGGTGCACTCTTATGTCCAGCGTCCAAGGTTCCCTGTCCCAAAGCTTGGGCTTTTCTTATAACAAATACGCCGTCAATTGCTCGCCCGACCGGTCCAAAAGCCCCAAGTCTAGACTGTTGGATGTCTAAGGACGTGTTTACTTTCCACCCAGATTATATAATCCAGCTTATATTCTGTAAGTTGAAACAAGTCTGGGAAAAATCATGGACTAATACTGGAGCCTTTTACTGCAAATATTGTGAGAGGCAGTAAGTTCCTAGTAGATCGTCTGGAGGAAAATGAAAACATGATTAAGTTGATTAGATGTCTCTCTCCTTTCGATCTCAAATACCATAATGGCATCCCAAAGAAAAATCTTCCATGCATCAATGCTCGTAGTTCTGTGCAGCAGGTACCATATGGGTGCCATCAACAGCGTCAAAAAAATGTCTAGAGTTGAACCTGTGTCGCCCTGTTTAATATGTGTTTTAACATTTGCGCAATGGAGAGAATCATCTTGGAAAAGGAATATATGTGGATCTGATGCTTCATTCCAAATGTTACATTAATTGACAGTATCCATTGTGCCTTTGACTATGGATTCCATGGTCGACGCGTCTCTGTGATCACCGAAACAGGATCTGTGCAAGTGCTTGGTCACCGGAAACTACTAATGGGTGCAGCAATGGATGCCCGGCACCCGAGGCTTTCCACGGTATGCACATCCCAACTGTTATAACATCCACAAGGGTTGGCACCCATGGCCGTTCAATATATAAGACCCCTTGCAAGATACTGTTGCTGTGATGTAGAATCAACAACCATTCCGGTCGTTAAAAAATCCCTGATACTTCCCATCCTATCCAGTGACTAATTTCTTGCAGTATGATAGGGATCTGCAGCTGGCATATGTCCACATCAATTTTTGAAGGAACCTACACCAAATTCATTTTTGCGGTGCCCGAGCTAGGAGCTAGGTGCTGGCAAGGAAGCGAAAGTTACCTATAGAATTGAGAGATAAGGTTGGGACAGGAAAGGTTGGGTAAGGAAGGAAATGCCAAAGAAGAACCGTCACTATCAACAATACCAAGGCAGTTATTATTTATGAGCGCCATGTGTTGATGGCCGTGTCTCGCAGCGTGCAATCTCTGAAGTACACAATTCCTGACCTCTGAAACGTTTTCTTGTTTTTATGGCTACTGCTGGACGAGAAGCATCAAACTTGTCCCTGTCTACAGATAGCATGTTCCCATCTATTTTACTTGGTAGACCCAATCTATATATACAGCTTCTGTCCAAAATAAGTCCAATCTTTAGTTTTTTTTTTTTCCTAAGATAAGCTATCTTTGGGTGATCTGTGGAGCAAGAGGAAATCGGTACCCATCATCTGCATGGCCCACTCATCCTTCAGCATGGAGAGTCCGAGCAGGCTTTCAATGGACCAGACGGATTCCACATAGAAACCCTGCCTTGGGTAGGATGCAGAATCGAGGAAGAACGAAGAGCAGAGTGAAGACCCATGCCACGGTTTACTGATGCATGCAAACCTTCTATGGTGCTTCCGTGGCCGCCAAGGTTGAGGCCCTTGCTGATTGATCAGAATGTGGAGGTCCATGTTATGGGCCGGCCCTCCTCGCTCAACTCGAGACCGGAAGTGGTGCTTCAGCGGTAGGCAGCCAGCTGGTCCTTTGCAGAGTAGCACCACACCAGCCTAGTCTGTTAGTCATTCTCTGTGCTGCTTCAAGCTCGCGCACGTTCCTTGTGTATCCAGCTGATTGGAAGTCATCTTAGCAGTTATCTGCTGTGGCAAAGCATGCAGCGATTACCGGGGAGCTCCCAGTAAACCCCCGAGGCACAAGAATCTTTTTGCTAGCTCAGGTAGACCGCGGTCATTTTCATCACCACGGTGGGCTTCACTCTGAGCAAGGACCGTCGGAGGATTGCCGAAGGGTAGCATCACCATGGACCGCTGTGATCTCATTTGTGTGACTTGGATGCTGACAAGTTCCTGATACCTTTCATACCTAAAAGTACGATTCATGTTGTGGCATAAGCACAACAACCGATCAACTAGGAGATGTACGATTCATTGTGGGGTGATCAGGAGATGGTAGTGAGTACGAAGGTTTAGCGAGCATAGTAAATCATGGTGCCGGAACGTGGAGCCTGCAAGGGTCGGAGAAGATATATAGATATGCATTTTTCATTGGTGAACTTATTAGTGATTGCGACGGTGCTGGCAAAGGGGTTGACGGTAGATGAGAAAGCGCAGGTAACATGTAGAAAAAAAACTATTGCGCAATGAATTGTATGTTGAGTCGTCTCAGTATTACGTAAGTGGTAGTACACACGTTGATGTGTCTAAGATTATAAGCATAGGCTTGATCAAGAAAGAATTGTAAGTTGACACAGCAAGGCACGGCTGCATGTTATGCAATAATGATGTACCAATCACAGCGATTCCTGCAGCCACAACCAGCGGTGCAACCATATGGCCATGACCAATTGTACTTGATACAGCATCATTGTTGTTCATCCACTGCAGAAGGGCGGTGAGCAAGCTTATCTCACCTACTGAGGAACAAATCCTGCTGGCGCCACTGTCTGGACCAGGGGGCTGGGGCCATCATCGGCATTATTGGCCCATCTGATGGTACAACTGTTAACGTGTCAAACATGTAAACGTGAACAGCAATCCGAGTTAGGTTAGATTGAGCTCTAGAGATAGAATTGTCTGTACTAATCTAGTAGGTAGTTAAGATAGAGTTGTTGTAATCGTGTAGATGAGCTCAATCTTAGCTAACTCGGATATGCGACTTGTAAGCCACTCAAGGGGCTATTCCTTGCATTATATAAACACGCAGAGCGGCCTCTACGGAGGTTCAACGCTTCCTAAAGATTTCCACAACAACACCACCTTGTGGCCTCCCTAACAGTCGTACGTGCCGTCATCACCATGAGTAAACCCACCGGTGCCGCCGTCAAAAATGGATGCCTGGTGTCGACGCCACCATCAACATCGACGACCGGACCTCGATGGCACGACATCCACTTGATGATCTGAACTGGGAAGTTGGCGATCTAGATCTGGGAAGCAGTACGTGCAAACACCCCGCCTCCAGACCGCTTTGGCCGGCAGTGCACTCCGACGGCCGATAAGGAGGACAAGGGAACACCCCGCCTTGGAAGGCAACACCCGCTAACGTCGGATTATTATTATTTTTTTGTTCCAAGTACTATTCGTGGAAGTTTGTCGATTCGAATTACTGCACAATCAACTCCTGCCGTTGAGCCTGCCGCTGGCATGTGACGTCCATTCTACAAGTGCAATGTTCACTCAACGATTGATGAGAGAAGAACGACCAGCACCACCAAAAACAGAAAACTTATTTTTACTCAAGAGTTCTAGCAGAAGCCGTGCCCTAGTACTCTTGTTTAGTTACTTGTTATCTCTGTAGCTATCCTTGTGTGAAACTGCGACAAATGTTTAGTTACTTATTTTTATGACGCAGATGAACGTCATAGGGATCACTACCGAGAGCTCAATGAGGAGCTATCATTGGACGCCAACAGTGAACATCTTGAGCTGGTAAATACCCTCAATACAGAGCAGCTGGATGGTTTCAACGTAATAATGGACCATATCAGAAAGAAAAGGGTTAGATATTCTTTGTTGATGGCCCCGGCGGCACCGGGAAAACATATCTATACAAAAACCTTATTGCAACCGTGCGATCTGATGGCCTTATAGCTATTGCCACTGCTACATCGGGGATTGCAGCTTCTATCATGCCCGGTGGTCGTACTGCACACTCAAGGTTCAAGATCCCAATAAAACTTGATGAGAATAGCATGTGCAATTTCACCAAGCAAAGTGGTACTGCTGAGCTACTTCGCAGAGCATCTTTGATAATATGGGACGAAGTTGCCATGACTAAGAGGCAAACTGTCGAGATACTTGACCGAACATTGCAAGATATAATGTCTTGTTCACAGCCTTTCGGAGGTAAAGTGGTTGTCTTTGGCGGTGATTTCAGACAGGTGCTTCCAGTGGTGGCGCGTGGCACGAGGGCACAAATTACAAATGCCACGCTGCAGAGGTCATATCTATGGGCAAATATACGTAAGATATGCCTCATTCGGAACATGAGAGCTCAGTCAGATCCTTGGTTCTCAGAGTACCTTCTCAGAATCGGCAACGGTACAGAGGAGACATTTGCTGAAGACTTTGTGCATCTACCTGATGACATTGTCATTGAATACAAAGATGAAAAGTCAGTCGATCGTCTAATGGAGTTTGTATTCCCAGATATCAAGAGTAATGCAACATCTGTATCTTACATGAGTGAGCGTGCAATTCTGGCTACAAGAAATGATCACGTTGATGATATTAATTCTAGGATGATTGAAAAATTTCCTGGAAAAGTTAAGGTGTACTACAGCTTTGACTCGGTTGAAGACGACACGCATAACAACTACCCTCTGGATTTTCTCAATTCACTCACACCTAATGGTTTACCGCCACATGAGCTCAAGATCAAAGTCAACTGCCCTCTTATTCTACTTCGTAATCTAGACCCGCACAATGGTCTATGCAATGGGACCCGTTTGGTCGTCAGGGCTTTCCAAGACAATGTGATAGATGCAGAGATTGTGAATGGAGAGCATGCTGGGGAGAGAGTGTTCATCCCCAGGATTCCTTTGTCTCCCTCAGAAGATCTCTCCCTTCCTTTCAAGTTTAAGAGGAAGCAATTTCCAGTGCGGTTGAGCTTCGCGATGACTATTAACAAAGCACAGGGACAGACCATACCAAACGTTGGTGTTTATCTCCCTGAACCTGTATTCTCCCATGGGCAGCTATATGTTGCTCTGTCGAGGGGTGTGTCGCGTCAGAGTACAAGGGTTCTCGCAAAGCCAAATAAAGACATCGATCCCAAAGGGAAGAGCACGAAGAACATTGTTTACAGAGATGTCTTGGAATCATGAACAAGGTTTGTTATTGTTCTATTTACACCTTAAGATTATAGCTTCAGGCATATATTAATTTAATGTTTTTCTCATCATGCCGTGTTAACCATTTGAATCTGTATTTATAGGTGCCCTGTACACTTGAAACAACCAGAGATGCTTGGTCACATCTGATAAATCATTCTGTTTGGTGCAACCTGATTTGTAGAGATCTTACCCTTGTATACATTTATCTATATGGTTCAATATTTTTTTCTATCTGAATGGTATATTAATCGTATGCTACACTTTTTTTAATCGTGATGTCACAAAACCATGTTGGAATATGTCGGGTGGTACAATTTTTATACGTGCGTGTCGCACGTGCATGATACTAGTTTTTACTCAAGAGTTCTAGCAGAAGCCGTGCCCTAGTATCGGGGAGGATTAGGCTTTCAGGGTTGCCCTGTTTTTTGCTGAAGAGTGGAACGATCGGTGAAACTAACATATGAAGCGTTACTGCTTTTCATAGGATCGAGTCGAAAGTGCTGATGAACAGACACAGATAGTACATCACATAAATAGCACAATTAAATCTTTAAATTATTACATTAGGTCCGAATTAAAACATCGAGTCGCAGAGTGGAATTCTAACAACGATACAAGTACAAAGTCCAGATATTCGATACAGAAAGGGACTACGCGCTCACATGAATCCGCATCATAAGCCCGATGATGCGAACTCGCCAACAGCTCACTCCTCAGGCTCCCAGTGGACTGTCCAGCCCATAGGAGTTTGTCCATCCCACTGCCCGCCTCCACCAGAAGAGTCAGGAATGAAGGTGCTACCTGCAGAAAACATTAAAAAGCCAAACCCTGAGCAACTAATACTCAGCAAGACTTACCCGTCAACATGACCAACTACAACCGACTTCTAGCATGCAAAGGCTACAAGAACAGTCTGACTCAAACTTGAGAAAAACAACACTAATTACTTGGTCCTTACTTTCAATTTTTAGCTCAAATTAAGTAATTACCAAGTATCATGTTCTACAGTAACAACTAAAACAGGCAAGTAAAACAAGCAAGTAGTACTGTAAGTAAACAAGTAAGTACAACAGATAATCATCAACATCATACATAACCACACTACGATGTGGCGCACTGAAAAAGTGGGTGCTCATTTCCGAGAGCGGCGGCATCGATGTACACCGTGCAGGAGAAACCTGACCACACGCCATATGCGCCTGCGAACAGACCACATATGGCAACCTTTCACATGTACACCCTAGAGCTAGGCCGGATCCAACAGACATAAGCCCGTTCGGGAGGGATCCTGTCTCTCCCAAGTACCATGAAAGAAAGAGCAGGCTTCCACCGCACATAGCGCGACACAGGCTATGTAGGTTTACTGGGCCCATAAACACCAGCATGTGAATCAGTACGTTCAAACTTGCTCAATGGGGCCAACAACGAACGGTCCTTAACCGACACAGACGGGGCTACCACCGTGAAGGCCCAGCCTTCGCAAACCATCCTATACAAACAATTCCCGTCTGGTCTACAACAAATCTATAATTCTTCTAGTACAAATCCAGGGTGTCATGATCCTATCATGCGAGTGGGACCTACAACTCGACTTCTACCGATAGCTATCAACTACGCATAGCAGCACTAACGACAAACAAAAGACCCAACTACCTCTAATCAGGGATTAACAAGGATAACCAGGAAGGGTAAACCTAGTGCAAGTCTACGGTTCTAATCAATCCTATACTCCTATAAACGTAATGCACAAGCATACCTAAACCCCAATCATAGTGATAAAGGAAAACGAAAACATAGGTCGAGATGCACCGGGGCTTGCCTGGCTCAGGAACGGCACTAGCAAAGTCAGCGGAGGTGTCAGTCTGCTGCTCCTCCTGCGCCTGCTCCGGCAGCTGAAAGTCCCGAGGCTCCGGAGTCTCCTCGGTCACTATACGTCATGATCGACAAGGAAATAATGCATGTTAGATGCAATAACATGATGCAATTAAATTAAAATTGATTACTTAAATTAATAAATTATCAAAATTTAGTTTATGTCCAGTGGCATTTTCTGGAGTCAAGTACCACTGGAAGTAAATTACTGTGAAGTTTCATGATTTATTAAATTAAGGATTATTTTTAACAATATAAACAAGACAGCGGATTAAAAAAATCATAAGAAAATAATTATGCATGATCTAACTGTGTAAAAATGCTCTGTAAGTGTGTTATTAGATGGTTTACATCATACCATATTTTGTGATTTATTGATATTTATTGATTTACAGAGAATTTATTATGATTTAAACAATAATTACCACTTAGGTAATTTTCCAGAAATCCGACAAAAGATTTTGTTCCGTTTGACAGCTTGGTTTGATAGATCTGAGCACAAGGAGTCCAACAAAATTGGATTTGGATTTTTCTGAGCTTCAATTGATTTATTATGAATTTTGGAAGCGTTCTGGAATTTCTGAGGAATTAAAGATATTCGAGAAAGGAAAAAAACGAGCGGACCAGTCAGATCTGGGCCACATGCGGGGCCACACGGGTGTGGCCGTACCAGATCCGGGCCTGGCCACACGGGATCCGGCCAAGCTCGGCGCGGCGCCGGCTCGCCGGAGGGCGGCGGCGCACTCGCCGGAACGATGCTCCCGGCGGCCAAAAGGCGAAAGGACAGCGCGGGATGGGGGCAACGCGGGATGGCGAGCTCACCTAGGGAACTTGGAGTTCGAGGGAAAGCCGGAAAGTGCTCGGCGACGAGGGGCGGCGGCCGGAGAACTTCGGCGGCGTCACGACGGCGAAGAAGAGCTCGGAGATGGACGAGATCTGGCTGGGTATCTTCACGAGAGGAAGCCTGGCGCGGATGATGTCGATGTGGAGGAGGCTTGTAAGGTGCTGCTTGACGGAGGGGTCGCCGCGGCAGCTTGACGGTGAACAGGGAGAAGCTTCAATCCGAGGGCGACTACTGCGGACAAGACGACTAGATGAGCTAGGAAGGAGCGCGAGGGAATGGCGCATCCGCGCGCGCAAACAAAGAGTCGAGGGTCTCACCCGAATGGGGGAGAAATCAACCATGGCGCGGCGGAGCTACCCCATGGCTGGACTTGGCGAGGACCGGCTCGCTCTCGAGCTCCACCGCGCGAAGAGAGGAACAGGGACCAGGGGAAGCTCGAGGATGACGCTACGCAACTCCGAGGCGGCTCGGCTCGGCCGGAGTTGCACCAACAGCGGCGAGTGATGGCGAGCTGAGCGGGAGGGCGGCAATGGCGGATGAGGCGGGATTGGAGGCGACTAGGGTTAGGGTTTAAGCCCGTGGAGGCAAGGGAGAGGAGCGGGGCGGCGTTTTGAACCCGCGACGCGGTCGGAGGCGGGCCAGGGGTGGCGCGGCGGAGCCGTACGCCGGCGGCCACGCTGCAGAAAAGCGCCGACGCGTTCCAGAGAGAGAGAGACACCGCTGACATGCGGGCCCCACAGCATCTTTCGATTTTTCAGAATTATTCAAACTGTGATTTTGCCCAAACTTGTGTGCAGTAAATAAATTAGTAAACTAGTTCGTAAAATCACAAAACTTGGCAGGATGATAGATTGAAGGATGGGGAACACTGTGGTATAACATGAACATCTGGATTCTGGAAGAATTTCAAACTGCAGCTGGTCAAAGCTGGGTACTTTTTATACTTTAGGGATTTATTTGAGCACCCAAACAGATTCCAAAAAAAATCTGCGAAATTCTTAAAAATTCTTATTTCAGATGTTCTTACTGTAGAAATTTCGGTTGGGTTATGTTGTTATTGAAAATTTCGAGTTGCTTCACAAGAATAGGTTTGACAATTATTTGAACATTTATTTCGAATTTGAACTTTGAAAAGAGTTTGGGTTCAGTTCAGTTTGGAGCGTTTACAGAAGTTCGACAGCAGTGACACGGGGTGTCACAACATAAGGCAAGACGTGGGTTAGTGTATTTGGTAGCTAAAATCCTGAAAATTGGAGGCTACACGTTTATCATGAAGGCCCAGAAAAAATAGGTTCGTCGGTATTTTTCATGATGTTACTGTGGCTGAATGTAAGAAAACAGAAGAGAAGGGCGAAGGCTTCCCACGTGATCCGAAAGCAATACAGAGTGATGCCATGCATGCTATTGGAGACCAGCGGTGACCTCGGTCAAATCGGGATAGGAAGTGGAGCACAAGCAGTGCGCACCCAGAAGCCATCCATGGCCAATGTCCTATTTGCGCGACACCAGCGACTGCCGCCCCTGAAACAGGCACCACGCCGAAACAGGCGCACACCATCTGTCCCTTGAACGCCGACCTTGTCCACATGCCTTGAGGTTGCTGCCACTCGAACGACCTTTCGGTCATCGTCTGTCGCAGCCTACATAGCTGCTCCTAGCGGTTATGCACTCGAGAGGCATGTGAACTTTTTTCCCTCGTTCTTAATGGGCAGGCATCGCTTCCCTCCTCAGAGATGATCAGCAGGAAGAGTAGGAACCATTCCAGGATTACCGAATCCTAGTTACACCATCACAACGTCTGCCATCCCAGTGTTGCCTTTGTTGTGCCATAATGTTGGTATTTGCTTGCCGGCAAGTTCCTAATACCTACCATACCTAAAAGTAACGATCGACGAGGTCAACTTTGAGAAGATTTTTGAGGAAACGGGCAGAGGACACACAAGAACTAAAGCATACAAAATGTGTGACCGGTAGAAGGGATTATGTAGGTTTGGTAGAGCAAAGGTAGTGAATGGTGAGGAGCTTTGAGGCCAAGACGAGAAGATATATGCATTTGAAGAGGATTTCTTGAATGTCCTCGAGCACAGAGCTGTTGTAGGTTGGCTGCTGGCAGCATTAGCTCAGTTATAAGGCACTGTTAAAATGGACTGAAAGTTGGTCAGGCAACGAGAAAGGAATTTAGGAAAAAATTGCACATCTAAAAGATTTCAACAAAATACGGGCTGTTATCATGCATGGTTTAAGGTTCAATAAAAACGTGTGGACGATGAAAAAAAAAGAAAAAAACAGCATGGCAATAGTATCGGATTTGTAGAGTGTGAATGAGAGAAAAGGCATGATATCTGGAAGAAATAAAAAGGGCTGGGCTGTAATAGAATGAAAGATAACATGAGAACTGAATTGTAACACCCCAAATTTAAAAAAAGGAATAAAAATCACTCAAAATTTAAATTTTTCCTAACTCTTACCTTTCCTCAAATTTTCAAAATAAAATATAACTAAATTAATACAAACTAGAGCTTGAAATAGGAAATTTCCAAAATATAATATTTTGTGCTCAAGTGTATGATCTCTCTGTATTTATTTTAATTTTCTCCCTGGTGTTTAGCCTGCTCCCAAATTTGATTTGGAATTCAAATTCGGTTTGATTTAATTTCTGGAAAATTTTAAACATTTTCCCTTCCTTCTCTCTGGGCTGCATATTCCCGGCCGATTCTCTCTTTCTCTTCCTCCAGCCCAGCCTACTTCTCCCCGGCCTGCCTCCCCTTTCCTCTCTCCGTGGCCCAATTTGGCCCAGCCCAGCCCAACTGCGCCCGCGCTCCCTTTCTTCTTCCCCGCTCCGCGGTCGCCACGTCGCGGCCGCGCAGCGAGCACGCGTCACTGCCGCGCCTGTCGCCTGCGCCACCGCGTGCCTGTCGCGTCCCGTTGCCTTGCGCCCGCGTCCGACGCATCCTGTCGTCTTGCGCCCTCGTGCCCTCTCTTTTCTTCTGCCGCTGCAAAAGCGTCGCGCGTGCCGCTCGCCCATGCCGGTTGCCGCCGCGCATGCCCGTCAAGATGTCGCGCTTGTTGACGGTGTTTAAGTCATTAAATTACCGTCAACATATCGGTAAATAAAAGGGTAAATCACCAAAATTCGGCAATGTTTTATTTATTAATAAAGTTCCACGAGTTTTGGATGATTTATGAGTGCAGGAGTAAATACAGAAGAAATGGGCGCCTGTGGAGGGAAAACACAGGCCGGCCGGCCCAATCACAGGCCGGCCGGCCAACCTTGGCCTCTGCTGCTGTCGAGCTTCGATCAGTAGGCCCCTAAGACGTCCAGCATCGAAAATAACTAAAGCCCAAGTGAAGAAATAGTAAACATTCTAGAAGATGGGCTACAATGGGCCTAAACTTGGCCCTTACTCCATTTCTGCCGACCCCAGCAGAAAACCGACTTCGGGACCGACTCCACCAAGCGATCTGGAGCGTCCACAGAAGAGGCGGTCGCGAACTGACACTGCGGACGGCCGGCCGGCCACCCTACCAGGCCGGCCGGCCGACCTTAGCGGCGCCGCCTCTCCAGCTTCGGCCAACGGGTTCCCACCGCCATGTACAAGCTATAAATAGGACCCTCCGGCCTCAGAAGCAACTCGCACCTCATTGAAGAATCCATTTACTCTTCTTGTTTAGTGTTAGCATTAGTTGGGAGTTAGAGTTAGAGAGTGAGCTTTGCTCAGGGTTCCGGAGCTGTCTTCGGAAGTGTGGTAAAGCTCTCGTTGTATCTTTACTATCTTTTGAATAAATATTATTATTATGAATATCTTTTCTTATTTATTTAATTCAGTAATCCTTTTAACTTATATTATTGCTCTGAGTAATTACTTCGGAAATATTTCTGTGTTGGATCCACGTCTGTGTGAGGTAGACTTACGTGAGTTGTCAGCTGGTCTATGCGTAAACAATTCATTTAAGTTTACTAAGCATGGGTGGTCTGCCCTGTTAGCTAAGGGTAGATTATTTAGAGTGATTGCTTGTATGGTTCAAGGAATTATTCTAGACGCGAGTTTGCACCCAACCCCACGGAGGATGGTAGCCGCGAGTGTATGTGACAGCTGCACCGGTCTCTGTAATCCACCACGTCCGGGTTGGACCTAGCAGGGTCTTAATTATAGCGGGTGGTTCCCCAGAGTATTTAATCTTTTTCTGTTAGTTGGGTGGGCCACTTCTGTGCCTCTGTTCTGTTGAGATTATGCCCGGTGGTAGTTCGACCATCAGAACAAGCTTATTACTTTGGCACATCCGTGCCCCGATGCACAGTGATATGACTGTTGTATGATCTTGAGTGTATAATTGTAAATTCTTAGATTGCTGGATATAAAATACTTAGGATGGATATATTTTAGGAAACCCTTTTCTCTACTCGTTGCTCTCCCAATCTTTTGCTGATTACTCTTTTATGGTTTACTTCATGAGTGCCACCTTTATCAAACTTCCAACGTTTGACGTGATTTACTTACGATTGATTTAGACAGCACCTTTGTGAAATTTTCTACTAGCTTCCCTGTGGAAATTATAAATACGATAACCCTGGAATACTCCATGGTGAAGTGCTACAATGGTGATCCGTGCGCTTGCGGAATAGAAATATTTAGTATAGCATAAGAACCACCAACAAGCATTTTCTGGCGCCGTTGCCGGGGAAGCTTAGCTAGAAAATTTCCTGGTTTTCATTTAACGCTGTCTTAATCTCGTGTGTTTATCACCAACCTATCACACGCGTGATTGTTTAATCTTGACCCCTCTTTGGAAATAAAAGAAATCCTATCGCGAGAAAAAGATAAAAACGTAACTGCCATGGCGATTGTTTCGCGAAAAGTTGTGAGGCCAGAGGGAACACCCGCAGAGAAATCAAAGGTTGCAAAACCCCCTGCCATGCCTCAAGGAAGAATATGTGTTGGTACAATGACCAACAAATGGGGAGACACCTTTTGTTATCAATTCATCGAGAAGCCCCCGTACGCCCCTCCGAAGTTGACGAATGGAAGAGTGATGATAACGGGCGACATAAACAAGGAGGTCCCCAAGAAAGAGGAGAAACCAAAGAAAACCCGCATTCCGAAGAAGAGAGAGCCAAAGAAGACTGCCCCGAAGAAAAAGGAACCCAAGACGGCTCTCGCTAAGAAAGTGCGGAAGATTTTGTCCACACGGAAAATTTCAAGATGTCAACGCTCGGCCGTTGGACAAAAGTAGAAGCGTCAAGGCCGTTAGAAAAAAATTCGAAATAATTTTTAATCCGAGACGCTAATACACCTCTGGCGGGAGGGTTTAAACCGTCGTTATCCATGGAATAAAATTTATTTTTCCGTTCTAATAAATTTTACGAGCTGCGCAATAAAATAAAAAAAATCGATTTTTGGTTTGACCGGGACCCTTTCGGGTCCGGCCAGCCCCACCTGTCATCACTTTTCTTTGGACAAAGGAGCTGCAGAAGGCGTACAGGTGCAGCACTACAAGCAGGAGAAGGACGCGCCAAAGTGGGCGCTCGGTCCCGCCGGCCGGCCCACCGGGCCCGCCGGCCGGCCACCTCCGGTCGCCGCCAAGCACCACCGACGCCCTACGCCTGCCTCACCTGCTCCCCTACATCGTAGCCTGCTTGATTTCCTCAGACACTCGCGTGAACGGAGGAGAAATCGACGACAACGGAGGACGGCGTCCCATCCTCCTCCCTGTGCGAGCATGTGCACCGAAAGGCGCACCACGGCGCTCCACTCGACGCCGCTCCTCCACCGCTGCCGTCCCGTCGCGAGGTGACGCCGGGGCCCGCCGGCCGGCCCACCGTGTCCGCCGGCCGGCCACGCCCGGCCTCGCCTCGGCGCCCGCGCGCGCCCATAAATGGAGGCCAGCGCCTCCATATTTTCTCGCACCACAGCTCGACGAGCTCTTCTTCCTCCCTCGCTTAAAACTTCCTAATCAAGCAATTAGCGATAATTAGGTAATAAAATAAAAAAAATGTGTTTATTTCTGTTTTCTTTCTGCTGAGTGGTGGTCCTAATAAACCCCACCTTGGACGACTAACCCCTGAACGACTGACTCTTGGACAGCTAACCCGCTAATATTTATTCACTATCCCTTCGGGTATTTGCTGTCTAATCATTTGTGCAGGTCACCATGAGCTTCTTCACTTCCCTCAAAAGGAAGGTTAGTAGCAAGAGTCGTGGCAGCAGCTCACACTCTGGGTCCGATGCTGGAACTCAGCAACCACCGGAACCACTGAGCGTGGAGCCGGTTGGCCCAATCGTGCGCTATATGGAGCACGAGCAGCACATTGTGGCACACAACGAGGATGAAAGGAACCGCATCGCCGGGTTAAGAGACCGTGAGTTTCAACACTCACGTATTTTTGACCCTCAATTCCTCACCGACATCGGCATCAAAGAGGATTTCGACCAAGCTCTCAGGTACACAGGCCTTACTGACTTCTCTAATACCTTTGAGCTAGGTGCGAAGTGGCTTTCTATTGAGGTTTTAGTCACCTTGCAAATTGTCCTTGACAAACCCATAGCACGTACACGAATAAAATTTCGCTTGTTTAATCAGGAGTTTGACTTGCCATTTAATGACATGAGTGATTTGCTGGGCTTTGAGCGTAGTGGTCAGACAGCTCTAGATAAACTTAAAGGCTTTAACGAACTCACCTTCTGGATTAAAATATCTGGGGAAAACAGAGTACACTGCCGCACTGGCGAAATTCATAATCCTTCCCTAAGAATCTTGCATCGTTGGTGTGGTTTCGTTTTATCACCCCGTCAGGAGAATAGGGCTGTCACCAGGACTGATCTGTGCTACCTTTATGCCATGGTAAAGAAAATCAAAATCAAACCCTCTGCTTTATGTGCTTAATCATTGGTTGGGTGTGACGTTTACTTCAAGTGCTCCTATCTTGTTCACGTCATACATCACTAGAATTGCACGAGGCTTAGGAATGTTAAACCAAGCACGCGTAGCCTTTTTGCCTGGGACCCAAGTCTCGATTGGGTTCGATCACTTTCGCCAAGCCCACATGATCAATAGAATAGCTGAGGGGCACTACCGCATGGTCTACCATGGGTACAGCACAGAGATTGAGCTGCCCGAGCCGAGGCTAGGGCTCTATCGCACCAAAAGCCTGACCATTGATCTGAGGATAGCCGAGCCAGCCCGCCACAGCGTAGCAGAAGGACCTGTGACCCGGTCTAGAGCCAGGGGCACAGGAACCACTGCTGGACCCTCTGTCACACCTTCAGCCATGCCCACTGCTGCACCCAGAGCTGAGAGCTCAGGGTCCCATCACTCAGGTGACCCCGACACACGCAGCGACTCTCCTGTTTGGCCACCCCCACAGGGTGTGCAGGGGATTCACCAGTTCCACTATCCTCCCGGTGGCCATGCAGCCGCAGGGGGAGTGCAGTTTCAGCCGGGAGTGCAGTTTCAGCCTGGCCCATACCCGCAGAGCTCTCACGCTCCACGGTTCATGAGCGGCCCACAAGTGGGACCCTCCCGCTCAGCTAGGTTTGCACCCAACTGGAACTACTGGTACCTCGAGCAAGAAGTTGCACAGCTCCAAGAAACCATGCATGACACCGCCAACCTCGTGACCGACCTCCAAGGTCAGGTCTACTACCAGGGCGGTAGGATAGATGACACGTATAACCTCTGCCAGCAGATCGCCTCAGGCCTGAACATCGATACTTCCCAGTCCCAGCAGCAGCAGTACGGGCCTCAACCCGTACCGCAGCCTGAGGCACAGCCACCACCTGAGCAGCACACTGGCTCTGTTCCCTTCTTTGACCCGCCTTCCCAGGGGGAGTGGGACCCGTGGACATCTTCTTACCACTAGGTTTGGGTCAAGCTTATGCCTTGCAAAGGCCTAAGCTTGGGGGGAGAGTTTCGGAGTTCTATGTCGTTTGTCTGTCTGGCATGCTGTATCACCTTGCCCGACCTCGCCTGACCGTCAGTTGTATCAGTCGTTCGTCCGTCCTGCAGGTTTGTTTATTTTTGTTAGTTAAAAAAAAATTTGGGTTTGTTTTTGTTGCCAAATCTTGGTTGTTCTACCCACGCATAAAGGATATGATGTATGGTTGCTCTATTAGTTTTCTGCTTGTATCTTTTATGCAATCGCTACTCCTTGTATATGTAAGTGAGAAATAATCTGGCACGATTACACTTCTAGTATTGCTATGTCTGTGTGGGTAGCACCTGGTTTACCAAGTCTAGGCATTGACTTGCATGATATGGCTGCCTTGGGTTGAGTTAGCATGTTTCTGCAATAATAGTCCAGAGATGTTTTAATTTTTATAAATGCTGCAACTAAAACCCTTTATGTCCTGCACTTCCCCTATGAGGAATCAATTACCTACCAGAGCCAAATATTGCAAAACTTATAAAAACAAACCTCGCTCTTAGCTATCTTTTATATATTGAGTTCGGTTAAATTTTGATCTCTCGGAACACTGCTCTCCTTGTGTCAGTCATCCTTCTTCTGGGAACTTGAGAAATTCATGACCACTCATCCTTCAAAATTCTTTTGTCTTCCTTCAAGAGCTCAAGAAAATTCGAAAAACTATTGTTTAGGCCATTTAAAAATCTTCCTCACACGCTGCAATTACGGGAGGTAAAAATTAAAAAAAAATCGAAAAAAAAACTCCCGTAATGCGCAGCAAGGATTTTTATAAAGGTGATGGCCACCTTCAAAAATTCTCTTGAGCCAAGAAGACAGAAAAATTTATGAGTGATTTCTCTTCCCATGTTTATCATTGGACTGATTATGAAGAGTTGCTTTGTTTCCTTGAGATCATCCTTTAACCTTACAAAATATATGTGAAGGATATGCATATCCAAACCGAGCTCCACCAAAATGACCATCCTTTGTAGCATTAGGTTATGAGCGATGTTTTGTAGGAAATAGTTTCCACAAAAGAGAGACAAAAAGGGGAAGTGCAAAAGACTTAAAGGAGAATTCTTGAAGTTTTTCTTATGCAGCAAACAAAAACTCTGGACTTGTTAATTGCAGAACGTGTTTAACGAAAGCCTAATAATGCTGTTCTGCTTTTCAATGTCACATGACAAAGTAATCAATAAGCCCCACCGGATGTATGCATGCTTGATGAATAAATTGTGCTGGTTTATGGATTACTTGCTGTCTTGGAGTATGCTGTTGTTTATCAGGTACCTACAGGAAATTAATATTGATGCAACTCCTGATCTACCGATTGCCTAAGTTTTTATTTTGCTCGGGGACGAGCAAAGTTTAAGCTTGGAGGGTTTGTTGACGGTGTTTAAGTCATTAAATTACCATCAACATATCGGTAAATAAAAGGGTAAATCACCAAAATTCGGCAATGTTTTATTTATTAATAAAGTTCCACGAGTTTTGGATGATTTATGAGTGCAGGAGTAAATACAGAAGAAATGGGCGCCTGTGGAGGGAAACACAGGCCGGCCGGCCCAATCACAGGCCGGCCGGCCAACCTTGGCCTCTGCTGCTGTCGAGCTTCGATCAGTAGGCCCCTAAGACGTCCAGCATCGAAAATAACTAAAGCCCAAGTGAAGAAATAGTAAACATTCTAGAAGATGGGCTACAATGGGCCTAAACTTGGCCCTTACTCCATTTCTGCCGACCCCAGCAGAAAACCGACTTCGGGACCGACTCCACCAAGCGATCTGGAGCGTCCACAGAAGAGGCGGTCGCGAACCGACACTGCGGACGGCCTGCCGGCCACCCTACCAGGCCGGCGGGCCGACCTTAGCGGCGCCGCCTCTCCAGCTTCGGCCAACAGGTTCCCACCGCCATGTACAAGCTATAAATAGGACCCTCCGGCCTCAGAAGCAACTCGCACCTCATTGAAGAATCCATTTACTCTTCTTGTTTAGTGTTAGCATTAGTTGGGAGTTAGAGTTAGAGAGTGAGCTTTGCTCAGGGTTCCGGAGCTGTCTTCGGAAGTGTGGTAAAGCTCTCGTTGTATCTTTACTATCTTTTGAATAAATATTATTATTATGAATATCTTTTCTTATTTATTTAATTTAGTAATCCTTTTAACTTATATTATTGCTCTGAGTAATTACTTCGGAAATATTTCTGTGTTGGATCCACGTCTGTGTGAGGTAGACTTACGTGAGTTGTCAGCTGGTCTATGCGTAAACAATTCATTTAAGTTTACTAAGCATGGGTGGTCTGCCCTGTTAGCTAAGGGTAGATTATTTAGAGTGATTGCTTGTATGGTTCAAGGAATTATTCTAGACGCGAGTTTGCACCCAACCCCACGGAGGATGGTAGCCGCGAGTGTATGTGACAGCTGCACCGGTCTCTGTAATCCACCATGTCCGGGTTGGACCTAGCAGGGTCTTAATTATAGCGGGTGGTTCCCCAGAGTATTTAATCTTTTTCTGTTGGTTGGGTGGGCCACTTCTGTGCCTCTGTTCTGTTGAGATTATGCCCGGTGGTAGTTCGACCATCAGAACAAGTTTATTACTTTGGCACATCCGTGCCCCGATGCACAGTGATATGACTGTTGTATGATCTTGAGTGTATAATTGTAAATTCTTAGATTGCTGGATATAAAATACTTAGGATGGATATATTTTAGGAAACCCTTTTCTCTACTCGTTGCTCTCCCAATCTTTTGCTGATTACTCTTTTATGGTTTACTTCATGAGTCCCGCCTTTATCAAACTTCCAACGTTTGACGTGATTTACTTACGATTGATTTAGACAGCACCTTTGTGGAATTTTCTACTAGCTTCCCTGTGGAAATTATAAATACGATAACCCTGGAATACTCCATGGTGAAGTGCTACAATGGTGATCCGTGCGCTTGCGGAATAGAAATATTTAGTATAGCATAAGAACCACCAACAGCGCTGCGCCACCGAGTCACGCCAGTCGCCATGATCTACTGTCCCGCGCGTGCACGACCCGTCGCGTCGCCCGCGCGCGTGCCTGCCTCCTTCGCAGCAACAGCTGCCACAGCTTGACCGCCATGGCTGGACGCGCCCCACCGCGCCTGCCAGATTCGATTCCCCGCTGGCCGATCCATCCACTCGAGCGCGCCTGCTTTGCCTTGCGCGTGCCTCCTTCGTCGCGTCGACCTGCCGCACTGCCCACTCCGTGCGAGCACGCCACACTGTGCGCCCTGTTCTGCTCGCCATGGACGCGCCCGCCGGGGAATCGATTCGATTCCCAACCGCGCCGCTCCCCCGGGCTCCCTCTCTCTCCTTCCGCCTATAAAACAGATGCGCGACGAGCTCCTCTCCCCCACCGAACACTCAGCTCCTCGCCTCGACCACCAACGCCCAATTTCATCTTTTCCCCAGTTCTTCCCCAGCTCCGACCGCCACGAAATCCACCACCGGCGAGCCCCCTTCCCCCCTTTCCTCTTTCCTGCGTGCAACCCCAAGCTCCCTCCTCCTCCCTGAAAAGCTCGGCGGACGAGCCCCACGCCACGGACCCGCGAACGCGAGGCTTCGCGGCGCGCCGCCGCCCCGCTTGACTCTGGTGGTCTCCACGCGAGCCGAGCCGCCGCACCTGGCCGACCAGCTTCGCCTCAACCCCTCGCATCTCTCTGGCCCTCAAGAACTCGACGAGAAGCCCCCCTCTTCTTCCTCGACGAGCGCCGCCACCTCGCTCCGCCTCCCGTCGTCGCCAACGTGCCTCCCCCGCTCTTCGTCGTCGAAAATCCCTGCGGTGAGCTCGCCGTCCCCCTCTCTCTCTCCTGGACCCTTCCTCTTCAAATTTGGTCCACCGGAGCGCAGGAACGGCAACTCTGGCGAGCTCCTTCCATGGCTCCACCGCCCTTGTCAACGCCGGCCGCCGTGCCCAGCTCCCAGTCGCCCATGGTCGTCTATTTCCAAATCGACGGCTCAGATTAAAGGCCAGCGTACCCCTTCGTTTTATTAAATCGTGGCCTTCCATCCTAGATTCAACGGCTCAACGCGATCTGGTCCACCGTGGTCTCGTGGACCACTCACACAGACCCGGCCCACCCGACCGTAGACTCGGTCCATACCTTTTCCAATACAAAAACAAATCCATAAATCCCAGAAATTCCCAGACCCCGCACTTTTACAGTTAAGCCCCCAAGCTTAGTAGTAATCTCGTTTGGGTCCTATCTTTTTACAGAAACCCCCTCATCCTTTTCGGTAATTATGTTTTAGGTCCCCACCTTTTCACGCCGACTCCCTTAAACTTTTCTGTGATTACAATGGGCCCCTAACATCTTTCTGCTTTTACAAATAAGCCCTCAGATCTTTAAACCACCATAACTTTTCAACCCTAACTCCGTTTTGAGCGATTCTTGCGCTCACCCGTTCGTAGAAACGCGTGGTACCCTTTGGTACTATTCTTGAAGCTCAAAGCATACGAAAAAGTCATCACTTTTTTGTATCACCTTTTATATCACCTCACTCCAAAACCTAGTACCATAACTCATCAAAAACCTCACCATGCAAGATCATCTCTATTCCGTCGCCTCCATTATCAAATTATCATTCTCTCTTACATATGGTTTACCGTTAGATTTGTTCGAATTACTATTCATTGCTATTTCGGTTTCAAGTTGCTCTTAGTCGGATATTCTCTCGTGATTTATTTGAAGCTTTGCATTCATGTCCTAAATCACAAGCACTTATCATGTCGTAGTCTAATCACCTTTAGATAATACCATAAAATATATAAATATAATTAACGTGCCACACCTTGCACTTCGTACATTTGTTACATGTGCCTTTATATAGGTCCCGACCTATATAAAGCCCTAGTGTCGTAAATGTACGAACGACACGTACACACGCAGTTTCCACCTCTACATACAAGCATGCACTCTCACTGCATTGTTTCATCATCACATACGCATAAAGACCATAGTAATTATTTATCACCCTCAATAGCCTTCTAAGTAAAACTAGTTGCATTATGCATGATTGGTGTGCTATTGGTTCTTAAATGGATCTTATTCGACTCTTTTGACCTTTATTTTCTTTTGCGGTAGTTTGTTTATATGATATGTTCTTATGCGCTAGCTTACGCGAGATTCGAGGAAGAGTTGAAGATCAAAGAACTCAAGGACGAGCCAGAAGACATCGACTTCACGGCTTTGACGAAGGACTGGAAGACTCCGGCATCGCAGTAGGAAAAGACTTGAAGACATCGACTTCGTTGAAGAGAGTGAAGACTTGGAACTCAAAGATTAGGATAGCGTTTATCAGGCAAGCTCTACTTCTCCTTGATCATGATTGAACCTACTGTTTTTCGCAATGCACCTATATGGCCGTCTCGTACTATGCATTACTTGTTATTTTACTGATTGTGTAGCTATAGTCCTACTTGCTAATTGATATTGATGCCACTTAGGCATGAATATCGTAATCCTTGCTTAGCCTTGTTTACCGTCAGCTTGATAAACCTAGGATAGTCCCATCATTTCTATGATGGCACATTTACCTTGCTACTAGTTATGCTTAGGTCCCCCGCAATGTTTCTACATTGCCACACCTTACTCACATACTTACTTTTATAAATGCGTTAAATGAGTTCAGTGGTGTGTGTGATATATGGGATCGGGAGTAGCACAACTGGTGTTAGGTGATGAAGATGGAGATGAGCATGGGATGGGTATGGTATGAGGGCGAGGCCACAGTGATCAGTGGAGAATGGTGTGGAAATCCACCTGGAATATTTGGCGCTCGCCCGGCCGCATAAGGACCGGTTCTTGTGACTGTAAACATGATGATTTCCATACAACTACAGAACCTGTTAATGGGCAGGACTTTTTCCTACCTTCTTGGTACCTCCTGCAAGCAAGGGCCACTTGGAGGCTGGTAGTAGCAAACGGGCGTTAGGAGCAACTTATACTGTACTTCGGGCATGTATACCCGCACTCTTGGCCAATGGTGTCGCGCACCTCTTTTATCTGAAAGCTCCTAATCCTCGTGGTGGGCTTGTGGGACTACTCGGAGAAGATGGATTGAGCGTTATGTACTCTCCGATCAAGAGTGCATAGCCTGTAGGAAAAGTGTACAACCTCTACAGAGTGTAAAATTCAATCAATTGGACGTTGTCACGGCATATGACTTTATGTTATGAGATCACATTGATTAGCCACTCTCTATTCCTTAGCGTGTGAGTGGGTATTAGATTGCCCGTGTTTTGGAATTGATGGCTGGTGAGCCGGGTCGGTACGACCATTGAGGTCGGAAGGCCCAACTAAAATATGGGAACTGGCGGGATTGAATCATCCTCAGGGCCAACCAACTAAAATATGAAAATCAAACCCTCTGTTTTATCTATGATCCTTGATTGCTGAAACCTTGCATAAAGTTTGCTTGCTGCAAATGAACCCTATGGCCTACTCCTTGCTAAGACCAAATATGCATATATATATATATATATATATATATATATATATATATATATATATATATATGCAGAATATATATATATATATATATATATATTATTACTGATATATATAATATATATATATAGCATCGTCGTGTACTAGTTCAGTAATTTATGATCGTTTTGCAGATGTAGAATAGGGTGCTGAATAGCGTATATATATCCTCTTGAGTAGTGTAGGGCTTGCGGAGTACCTTATGTACTCATGTGTTTGAAATTGTTGGTTTAGTAGGAGAAGACTTCGTAGGTGAAGACGACGATTGGGTTTTTGGTTCTACTTCCCAAGTCTGCTTATGGCTATGGGCCATGGTTTCCGCTGTCTGCTTCACCATTAATCGATCGGATGGACTTGGATAGTTATAAATCCTTGTCGTACCGCCACTAAACGTCCTATATCAGGTATCGTACTTATTTACATATTCGAATTATATGCTTTTGACTATCATATCTGTGTTCTTGTGCGTATCAGCTACTGATCCAGGGACTGATACATGATGCACAACAGATTCCAGAAATGGGGTCTGACATGAATAGAGTTCCCGGGACTGCTCGCAAATGACCCAAAAGCATTGATGATTATTGGGTTCGTAAAGTTTGTATTTTCATAATAGCAAAACTAGTTAGCCACTGGGTTCAACAGAGATATGTTCTATTGATATTTTGTATTCGTATAGCAATTTGCACAACCACATAATTTAATTTCCCGTGAGCCTGAAACTGTCACAAAAAACCGTCCAAAATTTGGCGCTAGGAAATATTTTCGTGATGGCAATCCCTGGTGGTCACTGTCATGAAATCTAAACCTGCTGCCGAAAAAGTGAAATTTTATGGGCCTAACTGGTCAGACCAGCCAGCCCACCAAGATGGCGGCGGCCCCTGAGGTTTGGGCAGCGGCCGCTTCTGTGGTGCAACGGCCAGGAGGGAAGCGAGGTGGGGCTGCGCCTCCACTTTTCCAAAGTGGCTAGGATTAGATTAGGGAAATGTTGTCAACATGCTCGATAATATGTTTTTACTTTACCAGATCAATAAGAAAGAGAAATTTAGAGTCGACTGCTACGATTGAAATAGTTTCGTCACATGCCGGTCATGTGGTGCCAGCTACTGATGTCTGGGGATCCTCCTCCGTCCAGGTAAATCATGGATACTTATGGTTGATCTCCTTCCGGCACCACGCTTTATATATTCTGTACTTCTTTTATTTGGAAGATGCATGTCTCTAGGTTCATCATACCTATGTTGTCGAGGTTTTAGGGCCTCGATAGTTATTTTATGGGTGTACGAGAATCAAGAACACGATGGTAACACAGGAGACGAGGGTTTATACAGGTTCAGGCCGCCGAAGGCGTAATACCCTACGTCCTGTGCTGGTGTGATGTATTACGAGAGAGTTTTCTGTAGGTCTCCTGCCCGCCTTATATAGTCGGGGGTGCAGGGTTACATGGATCTAAACCTAGTCGGTTACATGGTAAACAGCCTTGTAGTACAAGTTGATTGACGTTTATCTTCTGGCCGAATGGGCCGACTGACTTTAGGTCCGTCGGGCCACCCGGTCCTTCTTGGGCCAAACCGATTCCCCATTACTGGATCACTCGGCCTTGTTGTATCTTGAGTATACCCGGGTCTCATATCATCGACAGTAGCCCCCGAGTTCTTTTTGATTGATCTTGAAGACTTCCGACTGATTCCGACTCCATGTACAATAATCCTCAGCATAGCTGGTCAATAAAAAAGAACTCCAAAGAGTAATAGTTACCGAAGTAACCCGATGAAGAAACTGAATCCTGGGAATACCAAGATCAGCAAGGCCTCGAATTAGGCATGAAGATGAAGGAACACCCAATGCCGACTGACGTCGGGAACAAAGGCTGGGCTCAGAAAGCGTGTCCCTACCTGTCAGTAGCATTCAACTCGAAGTTGACCGAAGACTTTAAAAAGTATGCTTACCAGCAGGATTTTTTAAAACACACCTGTAAGGTGCAGCCCCCGAGCTTCTGGGTAATCCAGAGGATTAGGCAGAAGTTCTGAACAGAGCCTGGCATATAGACAAAAGCTATTACCGTAAAGGGGAACTCCATGGGAGTTATGGGAACTCCCCACAACTGGTGCACTACAGCTGTTAAAAACCAGAAGTGAGTTGCGAGTCTCGAACCGAGCTTTCACTCGGCCGGAATCTAAGCCCATCCAGCAACTTGTGCCCAGGATGATGACAGCTCGTAGGGTTTTGGCGACCGCCTCGCTCTTCACTGCAGTTCATAAAACCGACTCAAAGAGCGAGTTCAATTCTGGGAAAAACCTCCCGTAGGCCTTCAACTTCCGAGTGAAGATCTTGTACATCTGTAGCCCGAAGAACATAGCCACTGACCGGCCGAGTGGAGAAGCATAGGGTGCACGACTAGTGCATCCTATGGATGTAGCCCCCGAGTCTATGAAGAAGTCGCAGAGTTGTTCATAGACTCTAATAGAAGCTGAAGAGTATATCCGCATGAAGACATCCGCCGAAGTTGAATCAAAAACTTGCTCGTCTGACTGAATGAAGCGCAACGTGGGCTCACGCAAGTGAGCCCACGTGGGCTAGCCCCCGAGTCTATGAAGAAGTCGAAGAGTTGTTCATAGACTCCAAGAGTAGCTGAAGAAAGTAGTCCAGAATGTCCGACTGCCGACTGCCGACTGTCCGTGTGAAGAAGCATAGAAATGCGACGTGGGCTCACGCGAGTGAGCCCACGTGGGCTAGCCCCCGAGTCTATGAAGAAGTCGTAGAGTTGTTCATAGACTCCAAAGAAGCTAAGAAGTGGTACCAAACTCAGAATATGCCGAGTGAACTGAATGCCATCAGTATGCTGCCAAAATTTTACTGTGCTGACCACGGGTGTGTTGTCCCAGCTGACTCACAAGAACACAGTAAAACCAATAATGCCCGAGGGACTGCTTGAATCGTCGTCTTCGTGCGTTCCACCACAACATCCTTATCTAAAACAGTCACAGCTCTACTATAAATAAGCTGCTACCGCAGCCCCCAAGTATCCACTGAAGTTAGCTGAAGATGAAGAACACCAAGAACACCAAAAAGAAAGGTGCCTCCAGTTCCAACAATCAGCCCCCGGCTGAACCACAACCACCAAATCTAGCCATGCCAAATCTTGAAAACTTAGCCATCGTCGAAGCGCCAATAATACCTCCTCTTAATGTTGTTTTGCCACCTCCAGGTCCATACGATCCATCTCTGCCTGAATACATTGAAGTCTCATCTGGAGATGAAGCCACGGAAAATCCTCGCCGTCGCTATCTGCCCAATGGTCTGCCTCCATGGCAGCCCATCAGCCGTCCAGTTGCAAGTCGCACTCGAAGCCGTACTCGTCAGGATCCACCAAGGAGAGAATGAAGAATGAAGATCTTGAAGAGAATCATCAAATAGCCAGTATCAACAAGGTGCAATGCCTTGAATGCTGTAATCCTGTGTCCACTTGTCATGTACCATGATGTGAAGAATAAAAATCACTTGTGCGTGTGTGTCATACGTCATCTTGAAGTAACCAAAAGAAGAGCCGAGTGGTTACGGCCGCAAATATCAGCCAGCCGACTGAAGTTGGTTGGGACTGGAGATAAAAACGCTGAAGTAGGCAAGGTGTAACGGCCAGAAAATCCGGACCATCCAAATTAGGTCAACAGATCTGAACCGTACGTAGAAGTTTCCCGCTCCTTTAAATCACTGCATAGCTATCTTCCTCAACACACTTGCAACAGTTCGCCTTCCTTATCCCTTTGCATTCCGCCAAGATCCAAATCCACGAATTCCGAATCGCCAATCCGACGAACTCGAAGCCGCCATTCCGGCGGACTCCATTCCGCGATTGGTGCCGCCGTCGGAGAGATTGCGCCACCGGTGAAGAAATCGAAGCCGCCCTTGAAGATCCGCCGCCGAAGAAACCGTAGCCGCAGTTGAAGATCCGCCGTTGAAGCGATGGCCGGGAAGAAGAGAGCGGCCACGCGGAAGCAGAAGGTAGACTCGCCGCCGCCCGCCGATGAGGACAACCGTTGGCCGGAGTCCATCATGACGGAGGAGAAGTGCCAAGAGCTGACCGACGCGGGATTGCTGCCGCATCGCGAAGTGGTTGGATGGCGTCCCGCCGCCGGTGAGCAATTCCCCACTCCGTTCCCTGATGAGGTCGTCATTTTCGATGCGTTTGTGCGCCGTGGGTTAGGGTTGCCGACGCATGCCTTCTTCCGGAGTATCCTGCATTTCTATGGTGTGGAGTTGCACAACTTGAACCCTAACTCAATCCTGCATATCGCCTGCTTCATCACTCTGTGTGAAGTCTTCCTGGGTATCCGTCCGCATTTCAACCTGTTCCGGCACTTGTTTATTTTGAAGATGAAGTCAAATGTCAACCCTGCTATTGTTGGAGGGTGTGGGTTCCAACTGAGGAACAAGAAGATCTACTTTGATATGCCGTTCCCTTCAACACTCAAGGGATGGCACTTTAGTTGGTTTTATGTAAAGAACCACTCGCCGAGTCTGCCAGCCTTCAAGAGTGTAGCGCCTGTGCAGCGAGATACTTGGAGAGAACCGTTGACAGCTGATGAGAAAGCAGAAGTGTCCGATCTGCTGACGATGATCGACGATCTGAAGGATAGTAAAGAGCATGATCCACTCACTGGGCCAAGCATTGCTGTTATGTTCTGTGGCAGAAAGTTCCAGCCGCTAAAGGACAGAGCGGAGCCAGCTTGGAAGTGGCGCGGCAGAGAAGATCCGAGCAATGAAAATATTCCTGGAGACACGGCCACCATCATTAAAAACCGAGTGAGGGACTTCTTCGCTGCTGGGGTTGAAGTGGAGGCACCACCCCTGATTGGCTATCATATCAAGAATCTTCCTCCACCTGTAAGTATACTCATCTGAAGTCAATACCAATATTGCCTATGTTGCCTATGTTGTAATGCGGCCATGTGTGTGTTCACGCGCAGGCTTTGGAGATTGAATTTCGCTCGGATGGACCTAGCGAGCCCATGCATGTCAAGCCTGCCTCCAAGAAGAAAAAGGCAAAAGACATCATGGACATCGACTCGAGTGAAGAGGAGAGGAACTCTGCGGAGGCTGCCATCGACGCAGCAATACCGAGCGACGATGAAGAAGAGAGTCGAGAGACCCCTCAGCAAGATGCTGGAGAAGACCGAGTGGAGGAGTCACCGCCTGTGCCACCTCCGTCGAAGAAGTTGAAGAGGGACGTGCGCCGACCGACCACTCGGGGAGCTGCATCCTCGAACCCGAGTGGTGGTGTAGTCGTATATCAATCACGCCGGGCCACTGTGACTGTGAGCCCGACTGCGTCACCCTCACCGCGAAGTAGAAGGACACCGCCGAAGACGCAAGATGGCGAAGCCCCCGAGGGGACCTCTGGCGAGCGAGATGTCCAAAGGATGACCTCTACTCCCAGGGAAGTGTCGTATGAAGACCGCATCAACATCACCCTCTCCACACTGTAAGTAACCCTCACGAGTGTGATGCCGAGTGATAACCGCGAAGAAGAATCCAGCTGATGACTTGTGTAACTGCAGGGCTCCCTGTACTGAAGTGCCGAGTGATGAGCTAGAGCAAAACGCTCCTCCAAATCCGCCAAGAGGTGAAACTCCAATCCAAGAGACTGCAGAGCGGATACTCGGGAGCGAAGGAGTGCTCATCGAGGACTTGGGTCCCGACGGGGAGAGGACAACCGGCCAAACTGAGGAGACACCTGAAGAAGAGAACCCGCGGAGAAGCGCCGAGTTGCCCGACCCGACTGGTGCTGGAGCGAGTAACCAAGAAGTTCGTGGTGATGAAGCCGAAGAAGAGCACTGTGAAGCTGGCGCCGATCGTGGGGAGAAGAATGCTGCCGAAGAGGAGATCCGTGGTGAAGGCGAAGGAAATACACAGGGTGACGTACCACCGAAGACTGCAACAGCCCCTCCTTCAGCTGCTGAAACCGCCGAGGCAAGCAGACCAGCGACAACTACAGCTGTAGTAGATGAAACTGCAACTCCTACAGTGCCGAGTGAGGAGACGGCCCCGAGTGGAGGTGGAACAGACTGATGAAGACTCTGAACTCTGCCGACTGCTGAAACAAGTGAATGACCACCTGCTGAATGGAGTACAAACAGAGTTCAACACTGTGACGAGCTTCCACCATCATCACACTGCCCTCCATTCTGTGTTCAATGTAAGTGAAGTGCAGCCTGTTTTCTTTGTGTTGGAGATTGCTGTTCTGTTGACCTGAAGACTGACACTATGACTGCACAGGTGACGGAGGAGAACTTGAAGGCAAAGAACCAGTAATCCGTGACATGAAGACGCAGCTGGAGAAGCAGGCAGCCATGGAGAAGCAATTGAAGACTCTGTTGGCCGAAGCCAAAGCAAAAGACGAGCTCATCCAGCAGCTGCAACAGGAGAAGAACTTGGCGACGACGACAGCCGGTGAGTATACTGTAAAGCTTTACCAAGCCTCGACAATGCCAGTCGGTTATTTCATAATCTGACAAATTTGTAGGTCCCTCAACTTCAGAAAACTTGGAGCGTGTCAAATCCAGGGCTGACGCGTTGAACGAGCAAGTCGGCAAGCTGAACCAAGCTTATAAAGCTAAGGAAGCCGAGCTTGTCGAGATGCAGGGTCAGCTCACTCAGGCTCAAACTCAAGTAGAGGCCCAGAAGGAGAAAGAGAAGACCTACTTCGAGGAGCTAAGCAAAGCCATTGACGCCGAGAAGATAGCAGTGCAGACGCTGAGAAGCAAACGAGCTGAATGGCAGGCCTCCATAGATGAAGTCGACACCTTGAAGAAGAAGTATGCTGAAGCGAAACGTCGATGGAAGGAGAGCAGAGACCTTGCCATTGCCTTGGAGAAACAACTGTCTGTGAAAGAAGAAGAAATCTCGCAGATGACTGTGCAGCGGACGTTGCTCATCCAAGACCACAAGAGTGAGTATTTGAGATTCTGACATCTTTTGTATTTGATAATAGCTGACATGCATATTGTCTTCGCAGAGGAGCTGAACCAACTCAAGAACGAGTTGACGGAGCTTGAGCTGAACACGCTGGGGATCGTGCAGTACGTCTACCCGACTGCTGAGCGTAGAGGGGACCGCCCGTTGGCGGAGTTGCTGGAGAAGGTGCCGGCGGAGATGAAGAAGCACTGCGAGTTCGTCGCTCGCATGTGTGCCGGCGTGGTGCTTGCCAAAGTGAAGACCCATTATCCACGCATCAATGAAGAGCGCTTGAAGACGGGCTTTGCTGGGGACCGGGCGAACGCTCGGCAGGCCATCGAGGAGACGAAGGCGACGGCAATCGCCATGATCTCTGACGTGTCGGTGGACCCATGAACTCGGTGTGTATGCCGAGTCTGCAAAAACCTTTGTAAAAAGAGCAGGGTGTATATACAATGTGGGTACAAGTTGCTTTTATGTAGTTAGTAATTATTTTATCATGCCTCGTATGCGTAGTTCAATATTGCCCTTCTCGAAGCGTTAAGTACAAATGAACTCCACGGACAGCGAACTCGGTTGTGACTCGGCCGGACTCGTTAACCTAGGGTGTTAGCAACAGATGGCGTTAACCCGTCAATGTTAGAGTATGAGCAGGAGCCTGAAGTGAGTTGGTGTAACAGGGAAAAATTCACCGACTTGCTAGCTTAAAGAGAGACTCAAAACGTAACATACGAGACAAAGGCAAATTGACACGGAGATGGCGAAACAGGGGTGATCACTATAAAGCAAATGATGTATACAAAATAACTCAAGCAAAAAAGCGATGTAGCTGATTGATGTTCCAAGAACTCTGCAACGGGGTACCGTCTTCGGTAGTTAACCGATAGGCACCCGGCCGAGTGACTTCAGCTACGATGTATGGCCCCTCCCATATGGGGGACAGCTTATGGCGACCTTCAGTGGTTAAAATCTTCTTGAGGACGAGGTCACCAACTCGGAACGAACGTTCATGAACGTGTTTCTGGTGATAACGCCTCATTGCTTGCTGATACTTGGCCGACTTGAAGAAAGCGCGATCTCGCTCCTCCTCCAGCATGTCAATGGCCAATGACTGCTGGTCTTCGGCTCTAGCTTCATCAAAGAACTCGATCCTGGGAGCGCCATGGTCCAACTCAGTCGGCAACACCGCCTCTGCACCGTAGACCATGAAGAAAGGTGTTTGGCCGGTTGCCGAGCTTGGAGTGGTGCGAAGGGCCCATAACACTGATGGTAACTCGTCGATCCACCTGGACGCATACTTCTTCAGTCGGTCAAATGCGCGTGGTCTGATACCTTGAGGAATCATGCCGTTGGCCCGCTCGACCTGCCCGTTGGACTCGGGATGGGAGCGTGAGGCGTAGCATGCCTTGATTCCGACGTCGTCGCAGAACTCTTGGAACTCGGCGGCTTTGAAATTGGTCCCATTATCCGTGATGATGCGGTTAGGGACACCAAACCTGAAGATAACGCTGCGCACGAACTCGATTGCCTTGCTTGCCGTCTGATCCTTGATCGGAGTAGCTTCAATCCACTTGGTAAACTTGTCAACCATCACCAGCAGATGAGTGTAGCCTCCCTTGGCCTTCTGGAAAGGACCGACCATGTCGAGCCCCCAGACTGCGAATGGCCATGATAGGGGTATTGTCTGCAGTTCCTGAGCCGGCACATGAGCTTGCCGAGCGAAAAACTGGCATCCTTCGCAAGTCCTGACGATGTGCTTCGCGTCCCGACTGGCAGTGGGCCAGAAGAAACCTTGCCGATAGGCCTTAGCCACCAGGGTTCTGGCCGCTGCGTGATTTCCGCAGACTCCCGAGTGAATGTCCTGCAGTAACTCCTTGCCCTTGGAGATGGGAACACACTTCATATGTATATCCTTGGCACTCTTACGGTACAATGTGTCCTTCACGACGAAATAAAGCTTGCTCTTCCTGAGGATTTGCTCGGCTTGCGCAGTGTCTGTCGGCAGTCTTCCGTGAACCAACCACTCGGTAAACGGTGCCATCCAGTCGTCCTGCTCTGATGGGGTCGCCAAATCGATATTCATGGCTTCCAGCTGTTCCTCAGGACTGCCTGCGTCGGTCGGCGGGCGAGTGGCTAACTCGGCTTTCTCCTTCGTGACCGAAGGGTGGTGAACTAATTGAAGAAAAACCCCTGGTGAAACTGGGTCTCGACTTGAGCCTTTATTGGCTAAGAAGTCGGCTTTGTGGTTGAACTCGCGACGGATGTAGACAACTTCCAGGCCGTCAAAACAGGATTCCATCTTGCGGATTTCTTGGAGATAAGCCCTCATTGTATCATCGAGGCAGTCCCACTCCTTATTGACCTGCTTGACTACCAGCATGGAATCACCTTTCGCTGTTAGCTGGCGAACGCCGATGGACTCGGCGATCTTTAACCCGTGAAGTAACGCTTCGTACTCTGCCGCGTTGTTTGATGCCTTGAAGTGGAGCTGAAGTACGTAGGAGAGCTCGTCCCCTTGAGGGGAAACAAGGAGGATGCCAGCCCCCGCGCCAGTAAGCTGCAAGGAGCCGTCGAAGAACAACGTCCAGGACTCGGACGTCTCGGGCTTAGCCGGTATTTGAGTCTCCATGTACTCGGCGACGAAGTCGGCAAGAGCCTTGCCTTTAATAGCCGTCTGCGGCTTGAAGGATAAATCGTAGGTGCTCAACTCAATGGCCCACTTCGAGATCTTGCCTGTAGACTGCCGGTTGTAGAGCACTTCTCCAATCCCATAAGATGTAACCATGGTGATTGGGTGAGACTGGAAGTAGTGGATCAGCTTGCGTGATGCCATGAGCAGAGCGTAGATGATCTTCTGAATGTGGAAGTACTTGACCTTAGATGCTGACAAAACTTCGCTGACGAAGTAAACTGGGCGCTGTACTTTCTGGACACGGCCTTCTTCCTCTCGTTCCACCACCAGCGCTGCGCTAACCACATGAGTGGTAACGCCAACATACAGCAACAAAGGCTCATTGTCTCCTGGCGGAACCAGGGTCGGTGGTGTGCTTAGGTAGAGCTTGAGATCTTCAAAAGCTTGCTTGGCCTCGTCGTTCCAGACGAACTTGTCATGTTTCTTCAGGAGCTTGAAAAAGGGGAGGCCGCGCTCGCCGAGTCGCGAGATGAAACGGCTGAGGGCCGCCATGCACCCGGAGAGTTTCTGCACGTCCTTGATGTTCTGAGGAGTCGGCATCCTCAGAATCGTCTCCACCTTCTCGGGGTTTGCTTCAATGCCCCGGTGAGTGAGTATATATCCGAGCAGTTTGCCCGAAGGCACACCGAATACACACTTCTCAGGATTCAGCTTCATGTCGTATTCTCGTAGAGCGTCAAAGACGTCCTTCAGGTCGGCAATGAGATCATCGCCTTCCCGAGTCTTGATAACCACATCATCGATGTAGGCCTCGACTTTACGTCGGCGGAGCTGATCCTTGAGGCAGCCTTGTATACACCGCTGGTACGTTGCTGCTGCGTTCTTGAGGCCGAAAGGCATAGTCAGATAACAATAAGCCCCGAAGGGAGTAATAAACGAAGTTTTAATGCAATCATCCACGTTAAGTGGAATCTGGTGATAGCCGGAGTAACAGTCAAGGAAACTTAATAACTTGCAACCAGCGGTGGAGTCTACAACTTGATCGATGCGAGGAAGCCCGAATGGGTCCTTGGGACAGAACCTGTTCAGGTCTGTATAGTCTACGCACATACGCCACTCTCCAGATTTCTTTTTTACAAGAACTGGGTTAGCCAACCACTCGGGGTGGAAGACCTCTTTGATAAAGCCGGCTGCTAGCAACTTGGCTAGGTCAGTCCTAATGGCCTCCTTTTTATCAGGGGTGAAGCGGCAAAGGCGTTGGCGAATCGGCTTGGCGTTGGGGTCGACGTGGAGAGAATGCTCAACCAACCTCCTTGGGACACCTGGCATGTCGGACGGTTTCCAGGCGAAAATATCACGGTTGTCCTTCAGGAAGTTGGTGAGCGCGAGTTCCTATTTGGGGTCCAGAGCTGCCCCGATGACCGCCGTCTTGGTGGAGTCCTTGTCGTTGACGCCAACCTTCTTGGTCTCCGGTCCTGCCTGTAGAGCCGAATTGGCCGACTTCTTGGAAGGGACAGAACCCGGGTCTTCAAGGGACGCGGCTGCTTCTTTGATCTGGGCAGCCCCCAGCTTAGCCTCGGCGGACGCGGCCAGCTCGAGGCACTCGGACTCCAGTGCCAGGCACTGCTTGATGTCTCCACGGATTGATATGACTCCGTTGGGTGCTGGCATCTTGAGGACCAGGTACGTGTAGTGAGGCACCGCCATGAACTTGGCCAAAGCAGGTCGGCCGATGATGGCATGATAAGCCGACTCGAAGTCAGCCACCTGAAAGGTGATAAACTCCTTGCGGTAGTTCTCGGACCCTCCGAACACAACGGGCAGAGTGATCTGGCCGAGTGGCAGAGATGATTGGCCCGGTATGATGCCATGGAACGGTGCGTAGCTTGCTTGGATTTCTGAACGTGGGATGCCCATGTCGTCCAGAGTCTTGATGAAGAGGATGTCGAGGGCGCTGCCTCCATCGACCATCACCTTGGAGAGCCGAGTGGTGCCGACGATCGGCGACAGTATCAAAGGATATCTCCCAGGCTGGGGTATGTGATCAGGGTGATCCTTGCGATCGAAGGTGATGCTGACTTCAGACCACTTGAGGTACCGTGGTGTTTCAACCACGGTGTAGACTTCCCGGAGTGTTAGCTTCTGCTTCCTCCTGGACTCGTACGCCGCAGGGCCGCCGAAGATGCTCAGTACCTTGAGTGGATCACGGTACGAGCCTTGGCCGTCTCTGTCTTCATCCCTCCTTTGGTTCTGTTGCTCCTCCGGCTTCTTGCCCTGGCTGTACTCGATGAGGGCCTTGTACTTGTAGCAATCCCGCAACTTGTGGGGGCGCGAGACGTTCGGATGGAAGTGGCAGGGCTTATCCAGCAAATCTTCAAAATCGTCAGTCCTCGAAGGACGTCGTTGCCGGTTCCTGTCCACAGCCGCCACCAGGTTGTCACCCTTGCGCTTGCGCTCACGAGGTCGGGAAGACTCGCGAGGTCGAGATGGTTCGGGGTCATCTTGCTTCTTCTGGCGGCGTTCTTCTCGGCGGTGAAAGCCTTCTCTGGCGTTTTCAGACCAGTAGTCTTCACCACCGGCAAAGGTGTTAGCGATCATTAGCATGTGGCCTGCAGTCTTTGGGCGCTTGCGGCCCAACTTCTCGACGAGCTCCCTCCTGGAGCAGCCTTCCTTGAATGCCTTGATGACATCGTGATCGGAGACGTTGGGGATTTCATTCTTCTTGCGCATGAAGCGCTGAATGTAGTCCCGTAGGTTTTCCCCCTCTCGCTGTTTCACTCGGTACAGATCGTACTCGGTCGGCAAGCGGTCAGCCGTGGGTTTGAAGTGGGCGATCATCTCTTCGCTGAGGTCGTCCCACGAACTGAAGCTGTTCGCCGGCAGGTTGGTCAGCCATCTCCTGAGCGGCGGGGCGAGGACCACCGGGAGATAGTTGGCGAGAACACTGTCATCACCTCCGGCTGCGTAGATCTGAGTGGCGTACATGCCTAGCCACTCTTCGGGGTCGGTGGTACCGTTGTACTTCTCAATGGAAGTGGCACTCGGCTTGAAACCTGACGGCCAAGAGCCGTTGAGACGTAGGTCTCCAGCTAGGCAACGTAGCCCCCGTGCCTGGGTGCTGCGCCTCGGCTGGGGCTCCGGCTCCTCGTAGTCGTCAGAGTAGTAGGTCGGCGAGCGGTCGTCGCGACGGCGCCGCCTGTCTTGATCGTCATGGCGAGGTCGGCGATCACGATCATCACGACCGCGGTTGTCGTCACGGCCACCACGGTGATGTCGGTCGTCGTGGTGGTGCTGATCTCGGTCACCTCTAGGGCGCCGGTGGTCTCGGTCGTCTCTGTGACGCCGGTCATTCCGCCCACGAGGGGCTTCTGGAGCTGCGACTTCAGCATCGCGACGTTCGTTGTGGCGCCTGTGGTTGCGATCCTCTTCCCGGTCTCCGGCAGTCACATGCCGGGGGTCGCCTCTGGGATAGGTCAGGCGCTCCTGCACCGGACGCCTGGCGGGTGACCGTTGTCGATCCCTGTCGCGGCGGTCTTCAGGTCGGCCAAGCCGATCCAGGGCGCTGCGGCGCGCCTCTGGGCGTCGCTCCCGAGCTTGGCGCCTCCGTTCATCTTCCGGGGTCTGGGACCGACCATCTGAATAGGTCGCGGTCTTGTCGACGCTGTGGGACGACGCGACTCGTCCTCCCGAGTCATCCCTGGCTAGGGCAGCGTTTGTCACAGCGGTGGCTTGTTGGGCCGCTGCAGCAGTCATTGCCTTGGCCTTCTCCACCATCGGAGTGAGGGTGGCGGGATCCGGGTTTGCAGCCATTTGCCGGACGACTTGATCTAGGAGTGTAGTGGCGCCGACTACATTGTCCTGGGGCGTTGTGAAGACTTGATGCCCGTCGTATTCTTGCATGAGGTCGTTGTGTACTTGCCGACCGCGCAACCTGATGTTACGCTGCGCAGAGTCTTCGTCGGCCGGGGGTTCTTCCTCCGCCCCAACGGCGTTGACGCCGTTTCCGCCGGCTCCCGCTGCGGCCGCTGCAGCCGCTGCAGCAGCTGCGTCCGTAATCGGAACGATCTGCGCCATGAAGCACTCGAACGGTGATGTACCGCTCAGGGTTGTACTCTCCCAAGGAAGCGTGCGTAGCACGGATTCATCAGGGTAATCTCCGAACGAGTGGATCTCGAAAGATCCGATCTGCTCGGGTGTTAGATCTGCTAAGGATCCGAAGATCTCAGGACTCAGATCTTGACAGATCGTGGCCTGGTTGTTGAGCCCGAACGGAAACCGAACGGGACCTCGAGCGAAGCTCGGTGTAGCAGATCCAATCTTGACCGCCTCCATGCAAGCGCGCAACTCGGCCAGCGAGTAATCCGCGTAGGTCCTTGCAGGGAGGGTGACGTGGTTCGGTCCGAAGCCCAGGCTAGCTGGATCCGGATGTTGCCGAGTCGACGAAGTTGGCCGCCGAGTGATCTCCGGTACCGCCGAGTTGACGGGATGGAGCTCACCACGGCGGTCGGCGATGAAGTGCAGGCTCCCGAAAGAGATCCGGTCGCCGGCGATGAAGTTGTTGATGGAGTTGAAAGCCATCGAGCTCGACGCGGTGGACTCTCGTACTTCCCCTACCTGGCGCGCCACTGTCGAGGTTTTAGGGCCTCGATAGTTATTTTATGGGTGTACGAGAATCAAGAACACGATGGTAACACAGGAGACGAGGGTTTATACAGGTTCAGGCCGCCGAAGGCGTAATACCCTACGTCCTGTGCTGGTGTGATGTATTGCGAGAGAGTTTTCTGTAGGTCTCCTGCCCGCCTTATATAGTCGGGGGTGCAGGGTTACATGGATCTAAACCTAGTCGGTTACATGGTAAACAGCCTTGTAGTACAAGTTGATTGACGTTTATCTTCTGGCCGAGTGGGCCGACTGACTTTAGGTCCGTCGGGCCACCCGGTCCTTCTTGGGCCAAACCGATTCCCCATTACTGGATCACTCGGCCTTGTTGTATCTTGAGTATACCCGGGTCTCATATCATCGACATATGTCTTTTACTAACAGCGTGAAACAATTGATATGTTAAAGAGGAATAAGTTGATAAACTAAAGATCTCTGTTAATTGATCACACGATAAATTTTGTATGTATTCTAGTTAGGGGAAATAACAAGTGCACATAAAACATTTGGTGAACATGTGCACAAACCATTGGATTGCATCTGAACGACTAAAATCATGGTGGGAATTTCCATTGATGAAACACTATGTTTTGGAAACGTCCCCTGGATTCATGGTTGTTAAAATCATGGATGAGGCTTTTCAAACTTCATATATTTTAGCACATCAAGATTAGATCTTACGGTTCAAAATTTTTGTCCACATGTTCACCAAATGCTAGTTATAGTCAAATGTGCGATCGAAATGGCTAGCAAAAATAATAAGGTTATGGTAACCTTCATGGACTATGATATCTCTCTATTTCCTCTAAGCTAGTTTGTGTTTCCTCATTAGGTATGTTTATGTCTCCCCCATATTCTTCAACATTCATATATGTAGATCCAACAGTCCAAATCTTACTCCACAAAAACTAAGGCCCAACTTCAAAAAGTCAGTACAACAGTCCACTCCGGAGGAGCCTATATATACTCAATTTCTCCAACCTAGTCCTTCTTCATTTATTTGCCAACTGGACACCTCTATATCATTTAATTTGTATCCTCTGCTTCTTGCCTGATTGATCCGTTATCCCTCGTATCCGCCAGACTTTCTTCTTCCTCCTCATGGGCGTTATACCAATGGATGTGCGACGTAGTTGTGTATGGGTCTGCCGTAGTTGTGTAGACCGTGTGCAGAGAGTAGGAGGGCAACGATTACAACTGAGTTGAGCCATTTGGCTTTTGCACCGTGAAACATTGGAGGTGAAGGGGACGACGTGGTTGTTGGAGGAGAAGGGAGGTCTATTCAGACAACAAACATTGCTTGTGATTATCCGTTATTGTCAGGAGGTAGAGCCAAGCTCAGGCCTACCTTGGCTCCGGCACCCCAATCTTTGTACAAATCTCTAGGGCCGGGATTGAATGCTACGGTTTGGGAAACCAACAGGGAAGTCATGGCATCCTCTCGAACCCTCTTCTCCTCACCGACGCTACAGTAGAAAGGGGAAAAGATGTCGTCGTCGCTCCAGGGCTGATCTGGCCCTCCCCTTCCGTCTCCGGCTTGCCGGCGGCGTGAATCAGGGTCACTACAGAAATTACCCTGGCACCACGGCTCAAAAGTGTTGCAATATGGGTATTTTTGATGCAATATAAGCAATTGCAACTAAATATAGGCGTTGGGAGGTGTTACAAGTGCGGCCGATGCAATAGGGTATCGCAACACCTTTTTGAGACATTGCCATAACTTTGGTGTGTTGCAACGACGTGTGGTGTGTGTGGCGATAGTTTGCACACGCAACGCCACAATCGTTGTTGCTATAGTGGTTATTGCAACAACGTATGGTCGAAATTTTGATTGAAAAACACGTTTAAAAATAGCAAAAATATTTTTTTTAATGGAGGGAGGGCCCATCAGCCAGCCCATCCGTTACCATCATCAAGTCGCAAGTGTGGTATTTTTCACACACTACGCGGCCAGCAGGATTCGAACCCATAACTTTCAGCTTGCACATGGAGCCCCTCTACCACTACACACAGCATCACATGTGCCCATGTTTGTTTTGAATCCAAATATATTAGATTAACCAAGTGTCCAGTGTTTGTTTGAGACCCTAAATGAATTCAAATAGAAAAGTTGTCAAATACACGTTTTATAACTTTTCGAGATCTTCAACTTCATTTTGGTCGTTTGTCCATCCGAGGTCGTTTGAAAGTTTTGAATTTCAAATTTGAACTCTTTCAAACTAAATTGCAACACTACACAATCAGTGGCAACGATTTTGGTTTTCGTTGCTATCTAAGAGTTATTGCAATGATCCAGGTTTGCGATGCTATATCTAAGACTCTTTTTGCAACAATTCAGATTTATGTTGCCATAACATAAACTTTTGGCAACACACAACAGCACTAATAGCAACGTTCTATATTCGTTGCGACATTCTCAACTATTGCAACCATTAGAAAAAACATGGCAATAACTATATCGTAAATGCAAACAAATTTATTCATTGCGATATATAGTAGCTATTGCAACTATCAAAATTTAATCGCAACACTACACAATCAGTAGCAACATGTCCTTCTATTGCAACTAAAATTGACAACTGTCGCAATAGGATCTATGTATTGCAACCAATATCACATTGTTGCAAAAAAATTGGTAGCATTAGCCCTAAAACCTTGTAATGGGTGAGGGACCCATCTTGTGTACAGCAGTAGTTTAGATCTAGCCTTAGTAGGTTTTAGCTTGGAGCTTTCTTCTGTCTGCTGCGCATCGCCACCGAGTGGTGATTTGTTCTTCGCCAGCACACATCGAGCTCCTTCTATGGTGTCCCAAGTGGAAGTAGGCGTGATGCCTTTTGTTTTCCCCATCAGATT
Organism: Eragrostis nindensis; assembly: GCA_012490785.1. Classification (NCBI taxonomy): domain Eukaryota; kingdom Viridiplantae; phylum Streptophyta; class Magnoliopsida; order Poales; family Poaceae; genus Eragrostis; species Eragrostis nindensis. The sequence goes on from JAAXCT010000594.1 coordinate 302,422, forward strand.
CCTCCCTGATGGGTGTACTACTCCCTTGTGCTTCTTCTTCTCCACTGCTATGGTGTTGGTATTGCCATGGTGTGGTGCTCGTCGGGGTGTTTCTTGTGCTGCGGCCATTAATCGACGCCATAGGCTCCCGAATTGGGTTGATCGCTTTATGCTGATCCCCAAATTCGTTCGGGATGGCTTCATTCGAACAAGCCCGGTGAAGCTGATCCAAGATCTACGGCTTGTTCTTCTTCTACCTCTTCAGTTGGTGCTTTTGCAGAGGCGTCTGTCGGGTGGACCGCCGGCGAGGCAATCGGCATGCACCAGAGCCCTTCAGCCATCTTTGCTGCGGTGGTTCTACGGATTCAAGCCGTATTCACGGTCAGGTCTCAGCAAGGATGGAGGCGTCATCGATTTGTGTCCCAGTGCTGAAGCATCGGCGGGTTTGCATCTTCTGGCGTTGGCTTTGGCAACGACGATGCTGGATCGTCTCCGGATTCGGTGTCAAAGTTGCTTTGAGGATCTAGTTGTAATCTTTAATCATGTTTATGTCCTCAGTGTGCTGCTAAAAGACCTCATTTTAAGACTTCATCCTTGTAGGAGTGTTTCTGCAAATGTACCGTTGTCTATAGAGTAATGGAGCTTTTAGCCCCTAGTGGGCGTATTTCCTTCAAAAAAAAAAACAGGGAAGTCATCATACTAGTTTCTCAGCTCTTGCCGACGGGCCCCACAAGTTTACTGTTCTAGAGAGGCTACTTTGCTACTGTTTTTGTAGCTCTGGCAGTTTAGGGCCGTCCGATCCTTCAACGCTCCGTCAGAAGGCAGCCCCGCGAGGATCCACTCGAAGCGTCTAGCGGCCTCCTCATCCGCTCGACCGCACGCCCCTCGCTCATGACCCATCCCCACCTCAGTCACACTGCCCTGCTGCATCTCAGCCGCGGCCTCCTTCCCTGCGCTGCTGGCTGCCTAACCGCCTCGCTTTTTCTTCCTCCTCCCTACAGCGTGCATGCACCGGCAGTTCACCTGGCGCCACACAGGTCAGACGTCAATCCCTCTCATCCCAAGTCCCTTACCAAGCTCCAGATCACCGACGCATCGACACCTCCGCCATTCTCCATTGCCACCGCCCTCTTTCCCTATCCCATTTGCCACAGGCTCCCACGTCTCCTCGCTTCAAGCCTCCTCACCCCGGCGTCGGCTGCAAGCACAATGTCACTCCACCCCTCCTCCCCGCACCCATCGTAGGCTACCGTTCCAGCGTCCTGCTGCCCAGCTTTCCTGCACCGGGAGCCGTTCGGCACATCAAGCTTCTCGATCTGAACCGGGTCGATTTGCTGCTCCTCAGTTTGTACAATCTCCTCCGTGGCTCTTTTTTGCTCTCGCAGGTCCGAAATCGCTTTGCTTTAATCTGATGCCTCGGAGACCCTGCCTGTGCTTAGCCCATCCAGTACAGTCACTGGCTGCTGCCGTGTGTGCTAAGCAATGAGGGCAATCTGGAAGCACAACAGCGGAGGACACAGTTACCAGATGCCAGAGACAAGCTTGGCCAGCAGCGGTATATCGGACGCGGGTGGGTGTTGGCGGTTTTTATGCGCATATAATTAAATTTTATTAATTTCGTAAATGTATAAAATATTATTGTAGCATTTTATTTTGGAATATTTCAGGGTTATCGTATTTATATTTTCACAGGGAAGTAGAGTGAAAGGAAAATTATTAATAACAAAGTATTCTGCTTGTTGCTAAAATAATCACAACTAAACTTGAGACGAGGGTAAGGTACATGGTAGATAATTTTGGTATTTTGGCACTCATCAAGTAAGTCTAAAATAAATAAATGAGATAGAAGCAGGCTAAATTGAGAGAACAACGAGTTTGAGACAAAGCTTCCTAAATGTTTACCTTATATTTATATTTTCAACAGATAACTCTAGAAGATTATTTACTTTAGATAAGATCATGCACATACAAATCTAGTTGTTTCAGGGCACGGATGTGCCAAGGCTTAATGAACCGATCCTGCTAGTCTTATTTGTTTATTTATGTTTGAGATTTTATTGATTTTTACATTTTCTATATATTGTGAGTGAAGAGTAAAACATATATTTAGGAGGCCTTAACTCTCCGACGCCCGGCCCCAGGTCTTTCCAAAATATAGAGCCGGCCATGCCCGGGCTATTGTAATACTGGAAAGGGGGATTATTTATAGAGCTGGGTGGTAATAGAAGGACCTGGTAGGGTGATTGACCGAGTCTATTCTACTCACATCAACAATCATTGAAATTGTTGTTTTTGATTGACTTGTGATTTGCTATCCGATCTCCCTCCTTGACTTTCCCGGCCAGATGGGGCTCCTATCTTTTGGCATTAGCTAGTGACGGTGGCGTAAGTGGAGTAGATGGCATTGTTGTCCAAGTCAATATTGCACACAAGTGTGCGTGATCATTTACATCACGGAGACAGTACATTATACATGGTTTGGCTGCATTGTGTTCTCATCTTTATCTTACACAAACACGTCAGATTTTCCATAATGCCCATTGTGCCGCACCAGACCCTGCACAACGGCACCAAGCTGGCACAAGTGCTTGGCCTCTCTCGATCGGGCTCTCGTCTGCAGCCATATGCGAAGCTGCATGCACGCACCGTTCTGCATGCGAACTGTTCTACATGCACGCATAGCCAAGTGTTGCTTCCCACACAACTGGCCGGAATCGTTGGACGACGAATGGCAGCGCTCCTACATCCTACTTATCACATCTGCGTGACAGAACTAAGGTACTTGGTTGCTGGCATGTTCCTGGTGCCTTCGATGCCTAAAACTACAGGTCGGCGAGAGATCAATTCTTCGTGAAGATATTTGAGAACGGGCGCCGATATATATGGGGACCTGAAGCAATGTATTATGGAGTGACCACATGATATTTCCATTTCGGGAGGTTATCTTGAAATACTGCATAGCACAGAGCTTTCGTAGGCTTACCGGTGGTAGTGTTAGCTCAGCTTGCATACCAAATCAACTACTGAAATGAAAGTGAGAAAGCAATTGTCCATATCTCAATACATAAGTGGTATTACACGCATTCGGTAGATCTGCAAACAAAGCAGGTGAAACATATAGTACTACAAGCCGAATCATTTATATGTTTCTCCTATACTGAAATCTATGTGATTTCCTGAATGGTACTCCTGCACAAATATCTCGATTCAATATGCTAATATTGATCCCACGATTGGACCCCAGCAAGCTATTCTAGTAAAATGAACAGTAGTCACCAAATGGCAGGCCTCTTTGCGACCCATATTCAGCTGCAGACATAGAATGATGATACCATGTTTACTTAAAACGCACAAGAATTTTGTTTACTTTTGGAAAAAAAATATCTGTTTGGTGTCTAACTCCCAAAGAAATTTATGTGTGATACAATATTAGGGCTATTGCGTTTTTACCACTGTTTTGCTTTCCGATTGTAATTTTACCCCTGAAATTTAGAGTTTGCGATTTTACCCTCGAATTTCAAAACCAAGACAAACTTTACCACTACCAGGGGTACAATCGCAATATTATTATTGCGATTTTACCCCCTGTTTTGAAAAACAGAGGTAAAATCGCAAAGTTAAAAAAGGGTAAAATCGTAAAGTTAAAAAAAGGGTAAAATCACAATTGAGGGGCAAACCAGGAGTAGAAACACAATAATCCCTACAATATTCCTTTAAGCAGCTTTGCGCAAATTAATGCTGTTTCATTGTCAGGGATTAAGGTTGGTAGTTTCTCCTGCATTGGATATCGAGGCTGATCTGTTGAATATTGGTTCCATGGACAGGAAATGTGACACCCCATGTCACTAGAACCTCAAATGCCTGTAATTCACCTCCAAACTGAATAAAACTCAGTCAAAAACAAATCTGAATTTGAAATCAAATGTTCAAATAATTGTCAAACTCAAGCTTGTGAAGCAACTCAAAAATTTCAACAACAACTTGACCCAAACAAAATTTCCCTGGAAAGACCTTCAGAAAAGAGAATTTTTCAGAATTTTTCAAATTCTGGAGGTACCTCTAAAAATTCAGTGAAGTGAGCACAAATTGCTGTGTTCTTCGAATTTATTTCAATCTCTGTTGCTCAAAACCTTATAGACCCAAAAGCAACAATGGAGCTGGATATGCACTCTATCGTTCCAGAATTTTTGAGAGTTTTTGGAGGCAATGAAGTACCACTCTTAATTCGTGCAAAACAACTGGACTTCAATTCGCGAAAAATTAAAAACTCATCAGGCCCGCTGTCCCCACCTCCTCCTTCACCGATTGGCCCTCACCAGCAGTGGACGCAGCCAGCACCGCCTGTACGCCGCAGATAAGGCCGAGCCGCGGCCACTGTCCCCTGGTCTATCTCCCTCACCGCTGCCTCCTCAAACTCACACTACTAGAAAACCAAGCAAGACCGAAGGTTTTATAAAATGCCCGCGAACCCTCGAAAACATTGTGTCATGGCCGATGGTAGGGATGTTGCCGAAAGTTTTAAGCTCCCCTATCGGCAAATGTTACAAATGGCCGACGGGGTCCAACTAATCCCGATCGTTATACTTTAAACCCTCGGGCACCTAGATTGCCGACCATTTCACAAATGCCGAGCGTCTTACAAACCGTCGGTGACTGGGTAAAACATAGCCGACCATTCCCGGTGAACCTGTCGAGCACTAAATTTAAGAGCCGAAGGTGCTAAGTTTGCCGGCGGTTACTAAATAACACATGGCTTTTGATTTAATGACCGACGGTTCAATAGATTGCCAACAGTTTTAAACAACCATTGGGTATTTTACTTGATGCGCATTTGACATAAATTGGTACACTTTGAATTTTATGAATAGAAAAGGAGTCAAATTGTTGAATTAAATACGATTCTCCTAGGTTTATTATGGATTATTAAACAAATAATTGGTTTTGAACTAGGATAAATTCCATAATCATTTGCATTTCCATAAAACAAACAATTACTTCACGAATCTCATTATATTTGAGCTATAATATCACCATAACATTGCTCATAGATATTGCCCAAAGATAAGTGTCAATGACTTTAACCGGTTCGATTTGGATATGCATCTAATTATGGTTTGATGTAGTGAGGCATGACTAGTTCCTCATGGTGACATTACTTAATCTTTATCATTGGAACATCCACAATTATCTTTGATCTCTCTTACAAATTTGTCATATCAATGTTGTGACATTTTGACGCATAGAATTAATGGTTTCCAATTCAAAACACTGCAAAACACTGGCGGAGACACAAATCGTGGAACTAGATTAATAATTAAAATAAATATGCATGTGACTTATGTTTTTACCCTTTCATTTACCGGATTTGGGGCATGTGACTTATGTTTGTCCAATTGGTTTGTGCATATGTGATTTCTACACATTGCAATTGAATTGTACTTTTACGCACACTTCTTATTCCGTCCAGTTGTACACATGTTATCACTTGCTACATCCTCCTGCGTGCTCCATGAAATTTACCCATGTTTTGAAGTTGTTTTAGACTGACGTCATATTCTAAAATCTCAATGGTCATATATATTTAGTCATGTGAATTGAATTCTGAAGCGTATAGTTTTCACCCTTTTTCTTTATTCTCTTTTCTTACCTACCTTGATTTTGCCCTCTTATAACCGGTGGAATGCCATCATGCAAATAGCCACGAAGAATGGCTGCTTCCACATTCGCCTTCAAATACAGGAATTAGGAATGATCAAGTTTAACAAGTTAGCATGATACTGTACCACTGAACGCTAACCTGAGTAAAGAATGGCGGTATGTCCAAGAGAGTATGTCTGGGCATCAATACATTTGAAGTTGCAGGTCCTGCCCTGCTGTACAGTTTAGAAAACATTTGGCTAACAATTAAGCCTCTGCCCCTTCCTAACTACTATGAAAATAAACTGATGCTCCGTTCAAGTTACGTTCATCTTATACACAATATTAAGGAATTAGAACTTTTATGATGTCGGATGTATGAAACAAATTTGAGTGGTTTTGGCATGCTGCCCGCGGCAACGTGCAGGGTTTTTGCTAGTTGTTCTTTCACAACCGCGAAGATCCACGCGATGGCAGGGGATCGAAAGGCACAGCTCAGTCCATGCGTCACGCCCTCTTTGGTCATCCCGGGACCCGAATAGCAGCTCAAGCTTTCGGCAGCCAAGAATCGACCTCTGCCCGGCGACATCATGCCGGCATAGTGTCTCCCACTCCGACCTGAGTCACCTGAGCCACGGATGCTGCCAATTGAACGATGTCTTCGCCCTGATTTGTTGCCACAGACAATGATTGCACCACCGATGAGCGCCTCATGCAGCACGTGAACCGCAGTGCCAGCTGATCTTGCGTGCCATAGTTTGACTCACTCTAGGCGAGATGAAAGGGGAGCAGCCATGACATTTACATTAGGAGGATTTACGAATCCTAGCTTGAACACGGACGTTGCCTTTTCAATGTTTCATCCCTGTGTTTGGATTCCTATGCTATAATGTAGATACTTAATAGCGGGTGTGACACCCCGTGTCACTGCAGCCAAACCTGCCGAAAGCATTCCAGAACTGAACCAAAAGAAATTCAAATCAAATCTGAATTGAAAAACAAATGTTCAAATAAAGGTCAAACCCAACCTTGTGAAGGAATTTAAAATCTTCAATAACAACTTGACCCAACCAAAAATTCCCGTGCAAGCTCTTCATAAATGAGAATTTTGGTGATTTTACCAAGATTTTTGAAATTCTGTAAGGTCCTCTAAAAATTCAGTAAAGTGAGCACAAACTGCTGCCTTCCTGACTTTTTAGTTCGAATTCTGTTGCTCAAACCTGCATCGACCCAAAAGTGAAGTTGGAGCTGGATCTTTAATCTACCATCCCAAAATTTTTCAGGATTTTTGGAGCTCGGGAAGTACCCTGAATAATTGAGTGAAGTTTGCTCGATTAAATTCCTGGAAATTGGAAAAGCTGCGGGACCCGCCTGTCATTGGCTTCGTCCCCACCTCCTCCTTCCTCGATTGGGCACCGATGGAGGTGGCCGCTGCGTGGCCGGCGACGACCGGGCGTGCCACGTCCCCTCCTCTCCCCGGCCTCGGACGCCGCTCCCTTTTAAGCCGCCCCGCTCCCCCTGTCAAACCCTAGCTAGCTTTCCCCATCCCGCCGCCACTCCCACCGAGAGCGAGTCCCGAGCGGCATCTCGCCGTTCGTGGCCGTCAAGCGAGCCCCGGGCCGAGCTTCCTCTCTCGTGTTGCGTTATGACCTCCTGGGGCTAAGGCCGTGGTCACCTTAGCTCCTCCGCGACGTGAGCTCGCGGGTTAGCCGTCGTTTCCAAGTCCGGCCATCGCTCCTCTCCACCGCGCCGTCGAGAAATTCGTCGCTCCGGGTGAGCTCCTCAACTCGTTGTTCTGCGCATGGACGCATTTCTTCCTCGCGCTACTCCTCCGCTCACATCGTCGTCATCCCGCAGCTCCACCCACCGGTTCTTGAGCTTTTCCCCTCCGTCGCTGGTGGGCCGCCACGACATCCCTTCGTTGAGCTCCTTCGTCTCGGCTTCCTCCACGTCGACGCGTTCTTCGTCGAGGTTCCCCGTGCCGTGGAGAAGCTCCTCAGCAAGATCCCATCAGCTCCCGGCCACTCCATCGCCGTCGGCAGCCGCGAGCACCCGTCGTCACCGACTTCCTTCCGACCTCCCTCTTCGATGACATCTTCGTCGCCGAGCACCAACACGCCGAGGCGAAGCTCTCTGGCCAGATCTCGCTCGCTCGCGTGCCCTCTGTCGACCCCGCGATGTCGCCGGTCATCTTCCTTCCGCCGCTCCTCGACGTCGACCCCGCTCCGGCCACCCCCCCGAACTCCAGACCCTCGAGGTGAGCTCCTCACTCCGCGCGCTAGCTCCCCGTACCTTTTGTTCGTCGAATCTCCGCCGGAAACCCCACTCCGGCGAGTGCGCCGCCGCCCTCCGGCGAGTACCTTTCACGAATAGGCCGCACATGGAACTCCAGCAGCCCCCACCAATGCCATTGAAATCAGAAGAATTGTAAACGATTGTTATGTTGTAGTATTATTACATCAATGTCTTAGTATGAGTCATGGCCACATAGGCACCGGCACGACCGCGACAGCTTCCCTGTCATCGACGGCTTGCATTGTTGGCAGCTGAGCCAGAGGACTGTTGACCGCCAGCCATGAGATCCATGCGTGTGTCTAGCCAGTGAGGAATTGTTAATATATGCAAGAAACATCCCCTTGCGTGATTTACGAAATGGTTGTGATTGGTTGGAAGATCACGCTAGAGGCATACCAGATCTAACCTATACCATACTATAGCATAGTTCCTACTTCATACCTAGCTCCAGCCAATCACAAATTATCCCGTACTTGAATTGCTTGAGATTATAGGCAATCATGAGCCATCCTGGTCCTTTGTTTGTTGCTCCTCGTCAGCGAAGGGTGCACCAGCATAGATTGCATCACCTACTGGATGTTGCGCACTGACCCTGCTCACGTGCCTCGCCGTCAGCTGTTGCCACCAACCAAACTGCTGCTAGCGGTGAGACGCTCGTGAGGCATGCAAACCGTTTTGCCTTTTACCATGGCCGTCCATCGTTTCCCTCACTACGGTTGATCAGCACTGGGAGTACCCTTTTTGAGGATGACGAAACCATACCATCAACATGGATGTACCCTTTCATCACAGTGGTGCATGCATATTGCTGTTCCGGAATACTGTTACATTGTTGTTTTCAAGTTCCTGATCCCTTCCATGCTTAAAAGTGCTTGTTGAATTGTAACGATATGTCAACAAGAGGTCAACTTCGAGAAGAGTTTTCTGAAAACAGGCGCGCGGAAGGCGAACTAAGAAACTAATACGTACATCATGGGGTGACCATGAGAAAAGAATTTATAGTTGAGGTTTAGGAAGCTCAGGTATTGAAGGTGGTGATACATGTATCCTATGAGGAGGTATCTTGATGCAAGGGAACATGGAACTGTTGTAGGCTGACAGCGTTAGCTCACGTAGCATGCCCAATAAAGTGCTAAGTTGAATTGAATGCTCAGTGAGAAAATGATTGACCCTCTCTTCAGTCGCTTCTTTACATAAAAGTTACTATACACCTTCGGTAGATCTCAAAATAAAGCATACACCAGATCTGAAATGAATTATTAGATGAAAGATATATTAATACTGGTATACTTGAGATCTCTAACTGATACATGAATCATTTGTTCTTTTACTTCATATTCAAATCTTAGTTATTATACTGAAATGATGCTCTTGCACGAATACCTCAATTCAATCAGCTAATATATAGCTACTAAAATTGGACCAAAATGAACAGTAGTCACTGAATTCCAGGCCTCTTCGTGGCCATTATTCTGAATTTTTATTCCATCTACAAAACCCAGCTATATCATACATAAAAAGAGGGATGTTTTACAGTACTTCTCTTACCTCGTGGTCTCCTATACACGGTAAAGTTCAAAAAAGGCTGCATCGTTTGGATTTAACAGAGATTTTATAATAACTTTCTCAACATGTTAAGCAGGTTCGAGCTTTAAACTGTATATATTCCTTAATTTGTTGGTTTCCACTTATTCAATGTGTTGATTGTTGATATCACGCGCAATATAATAGACAAGGAATTCAGTGAACTTGATGGATAATGGCAGGGCAACCACACAAGTATCACTGCAAAAGTGGACAAAAAAAACCTATCACCCCCCCTGATTACCCAGCAACCCTGGAATATTTCAGCCATTAAGCACCCATCATATCGTGAACCAATAGACGGAGCAACTTACCACTTGAATGTCCTTTTTCTCTATAAATCCAATTAGTAACAATAAAAATGTGTAAGAATTGCAAGACCTGGCCTGCAACACTTCTGGTTATGAGCTTCGTTGCCCGAAAAAATAAACCAAGCAGAGATATAGTGCGACAGTCAACTACTAGCTCGGGCTGAGCCAAAGGGGTCAGGAAGAACGTGTCCACATTGTAGCCACCAAATATATAGATGCAAAAAAGCGGCAGCATTGAATGTGCCACAGCCACCACAGCCTGTAAGCACAATATAATAAAGGTATATGTTATTGTCTGGCTCCTGATGTTTTCCAAATCTACGGATAACAGCATATGATGTTTCAAATAGTTCATGTGGTTACGAATGCGGCTAGGGGCCAGTCGATATGCTCTATGGGTGGTATTGGTGCCATCTAATATGAGATGTTATTCTCCGATCTCTATGATTCGTGCGGCACCTGCTTGCCGCCCATGCCCCAAGAAACGATGCAATCTTTCTTTATGTCCTTCAGCTTCGCAACCACATCATTCATCGCCATTCTCTGCTCAGGTGATTCGTTCGAACACGTCAGGCCTAGCTCAAATATGGATGCAACAAAGTTGTCACTCTTGCTAGTCGAAGACGGTTCAGGGGAAGTATTGGTCATGTGAACAAAGTTGAGACGTGTGTCTTCGTCCCGCAGTAGCTTTTTGTCCATAACGTCAATGAGCCTTGCAGGAAACGCTTCAGAAACCCACTGCCGAAGGCTCAATGCCCCAACAAACATGGGATCTGTAGGCCTCTTCCCCGTAAAAGCCTCAAGTAGCATGATTCCGAAGCTGAACACATCGCTCTTCCGTGATGCTTTTCCCATGAATGCATACTCTGTAAGAGAAATTTTTTTTGTAACAAGTTAAGAATATCATCAAGTAAAGAAGACACATATTTATTGCCAAAGTGGTTCAAGAAGGAATGCAAGTACCTGGCGCCATGTATCCCACTGTACCAGGCATGCTTGCTGAAACCATGGAGCAGTCATCTCCTAACAGTAATTTTGCAATGCCAAAGTCTGCCACGTGTGCAGTCATCTCTTCATCAAATAGCACATTGCTCGGTTTCAAGTCGCAGTGCAGTACAACCTCGCAGTGACCATGGTGAAGATAATCCATTGCGATGGACACATCCAGCATAATGCCCAGCCTTGTAGAGAATCCCATGTACGGCCGGCTACCCATGTGCAGGTGTTCCTCAAAGCTGCCGTTTGACATATACTGTAACAGCAGTGCTCTGAAGTCCAAGTTGGAACAAGTGGTAAGTATCTTTATCAGGTTACGATGTCTTGCCATCCTCAATGCTTTACATTCGGCATCAAAGCTTCTCACGGCCTGTGCGATGTGCATATCGAGCACTTTTATTGCAACAACCACACCATCATCTAGTTGTCCCTTGAAAACCTTGCCAAAACTTCCACTCCCAAGTTGATTATCTTCGCTGAAGTTATCGGTGGCCCGCAGAATTTCATAATAGGATACCGGCCGATGGCTAATCTTATTATTCATATCAATAGAAGCTTTAACATCTGGCTTCTTTATTCTCTTTCTTCTCAATAGGTATAAGCAAAAAGTAACGCCAACAAATGTTAGGGTGACAGCAGGGAGCAAAAACTTCAGGAAGTGTCGTCTATGAGTTGGGTGAGGCTTGTCTAGACAAGGTGAAAATCCCAGACGTGGAGCACCGCCGCACAGCCTAACATTCCCCGTCAGTGATTGTAATGTGATATTTGAGAAAACACCTCCGATTGGTACCTGACCTTCAAGGTCATTAAAGGAAAGGTTCAGACTAGAAAGGTAGGTGAAGTTGGCAAGGTAGCTTGGTATAGTACCTGAAAGATTGTTAAAAGATAGGTCCAATGCTTCTAAGTTGGTTAGGTAGTGAAACGAATCTGGGATTGAAGCATTAAATGAGTTGTGTGATAAGTTTAAGTATATTAGCATCTGACGGTTGGCAAAAGAATCTGGGATGTGGCCAACAAATCGGTTATCAGAAAGATCCATTTGGTTTACTGCCTGCATGTAGATGCTATCAGGAGGTAACTTACCACTAAGGAAATTATGGGATGCATGTTGGATGATGTTTGCAAGATGAAATAAGCTTGTTTCTGCAGTTGAGGATAGCTTGTTATAAGAGAGATCAATGACTTCAAGAATTGTAAGATTTGCGAGACTATTGGGTATGGTGCCAGATATTTTATTTTCCTCTAGGAGCAATCTGACGAGTCTATTTAGCATACCAATTTGTGTCGGGATTCTACCGGACAAGAGATTTGTAGAAAGATCGAGTTCCTGCAGGTTCTCCAACGTTGTGAGGGATACTGGGATAGCTTGGCTTAGTTGGTTGTTTGCAAGCCTTATGGACCGTAGAGAACTAAGATTTGACAGTGTATTTGGAATCCCACCAATTATTTGATTGTTATCTGCTTCAAATAGTTCGAGGTTAGTAGAGAGATTTCCGATATAGATGGGATTAAGCGCCCCACTAGAAAAAGGATTGAATGATATGACAAGTAGTTGGAGTTGTTGACAACTGCAAAGGCTGGCCAAGAAATCAAGGTTCCCATTGAGGTTGTTTGAATCAATAACAAGATGTTCCAGAGACCTGATGTTTCCTAGCGTTGATGGTACAGTTCCAGTCAGCTCGTTAGATGTTAGATATAACAAAGTCAATTCTGACATGTTTCCAATAACCGCTGGAAAGGGACCAGTAAGTTGATTATATGCAAGATGCAGTAAGTTTAGTTGCCTCAGTTTTCCTAGTTCCATTGGAATCTGTCCGCTTAAGTTGGCATATCCGACATCAAGGATACTGAGCATGGTGAGGTTGCCTAGTGCGCTTGGAATTTGCCCAACAAGGTGGTTGCCACCAATAGAAATTGCAGTGAGCCGTGACAGTCGAGCCAACCATGTTGGAACGACATCTGCAAAGTTATTTTCGGCCATAACAATTATCTGAAGATGTTCACACTTTGCAAGTCCCAGTGGAAATTGACCCGTGAATTTGTTATTGTAAAGATCAATTTCTTGAAGCATAGGGAGCTTAAAGCTTTCATTGCCAGGTATAGGCCCATTTAGATTGTTTTCTCCGAGATCGATATCCTGAAGCCTAGACATGTTGAATAACGTTGGAGGTGGTGGACCTACAAGCTGATTGTAAGCTAAGTACAAAAGTCGAAGCGTGGGCAAAGTTCCAATACCGTGCGGTATGTACCCAGCCAGACTATTGTTGTTCATCAACAGGTGACTCAAAGAAGGCATGCTGATGGATGAAAAATTTGGGATCGGGCCACTCAAGTAATTAGTATGAATATTCAGGTACCTAAGCTTATGGAGGCTTAGCAACTCGTTTGGGATTTGTCCACGCAGTTGGTTGTGATATAGTGCTAGAGATTGAAGCATTGTAAGGTTTCCAATAGAAGACGGGATTGCACCTGACAAGCTATTATTGGCAAGATAAAGAATTACAAGACGAGACAATCTTCCAAGATCATTTGGGATGGATCCAACAAGGTCTGTGCTCGTAAGGTTGAGCACACGGAGGAAAGAGAGGTTACCAAGGTGCGGAGAGAGCTCTCCACGAAGAGGCATGTCTGGAAGCTCCAGAGCGGTGACCCGCTGCCGACGCCGGCTGCAGGACACGCCAACCCACCGGCAGAAGGACACCTCACTTGTCCAGTTACTCGCAAGGACGCCAGAAGGGTCGGATAGCTGAGATCTGAAGGCCAGCAACGCAGCAAGGTCGGTGTTGTTGCTGCCAAGAAGATCAACAGATGGACCAGTGGACATGGCCAGGCTCGGCAGCAAGCTGGCGAGGATTGCCATGGCAAGGATGTGTGGATGCGCCATGATTTTGAGTTGTGCTGCCTTTTTGCACATTATTTAGCAAGCTCAGTATGTGTTATATATAGGCAGCCTTCTTATGTCGTGCCAATATATAGGGCAATCCATATCGTCTGCTGGGATATACGTCGTGTTGGAGTTAAGTTAGGCGTGAAAGTCGTGCTAAGTCAATGGTTCTCGTTATCTTACAAACTATTGTTGTTTTCGTCAGCGACAAATTGCACAATACTTTTCCACCAATCTAAAATGTAAGTATTGATCTTTTCAACATGGACACTGTCTCTAATATCGTAAATTGCACATACTTGTGAGTTATTTTAAATCAGAAGATTACAAATATATATTACTATAAAAGTATTCTTCAAAATGAATATAATAACATCAACATTATATTACATTCCATATGATCTTTTACCTATTCACAGTCAAAGTTAAGAATAGTGGACTTGAGACAGCCTAATAAGAAGACAATATTTGACATCAGAGGGAGGAGATACTACTAGTATTAAAGATGTACAAAATACAAAGTTATAGCAATATCAAATTAACTAGTTATATCATCGTAAAAGTTCAACCAAAATATTTAAAAATATATTGATGGTCTTGGTATTATATATGGAGTTCCATGCGGACTAAAATGACATATTGTGACTGTTTCTATTTTTTATTTTTCGTGGTGAGTGTTATGCCGTGTGTTTCCCGATCGAGAATACATGGTCTAGTACAAGTCGCGCCTTAAGAAAGATGCTACGGCAAATCTATGGATGGTCTACGTCAAGTATACTCGTGGCCCCAATTCTAAGGAAGACTTTGACTAGTGAATTTGTGGATCCGATTGATTTGTTGATTTATGCAGTAATAAGCAGAAACGTGAGGCAAGGGGCAGTCGATTACTAGAAAAAAATTATGGGCAGGATTGTTTGATCCAGTTGGTTATATTGAAAGCCTTTTGTTCTTACTAGCATTACAGGTGTTGAAAATTTCAATATCTTGAGATTATTACTGACAGGTGATTTATTTAGCACAAATTCATCTAAAAATGTATATTTTAGGAAGATTGCAGCACAAAATTTCTTCTTCAATGTGATGTCTTTAGAAGTTAATACATCAAAATTATAAATAAATCATTCTGAATTATTTTGAATATTCTTATATTCAATAATTGAAAATATCATATTTGTGGCCATACGTATATGTAAACAAAATGCCTTGTTCACGACATGAAATGTTTTACTTCATTAACATGTGGAAAAGAATTCCTGTGGTGAAGGGGTAGCAAACAAAAAAAGGAAAAAAAACAACAACGGTGCTTGTGGTGGGATGACATGTGGAAAGAGTTCCTGTGCTGAAGGGGTAGCAAACAAAAAAAAAAGGGGAAAAAAAAAACAACGGTGCTTGTGGTGGGATTTGAACCTTGGTCTGCAGTTCTACTTCAATGACATGTGGATAAGTTCTTGTGGTGACGGGGTAGCAAAAAATAAAAGAACAAAAAAACAACAGTGCTTGTGGTGGGTTTTGAACATCTGTAACATGCAAGTGAGGCCGCTCTCCACCGGACCACTTAGGTGTTTGTGAATCTAAGCGAATCCTCTCCTACAAGACGACTCAGATACGAACTTGAATTCAAGTTGAACTCAGTTTAAACTTGATGAATTCAAGATGAACTTGGATGGCAGAGGTCTGAAATCTGATATGAATTTCTGACTTATGACCCACTTTAAACTTAATTTTATTAAGTAGTAGAGATTCTGCGAAAAGCTAGTGCTTTTGCTTAGTGATAAACCGAGAAGAAAAGAAGCCGGTAGTATTTCGGCATGTCGTTCCGAGAATTTGCATTTGAAGGCCACGATGGTTCGAGTTCATGTGCTTCCAGCTGGCTCTGAGTGCGAATTCCTCGTGTTCTAGTTACAAAACTTGATATATATGTGTTTGTTCAAACGAAAGTAGGGTCCCGGTACCACAATTTCTTTTGAACTTTTTGAACCTAATTTCTTTTGAACTTGAACAACTGAATCGTACTAGATTTGAAAACGAAATCAGAGAATGGGCTGCTGCCCACTATGGGCTAAATCGTACTTACCAGAGGGGGAATAATTGCCCAAGTTGCTACAGGCTAGCGTCAGCCTCCTTGGAATGGGCTGCTGGGCGAGATTCTGTAGATTGGGCCTCCACACCCATGCTGGCGTTCGCAATCATCTCACTCTGTAAGTCCGGAGTCCGGACGCCGCCGCCGCCGCCGCCATGGCTCTCGCGCTCCGTTCACTCCGCAGCCGCCACATCCTCCGCCTCTTCCCGCGCGCCACCACACTCTCCTCCTCCGCCGCGCCTCCCGATCCCAGCGAGCTCCTCCGTATCGAGCGCATCCTCCACAGCCCCGCCGCCGTCCAACCCCAAGAACACACGCGCGCCACCGCAACCAGCAGCCTGCACCACCTCCTACGCCGCCTCCCGGGGACCCACAGCCACCACCGCCTGGGCCGCCTCCTTCAGGAGCTCGCCGGCCTCCGCATCCCGGGTGGCGAAATCAAGGTCGCCCTGGCGTCCGACCCGGACGGGCTCCTCGCCATGGAGCCCGGCGAGCCGTCCCGCCTCCTCGAGTTCCTGGGCGAGCTCCGGTGCAGGAAGGCGGTCAAAGACGAGCTCCTTGCCCACGGCGCCCTTCGCGCCGCCGTCGCCGCCCGGCGTCGCGTGGAGTTTCTCCACGCGCGCGGGCTGACCCGGCGGGAGGCGCTGAGGGTGCTCGCCGGCGAGCCGCGGGCGATGCTGTATCCCCTTCAGGACGTGGAGAGGAAGGTGGAGTACCTGGTGAACACAATGGGTTTCGAGGTCGCGTGGCTGGTCCAGTACCCGGAGTTCCTGGGGGTGAACCTCGACAACTGGATCATCCCGCGGCACAACGTGGTGGAGCACTTGAGATCGGTCGGCGGGCTCGGAGACACCGTCGAGATGAAGCATTATGTGAGGTTCAGTCGCCAGAAGTTTTACAACATGTTCGTGAAGCCGTACCCGGAGTGCGAGAGGATATTTGGGGGGAGGGTCAGGGAGAGGAGGGATGAGATGGTGAGGCGGCGGCATCCCACCGGGCTTTGGAAGCTGTTTACCCCGGTGAAGCATGAGAAAACTGTGGAGGATGTGGAGAACATGAAGCATCTTGTGGGATCACTTGGTTAGATCTGTTATGCCCAAGGAGTACCAATTGGATTAAGTTCTGAACTGGGTTGCCGCAGTAGTATGCCGAGAGGGCGCTAGTTTGGATGGCAGTGATGTTTTGTCTATGCTGTTGTAGCATCTATTGTCACAGCATAGCTTGGGGAGTTTTTCATGAAGCAAGAAAGCCGAATGAGAATTCATGGTTAAAGGAACTTGCTTTGAGGAAAAAGGTGCGAGTGGTATTGTGAATTCGCCAACGATTGGATCAGCAGTGTTCCAATAAACTGTCAGTTCCTCTGACTATTGACTAAGCATGGTACTGATTGGATCTTCTTGAAAATGTCTTGGCAAGTTATTCCACCTCTGATGGCTTATCATGAGATTAATTCGTGAAGGTTTGATATTTGTTATTACGGCTCATAATGGTGTGCTAAGCAGTGCTGATTTTATGGTTTTGCTGGAGTGGGAGCATATACAAGGTTGATGAAAGCTATCTTTTTAAGGAATTTATGATATTGGTTCATTTTACTGAGAGGATGTATATAATATACACTGACTTTGCTTACAAAGTACATAAAAAGTCCTTGTTCAACAAAATTAATTATCCATTTCTAAGCCTCCAGATATTAATGACTATTGTCATATTTCGCTAGAACTCTCTTTAATTTATCATTCTCCAGTGCTTACTGCCTAAGGAATGTCGTACATTCTGTTTTCTACAAGATATAGCTGGAGCGATATAGAGTAATTAACAAGAATTTTACAATACTATTTCATCTTACACCATTGAATGCGTTTAGAAAGTTCAGCATAGTTAATAACTTGCTTCCATGTGCTATGTTTGGAAAATGTTGATGGCATGAACAGAAAATGAAATTCATCTTTTGGTTACTGACACTGTAAAATGATTGTTCCTGTAATGCTAGGACACCAGATTTTTTCTTGTCATCTCCGATCAATAAAGGAAGCAACTTTGTGCTCTGATGTGTATAATCCTTTCTAGTATTTCCTCTTTGTTCCAGAATATTTTGTCCAATAGTTTTTGGTGAGACATAAACCGCAATGCATTTGTCTCCAATGTTAAACTGATCCATTTTCAAATCAAATGCATCCTCCAAACTCCAGTTAGTAAGTTGGTCTCAAAAAAAAAATTCCTCTAGTTAGTATGATACTTGACTATTAAATTAGATTGTTGTTTTTTGTTGAAGGAATCAAATAAGAACTGATCCTATTAGCAGTGGAACGGTAAATCACTTTAACACTAACCCATATTGTTCTACTTGTGGGATTTCATATTCACCAATCTGCGTCTTTAGGTTCTAGCCTTCTAAATCTCTGCACTTTCCTTTTGGAGTTTATATGATTATCCTTAGTTAAATCTGGTGAAAATTCAGTGTTGGAGTGCTGGAATCTGGGTGGTTATAAAGTTGGTACTAGCCCTGTTGTTGCTTTGCCTCTGTATTTGTACAATGTACTCAAAGAAAATTGGTACAGGATGCTAATGTTTCATCGGATATTTCAACAAATCTAGACTGAAATATTGAAGCAGAATTATAAATGACAGGACATAAGCACAAGGAAAGGGAGAAGGAAAACATGCATTATGGTAGTCCCCTCGATCCCACCTAGAGGCCCTTTTTTCTCCCTCTCCCCTATTCCTCTCACGATCATACATGGTTTGTGCATTATATATGTTTTACTTGTTTTCAAGTATTGAAGCTGTGTACAATACATGAAACTTTGTCTTTCCCGCTTATATCTTAAATGAAGATCAAAGCTACAGCATGTATACTCTATGCCCTTGTTTCTTCCCTGTTTTTGTTTTAAGAGCGACCTTATGTAAGTTTGCTGTAACATTGTTTATGATTTAGTTTGTCTAATGTCATTGTCTAGAGAGAAGGGCAAAATGCCAAGTTGACATTTGCCATTGGGCATTGCATGCTAAACAGTAGAGCTGTAGAGGTGATTATCAGTGCTTTGGAACTGTGGCAAGCCGGTAAGGGCTGTTGTGCATGCCAAAAGGAAATATCCATTTTAATTGTAAATGCTATCATGTAGCAGTGGTGAGTATTTACTATCTTTTATGGCCGGTAGCCTACCAGTGTAGCAATGTTTGATGCTTTGTTGGTCATTAGTATTTTTCAGTTTGCATTAGTTAATTCTTTCAAGCAGACCAGCGGGATATGGTTAGTATCCCATAAGCAGGTTGGCCTCTGGAACCTCATGCCGGCCAGAAGGATATGGTGTTTGCTGAGTGGTGGTGGTGCGAACATTCGAGCTTGGTAGACTTTGGAGCACCATAACGATTGTTCTTTCAAATGGAGTTTCAATAAAATTTATCCAGTCATGGATGTTGAGGGCAGGGTCTCGGACGAGGTTTATCTATGGTGTATGGCAGGGGCAAAGAGGCTCTGAGCACATTGACCGGGCTTCCTTCTTGTAAGCATGGTCGCTATCTTTTTGTTTCCGAATGTTTACCTGAGAATTGAGATAGGTGTGTTTGCGCTCGTGTGCTCTCCCTTCAGAAGAATATATGTAACTAGACCGACTCTTCTCTTACAAAGGTGTGGCTCTCTTGCATGTTCTAGGAAAAAAGTAATTTTCTAACATAATAAGATGTTTAGTCTGATACTTAAATTTAAGATGTTAGTTGGGCTATTCCATTGTCAATGCGCTATTGTGTGAATACTTTTGTTAGGTACAGTTCTACTATTCCTGATATGACAGTAGCTTGTGGCAGTAATTTGTTGGTACAAGGACTTGCTGTCCACACAGCCACTAAGGAAACTAATATTCACCGTGCAACAATAAACCAATAAATTGAGGAGTACACCTCCCTTCTTCCTTCTCTTTCTGATGTCAACATGCAGCATTTATTACCCCTTGAAAACTGCGGTTGCTTGCAAGATAATGGTTCTGCACTTCAGAAGTCAAGGTATGGCTTGGACTTTTGATTGATGGAGTAGATACCATTGCATGCAATATTTCGTCATCATATTTCTTCCATCGATGAGCTGCTATAAAATAACACAGTTCACCACCCTATTACAACGTCATACAAAATATAGAACTTATATCTGCGTAAGGTGGATGTGGATGGAGAAATTATCTCTACTGTATATTGCCACATTGCTTTTGGTCTTATGCTGTCTCTTATACTATACGTGTGAAGTACTGAACTTTTGGATTCTTGTCTTGAACCGTTTTGCTTCATTCTAGATACATGTTCTTTTCTTATCATAATTAATGTGGGAATCAGATTAAAAAAATTAGTGAGATCTTCTTTTAACATGTACTAGGCTCACGGGTGCTGCTGGGAAGTTAAGCAACCTCATATGCAATAACTCATGTGCATCTGTTTCTTTTCTGTTTGAACTTGTATCACCTTCTCAGCAATTGTCTGCTTAATGTGCTAGATGCTATGTCAACTTGTTCCGCTGTTGTTGTGTTTATGTATTCAATTTGCTGCATTTGCATATGATTCTTCCTGTCTTTAGATTACCTATGCAAGTGATAATTATGTTATTTGGAGGGTCGGACATGCTCCAGATTGGAACAGACCACCTGGACGTAGGAATGCAAACATCTTCATACTGTTATCTCTGGAGAACGCCGCTGACTTGAAACCTTTGAAATATTCAGACACGCCATTTTGAGGAATCAGAATTCATCGACACTGGAAGCGTGGGATTCGTGTTCAATGACTATCCCAGTTCTGACGCAAACAGCGCCACTCAGAGCATACCCAGGGAGCGCGAGATGATAGGACGAAGAAAAAACAGATGGTTCCCATTGTGAACTGTAACTATTTAAAAATATGTGTTGTCAGATTCACAGCCTTAGGGGAACTTCACAGATGGCATCACATGAGTGCCAGGGTTTTCATAAGCTTGTGCAAATGTATCAGTTTGAGGAAAGCATATAGACAAGATGCAGTATGACAATGTATGTAAGGCAATGTTCGGATTCTTTCAGTTTAGCAGCAACATGGGGGTTAATCATTTTCTTTGTCAAATTCCACGTCCATAATAGATTGGTGTTCACTGAAATTTAAAAGTTGTTCTTGCCTTCTGCCTTTCTTTTTGTGTTGTAAAGACACTTGCAACTGTAAAATGAGTAAATAAGACCAAACATATCTAATGGGAAAAAAAGTACAAAACAATTATCAAATCATTTTTAAAGATTTAACGCATTCATTTCAATTGGCTACCTTCATCTATGTGATTGACTGGTGAGAGAGAACAATTAGAAATCTTGGGATAAAACTAATGAAAAATTAATCTATTTTTAACCTTTTCTCGTGACATCATCTGTTGTTATTTTGTCAAAAAAATATACGGCATTCGTGAACCAAAAACAAAAAAACAAAAAAATGTCAATGGTGGAACCTTCGGTAGTATCTAACTCAACTCATATATGTCTTACAGCTAATTATTGTTTCTGACACATCACTCATCTCATAGACACTGATACGATTGGAATGTACTCTTTGAGTCATATGGGGTGAGCTTTGTGAAGACAGACTAGTTCAATATTTTGTCCTAGATAAGCCCATGAGATGATCGCATATGCAACATTGTTGTGCTTGTGACTTGGTATTTCATTTAGAGATTTGCTATATCGAGGGACTGAGACTTTGTAAGTATCCCAGCCATATTTTTGGAACAAATAAAATGTATTTATAGAACATTTTTTTTGTGAAACAAATAAAATGTATTTATAGAACTTTTTTTTGTGAAGCTGGTATATTTTTAAATTGCAACGGAGACATTTGCTCCTTCCATTTTTAAATTTTGAGGCCCTTGACTTTTTTAGTTTCGTTTAACCTTTTAAATTATTTAAAACAACTCATATATACAAAATTATAAGTTATGAACTTATGATTCAATTTTTTAGTAATAAAACAATTCATAACAAGATATACGATAATTTTAAAAATATTTCGAATAAGAAGAATGGTCAAATGTAAATCAAAAAGTCATCGGCGTCAACAATTTAATAACAGATGGAGTAGGTCTTATGTGATCATATATTGTATATTTCTTGATCATATTTTTTCTCGAACACGTAGAAGCGCTGCGTATCATTATGTTAAGAAGAAAAGGTAAGAACCCGTAAACCACACACCATTGATTTCTTATGTTACATTCGCGCCGTGCTAACAAAAAGGCGACCAATAACGACTCAACACAAGCTATCCTAGTCTCCCGGGAGAGGGGCAGTCAAGAGATAGAGCCCTCGAGGCCCCAGCCAACCCCATAAACGTCGTTCTTCTCCAGCAAGTGCTAATACAGCAGCCAAGCTAGGATCTGCACCATCAAATACACAACGATTACGATGATTCTAGAGCGACCATGCTCCTAGAATAATGAGGGTATTGAGACTTTGTTGCAGCAGACCAGGCCAGTTGTTGCCTCATTTGCCCCTCTCCATCAATCATTAAAAGATGTAGCATTTGGCTGTGGAGCGAGGGCTTGTAGGCCAACCTAATGAAGGAGGTAAAATCAGAATTGGCACGCAAAGACACAAGTGACCACAGCAAATAGTTAATGGTTTCTTCGTTTTGATCGCATAAGGCTGCCCGCACTGGGGGACGGGAAACGTTCCTGAAGGAACGTATAGAGGAAGGACGAGCTGCACCGGGGTCCTCTACCGCTTCCGCTATCGAAGCGGAAGCCGCTCGTTCCGCCAAATTCAGAGGAGTAGCGGAGGAACGCTACCAGTGCGGGGCCCAGAGGAATAGCAGAGAGAAACGGTCTCGCGCCACCGGGGAGCCACCACCGAGAAGAGGAGCCGCCGCCGACGGCGACGAGGAGGAGGCGGGCCCGGCGGCGGCGGCGCGCGGGGGAGGAGGAGGACGCTGGGCGGCGGCGCGCGACGAGGAGGAGGCGGGCCCGGCAGCGCGAGGCGGAGAAGACGCGGCTGCAGGCGGGGGCGGCGGAGAAGACGCGGCGGCAGGCGGGGACTCGGCGGAGGAGCGCGTAGGAGGCGATGAGCTTCGACGCGGCGTGCGGGTCGCGGTGCAGCCCCTGCTTGAGGAGCTGCGCGTGGAGCTCCTGCAGGTGGCGCAGCCGCGGGAGGCCGTGGGGCAGCGAGTCGATGCCGTCGTGGATCTGCAGAACGACGTCAAGCTGTCGTCGATCTGCAGTACGGGCCGTCAATCGAGCTGCTTGCAGGGGCGCCGCAACCTAGCTTCCTCGTCGAATTGCAGGGGCGTTCGTCGATTGAAGAAGGGCCGACTTCGATTGGAGATGGGGAGGCGGCGTTGAAGACGGGCGGGCTTCGATTCGCCGTCGATGGATCCCGTGGGGTCGTTGGCGTCCACAGAACGGCGTACAGGGGCGGCGGGCAGGGGGCGGCGGCGCCTCGTCGCCTGCCGCGATGGACCAGGGCTGCTGCCGGTCTCGCCGGACCGGGAGATGACGACGAGCGGCGCCCGCCAGCGCCGGGTGGCGTGGCGCGGCGGCCGGGGACGCGGCCAAGGCGGGGGAGCAAAGCGGCGGCCTCCTCAAGACGCTGCAGCTCGGCGCGGCCTTCGGAGGAAGAGAAGAAGCGGCCGGCGCCGGGAAGATTGTAGAAGGCGGGCGGCGGAGAAAAAAGGAAAAGGAAAAAAATAGGAGAGAGAGGAGAAGGTAGTTGGAATGGTTGAATAAAATATAAGTTAGTTGGGATAGAGGAAGGATATAGAGGAATGATGGGTGCGGGAGAAATTGGTTTAGAGGAGAGAATCTCGATGACCAGGACAGAATATTCCTTTTAGAGGAAAGATATAGAGGAACACGAGTGCGGAGAGCTTAAGAGGGACACCGCTTAGGATGATCCAGCCACGCCTTGCTAAACGATCGGCAGTCCAGCACCTATCATGTGCTACTAGCCATAAGAAAAAATAGCACTTGGATGGCGCTCATGTATTCCATATCCTCTCCCAAGGCTCAAGGTGTGATCAATGAAGAAACCATCATATGCAGACTTGGAAGAGTACTTGCCGTTAGCAGAGAGCCTCCAGATGTGAGTATCTTCTACCCAGGCTGCAGCTCTAAGTCAAGAAGAATATTCCAAAGCCGCAAGTATTCCCATATCACCCCAATAGAGCGAGCTCCTTTTATATCTGAAACCCATGATCAATTCGTGAGTGCATCTTATGTTGTTGTGAAACAAATTAAATGCACATCTAGAACATTATTTTCTTGAAGGTTATTTAAGGTTCTAGTAAAACTAGACAATTTTTTATTATTTATATCAAGATGATAAGATTAAAAGAAAAGATGTCCACATCCCATGATCAAAAAGTGCATATCAGAGTTTTCGTCCGTGGCATATCTATCTAGGATGGTGATCCTAAATGGTGGAATTTGCGACTATTTCAAGGTTTCTTGTCTTTCATTAATAGAGTTGGCATAAATAGGGATGCTTTTGTAAACAGGCAATGTAACATGCTTCAATATTAAAGAAATTCTCTTTTGGCAAACAAAAAGTGATCGATAGATTATCAAAATCAGTCAGCAAAGTTAGGTAATACTCACTAGCCCAATTGGCACTATGATAGGTTCTCTATCCTGTTTTCAGAAGGAAAACAAAAGCTAATCCTACCGTTAGAACGCAAAATGACCAAAGTTTATTCTAAAATGAATAAAATACCGAGAGGTCCCAGCTGTCAGGTTTTACCCTCCTGCCTCTGAGATCTCCCTGCCCTTGGGTCCGTAGTCCGTACCCGCCTGCTGCTCCACGGGCACATCAGGCATCGCCGCCGTGCACAACGCCGCGGGTGACTCACTCCTCGTCCCTCTCCCTCGCCGCCGAACCGGATCCTCCGCCGCCGCTCCTCTCTGGCTCTGGCGGAGACCGAAGATCCGTCCAGACGAGGCCCTGTTCGCTCCCCTCTGCTTCTGCTGGTTAGTAATCCTCCCTCGCTCGCGCGCATCCCTCTCAGATTCAGTTAGTCCTGGCTCCGGTTCTCTTCTCAACCAAACCCAAAATGTGAAGTTGAAGATTGCCAGTGCCGAAATTCATGTTCTTTCCGCGCCAATTATGCGATGCGGAGCTGCGGTTCAGCTGACTGACCAAGCCCAGATCTTGACCGCTTTACTCCTCCGCTGTTTGCCCCGCAGGAGCGCATTTGAGCGGCGGCGCCGATGAATTTCCTCTACCGGACCGCCGTGCAGCCAGCGGCGCCTGAGCCGCCGCGGACTCCGGAGCAAGATCAGGAGAGGGATAGCTTTGAAAAGCCGGTGAGGACGCTGGAGGGCCTCATCGCGGAGGATCCGTACATGCCCTCTTCCGCCCCTGCTAGTGCTCGGCCGAGCGATTTCGGCCGGGATTCTACGACTTTAGATGCTAAAAGTCCCCTCGTGCCGGGGACGCATGCGGATGTTGCCGAGGACGAAGGATGGATTGCGATTCCACACAGTTAGTACTTCTGACTTGTTCATGACATTTTGGCTTCTCTTATACTCTATCTGTAGCTGATCACATTGTTACCTTATTTATTCCTTTGATCTGCATGGTTAAGGTTAATTCAAGCCTTCATTGTGATATAGCGTATTACTTTATCACCAACTTGGTGACAGTAACTTGTTTTTAGTATGAAAGAGTCGGTTCAAGATTTATCTGCTAAATATATTTAAGACCTATGACTATTCGTTTTCAAGTGCTACTGGTGACATTTTCAAGCAGCTGGAAGCATTTTTATACCTCTGCTGGTTATTGACATCTGCAAATCTGCTTACAGAGGCGCTTCCTGAAAATTGGAATGATATTCCAGAAATGTCTCAGTTGCAGCCTCTGGATCGCTCCTTCCTTTTTCCTGGTAAATGCATTTTGCCTGTTGCTTTAGTAGAGAGATCTGGCGCTGTTGCATCTTGCTTATTACCATTTACCAATATTCTGGAACTTACTTGGTTCAGTTGTCAGGCGAGCAGGTTCATATTCTGGCATGCCTGTCAGCTTCTAAGCAAGATGTACAGGTTATATCCCCCTTCAGGGTTGCAGCACTGATGTCTAAGAATGGGAATTTGTCGCAACACTCTGCAAATAAATCCGGGCCTGTCAATGCAAATGGCCATGATAATGGCACAAATGGCGAAAATGGTTGTGAAGTTGTTGAGAGTAATCTACAGAGTGTTGAACTCAATGGTGATGTCTCTCCTTCGAATCATGATATTTTGGAGACCCAATCTCTTCTTCAAATGGAAGATCATAAGCAACAAATAGAACTTATGTTACAAAAATTCAGAGAATCCAACTTTTTTGTAAGGATTGCGGAGTCAGACGAACCTCTCTGGTCTAAGAAAAGAACGTCTACAAGTAATGTAGCAGATGGACAGAATTATTCAGATAGCCAGGAACATAATAGGGCATCAAGGGAAACGGCTTATAATACTGTTTCTGATAAAGGTATTTTCGATGGTAGTACATCTGGAGGAGTTGCGCGAGATACTGTGAAGTGCTATCCTCTGCAGAATGGAGACATAGTGGTATGCTTCAAAGTGTCCCTTTCAGTTGCTGTGTAACATTGTATACTTGTACTTATATATTGATTGACCGTGGGATGGTTGTTGGTGTTGCATAAATAATCGCAAGATATGTACTTGAATCTAAGTTTATCTAAGCATTTGCTTCTGCCTAAAAATTGACTCAGATCTGCTTTTACCTCTAGCTCAATGTGCATTTTCATCAGTTTAGTTAATTTTGATTTTTGATGCACTTGTCCTTTTTGCACTTTTAGGTAACATTCCCTCCAAATGCTTGTATTAAATGTTGGTGGCTTTAAATAGCTTCCCATTTTATAAGGGCAAACATGTAGAGAATTGGGGCATTAGTTGTATCCTTGTTCTGTGAACCCAGTGATAAAGTGAAATATATTTTGAACTGAAATGGCACCTTTTTTTCGTCTGTTTTCCTGATTTGACAACACTGACAATTTTTCTTCATTTTATTTACCTTTATCGCTTGTACTAGTGAGACATGTCCTGAATTTGTAAAGTTCCTTTCGATGTGTTCAATAAATTAATTAATACATTTTGAGAAAATCTATGCGTATACTTTGTGCAACTGCTGAAGCATGGCTTTTTAAAATACAATTCCGTATAAGTTTGTGGTGCTACCACTAAGTTATGCACTCATGTGTTTTTATTTTGTAATTGTAGTTAGTTTTAATGCATGCTGATTCAGCTATCATTTTCTGTTGGAAGGATTCAGGTTGTTTTGCAAGTGAATGTTGGTGTTAACAAATTGGAAGATCCAGTGCTTGAAGTTCTTCAGTTTGAAAAATGTATGCCAAGCAATTATATGCCTCAGAATCTTGTGGATGGACTTCCTGATAATAATGATGATCCATGTCGAGAACTTCTTAGTTGGTTGCTCCCTTTGGATCGCACATTACCACCTCGTTCCATGTCACCCCCTACTCTCAGTCCAAGTGTTTCGCATAAGCAATCTTACTCTTCTGGCTCTCAGATATTTAACTTCAGAAGCTACTCAATGCCTTCAGCCTCCTCTGTTCAGCCACCCAACAACATAAAGCCACCACCAATATCTGAAAGTCAAGAATTTATGCCCGAAAACCCTGCAAAAACACCTGATACTATAAATGATGGGCAACTTTCATTTAGAGGAGTTCCTTTGGAACCTGAGCGGTATTCTGTGCGTTGTGGTTTAGAAGGTGTGTACCTACCTGGAAAAAGATGGCGGAGAAAAGTTGCCATCATTCAACCGATTGAGGTTCATTCTTTTGCTGCAAAATGTACAGTGGAAAATCTTCTGTGTGTTACTGTAAAGGTTCGGAGAATATATCAAACCAGTCATTTATTTTTCACCCTTTGAAATACTTATAGAATTAATGCTTATATCGTCCATTTCTGTTGCAGAACATTGCCCCATCTCAGGCGAAAGATATAGTTGTATTCATTGATGCAATTACTATCGTATTCGAGGAGGCATCCAAAGGAGGTGCTCCTTTGTCGCTACCAATTGCCAGTATTGAGGTTGGACATGGTCACAGCTTACCAAATCTTGCACTTAGGTATATGCAACTTTTCTCACTGATTCTAAGATCCATGTGCTTATGCAAAGTTGATTGATAACATGATTTCAGCGATAAGAAACTTATACCCTTTTAAATTTGCCAAACCTGGGAGCTTAAGTAAGATGCCAAATCTTGCACATTTTTAGGTTATCACAGTTTGTCTATTTTTCTGATGCTACTTGTTTCATATCTTCGAGAACTCAAATGTTAATTTTTTATGGTCCAGAGTTTTTCGTATTCTGTAGTGAACCAAACTTTGTTTGTCCTTCCCGGATTCAGTTTAGTGTTTTGTTCTCATTATAAACATGGAAGCAATGTCAGCATTATTTAATGGAGCGTGCACCATTTGTTACCTTTCTAGGAGGGGCGAGGAACACTCTTTTATTCTCAAGCCAGCAGCCATGCCCTCAAGGGATAGGAGAACCAACA
Organism: Eragrostis nindensis; assembly: GCA_012490785.1. Taxonomy (NCBI): domain Eukaryota; kingdom Viridiplantae; phylum Streptophyta; class Magnoliopsida; order Poales; family Poaceae; genus Eragrostis; species Eragrostis nindensis. Next base: position 330,704 of record JAAXCT010000594.1, read on the forward strand.
GTGATGCTCCTCCAACTTTGTCACTCCCGACGATGAATGGATCTACTTTAAATGCTCAGACGCCAAAGGTTACTGAGCCGTATGTTGCTCCGAGTGACCAGTATGCTGTACTGGTATCTTATCGCTGCAATTACTCAGGTGAACTATCAATAAAACAGACAGAACAAACTTTCAAACAAGTATAGCTGGAATTTCTGAATTGCATCCCATGTCTGTAGAATCAAAACTTTTCTTCAAGCAAGCCACAAGCTGGCGACCCTGTGCAGCCAGCGATCTTATGATCTCTGTATCGTCCGAACTTTCTTTACGAAATCCTAGTTTGAGCGCTCAAGTTCCGCAACTCCCTATGCAGGTTATTTCACTGCCACCTTTTGCTATGCAAAACCTCCATGTTTCACATTGACTACAAAATAATTTTGTCCTCCAGGTATTAACCCTCGAAGCTACTAATATGACTTCGGAAAACCTTACATTAACTGTCCTCGCTCCAGAAGCCTCTGGTTCTTCTTCAGTTGTGTCCTTGAACTCTTCTCCAACCACACCAAATAGTCCATATGATGGTCTTAATGAGTCGGCAAGAAGATCTGGTTTGGGTAAACATGGAATTGGATTTCGAAGATTGAATTCTGTTCTAGCTGGGAATCCCAAAGATGGTGATAATGGGGGAAATAAAACTGCTACTGCTTCAGGCTGTACTCATCTGTGGTTGCAAAGTGCAGTGCCCCTAGGGTACTGATTCTTACTTGTTTTTCATTTATATTATAAATGGTTCTCAACACACAACTTTAGTACTGATTTCAAATCACAAGGGAATAACATTTTGCTGTGGTGGATATTGTTAACAGGTGTGTGCCGGCACGTTCGAGGACCACTGTCAAACTTGAGCTACTTCCATTATCAGATGGAATCATTACTCTTGATACACTACAAATAACAGCAAGGGAGAAAGGTAAAACCTTTGCTTTTTCATGTGAAAATGATCAGATTGCAAAAACGTGTGCACTTGGCAGCTAGAGATTTATTCTTAAGTGTTACCTCAGTTATAATAAATGTCGATTTTAAGAGTGAATGTTATCCTGTTTACCACCTGTACGACAGTAGGGTGGTTAGCTATATCTTTCTCGCTTGAAGTGAACTAGAAGTGTCAAGATAGTTGATTCATACTGCCAAACATCTTAGTTCCATTCAATATTTTTCTGCTGATTCATGTTATATGTTTGAAGTTTTTAAACCTTAAGAAGTGATTGTTTCCATACAGGTATCACATACATACCGGAACACTCCTTGGAGATACATGCTACTTCTGGCATTTCATCAGGAAGGGCATAAGATAAGAGAGCATCAAACGGTGTATTATTCTGTATATTGAGGTCTGTGCATGAGGCCACCTTGCCAGGTATGTTCTTGCTCATTTGTAGCAGATTTGGGCATTGGAACTCTTGCTGCAAAAGATCTCCGAGGCAAAGTAACACCAGATATAGCCGAAAGGATTGTCCCCTCCATTAGGGGAAACGAGCACTACTGTGTCTAGAGGCTTTTGAAACTTGTAATATTGTGTTGCATAGTTTTGATTTTTTTTTTTTGTGGTGTTCATTTGACATGTAAACTTTGTCACTGCATTCTTATTGCCGGACAGATGTATTGTATGCGGGCTTTGTCAAATTGTACTGGAATAGATACACGTGGATCCTTTGTTCATTTTCATAGTGAATCTTGACCGCATAGTCATCTGAACCAACTTTGATTTTGCACGAAACCGTTCTGGCCAAACAGCTGTTTGTCTGCTAATCCCCAAAAGAAACGTCACTGGAAAAATTGCGATATTGTATCAACGTGTTTGAGTGAGGGATTTACATATTTTCATTTTTTTTAAGTAGGAAATCAGGTTGAAGTGTTTCTAAATTTCTATTGTGAAGTGATACCGTGAAATGAATTAAGGAGCTCAAAGCTGAAAAGATAACTTTTCGAAGTGATTGGCTGTAAGAGTGAATAGCCAGAAACAGGTGCAGATCCAAATAAATCTTGATGACTCACCAAATCATGTGTGTTAAGATACAATAAAATAAATAGATCAACGTCCGTCATATTGAGGTGTTTTGAATTCTAATCTTCCAAGGCACTACCTAGGTTAGGCGTGATGATTTTGAATTTCTTAGTCTATCTAAACCAATAAAACCTCAGTTTCGAGAAAAAAATGATTTTGACCTGCCAGCATCTCTTAGGCCACTAGATGTAGCTGCTCAATGTGGACGAAATGAAATTTGAAAACTCATTTTACAAGAGGATTCGAGATATTGGAAAGCTCGTACACGTTCAAGTTGGTCCTTTCTATTAATACAAAGATATATTGAACATTTTTCTCCTCTTATTATTTAGATGCAGTTTTTTCCGTAAAAAATCGATCCTTCTAATTTTTCTTTTAAAATTGAGTTAATTTCACAAAACTACAACTATTTGGTTATTTGGTTCTTTGTTGCAAAGAACAACTTTTGAAACTAGTTTTACAAAACCACAATTATTTGCGCCACTTGTTGCACAAAACCACAAGTTTTGGTCCTAAGTCCACTTATGATCTTCTCTTAGAGCATCTCGGCAAGGCCTTTAGTTGGGCCCATACTCTATTATTTAGGAGTTTGAGCCAAAAAATCAACTCCAGCAGGGACCTTAGGCCCCCTTTGTTTCAGCTTTTGATTCTGGATTCTGGATTCTAAAAGCAGAAGCTGGAACAAAGGGTTGGATTTTGAGTCTGGATTCTATAATCTGGTTCAGAATCCGAGGCAGAATCCACAATCTGTTCTGGACTAGCTTTTGCTGGATTGTGGCACATATATTTACCTATTTGCCATTGTGACCCCACTGTAAGTGACTGAAATGATCTATAAGCTGGATTGTAGAATTCAGACAAACAAACACCTTCCAGATTTTGTCATACAGATTCCACAATCTCAGATTCTGAAAATCACAATCCAAAAGCTGGATTCTTAAAATCATAATAGCCAACAAAGGGGCCTTACTTGGGCTCTCATTTTGCATTACTCGAGATGCTCTTAGCCCTATGCACTTTTGTGTAACTGACATATGAGACCGAAACTAAAAGTTGTGATTTTGTAAAACTGGTCGCAAAAATTATGATTCCTTAGACCAAATAGTTGTGGTTTTGTGAAATTAACTCTTTAAAATTTTGAATCAAAGAGCACCAATACCAATGCCCCGCGGCGGCGGCGGCGACGGCGCGGCGCTCTCACGTCTTGCCACACGCCTCCATGCCGGCGCCGCCACTACCCCCGCTCCTCGCCAGCCTCGCCCGCTGCGCGACTACCCCGGCGGCGGCTAGGCAGCTCCACGCGCAGCTGCTCCTCCGTGGCCTCCCGCTCCCCGCCCGCACGGCCGTCGCGCTCATCGCCTCCTCCGCTTGCCCGCGCCACGCCCGCGCCGTCTTCGACGCCGCCGTCGTCACCGACCCTGCCAACGTGTACCTCTGGACCGCCACCATCGCCTCCTACTCCAGTCACGCGTCCCCGGTCGCGGCCGAGGCGCTCGCGCTCTTCAGGCTCATGCTCCGGCGCGGCCCGCGCCCGAACGCCTTCACGGCGACCTCCGTGATCAAGTGCTGCTCGACTCTGCGGACCGTCCGTGAAGGGCTCCAGGCGCACGCGTTCGTGGGGAAAGCTGGGCTGGGACGCTCTGCGCACGTGGGTGGCGCGTTGATGGACATGTACGGGAATCTCGGCCGAGTAGGGGACGCGAGGAGGCTGTTCGACGAAATGCCCGCGAGGAACGTGGTGCAGGGGAACACTATGGTTGCGTCCTACGTCCGGGCTGGGGATGTGGAGGCTGCACGGGAGGTGTTTGATGGGATGGCGGAAAGGGACCCAATCTCCTGGAACACGCTCATGTCAGCGTACATGTCGCGGGGGGAGGCTTGTGTTGTGATGGAATTGTTTGAGCAGATGCCCGAGAGGAATGTGAGCAGCTGGAACACGATGATAACTGCGTGCTCGGCGGAGGGCTCATGGGCTGGTGTGATCGGAGTGTTTAATCAGATGCGATCCATGGGGTTCCAGCCTGATCCCATGACGATGGCTGTGTTGATATCTGCCTGTGCGCAGCTTGGATCTTTGTCAGTTGCAAAACAGATTCATGGTTATTTGAAGAAAGGCTGCGTGGAAATGAATTGCCATGTGCAGAACGCGTTGACCGACATGTACGCCAAGTGCGGTAGTGTCAGCCAAGCTCATATCTTGTTTTTAGAGACTCATCCAAAGGATACTGTGTCTTACAATGTGATGATTGTTGCTCTTGCTCATCATGGACTTGGCAGAGATGCACTAGAGCTTTTCAGGAAGATGACTGAGGAAGGCTTGCAGCCGGATCAAGTCACTTTTCTTGGTGTTCTATCAGCTTGTGCTCATGCTGGACTGGTTCACGAAGGAAAGCGCTACTTTGAGTCCATGAGAACAACCTATGCTATTGAGCAGTCCGCAGACCACTATGCTTGCATGGTCGACCTTTATGGTCGAGCTGGGCTCATTGAAGAAGCACAGTGCTTAGTGCAGACCATGCCAATAAAACCACATGCAGGTGTCTGGGGAGCCTTGCTCAATGCCTGCAGGAAGCATTGCCATGTTGAGGTTGGTAAGATCGCAGCAAGAGAACTCATTAAGACCGAACCCAGGAATCCTGGAAACTATGTGCTCCTCGCTAATACACTAGCTCGAAATATGCGATGGGATGCTGTTGAGACTGTTTGGCAATCAATGAGAGGAAAGGGTATTGATAAAACGGCAGGGTGCAGCTGGGTTGAAGTGGACGGTGTGGTACATGAGTTCTTGATGGGGGACTTTAGCCACCCAAATTTTGATGAGATTTATGGTATCCTGGAGCATCTGTATCTTGAACTGACTTAATATTGGAGCTGCTGTGAAGGACTCTAGAGGTGAGCACTTCTTATGCTGCATTTCCTTTTACACAGTATTACGGCCTACAAGGCTCCAACCATGTGAACTCCACATCACTATCTAAGTGAAGAAATTTACATTCAAAATTTTGATTAGGAAAGGTCTGAGAGGAGCCGGAGGATTTGATTTCAATTGTAACTTTCAAGATGTGCTTTCGCAACGAAAGAAAAAAAAAAGAAGCCAAATTGTGGTATTCAACAGCTTCCATGACACGAACAAGACTGAACTCGACCCAGGTATGGTGTTGTGAGCTAATGCATCTCTAATTAATATCAGAACTGACAAACTTACCACGAAAATGTTATAATAAAGATAATGTCTGCAATAATGTAGCAACAAAGACAGATTGTAAGTAGAACAAATGAGCAATGGATAAAGATAACCTTTATGTATTTTGTATGTTAGATACATGCTTTCAGTCATTATTATCTTCAACTGTACAGGGTAGGTTTGGATTGACCATATCAGCCACCTTGACTGAGCTTTATATTTTCTATCTTCAGTTGCTGGCAAATCCCACCCCATAACTTGGCCTTAGTTTGATATTCCACCCCATAAGTGTTTGTTCCAAAAACCACCCCACCCCACCCCAGTTTTGGTTGAAATAGCCCTCCGATTTCCATGTGCTCTCCCAAATAGGCCAAAAATTGTCACCGCGAACGCTTGGCTACATGAGTCGACTAATTTAGGTCGAGTCAAGTTTTGTAGTTTGGCCGTATCCGAGAATTTCATGGTCCCACTGCACTAGAACTCACTACTTTAATTTTGTCTTGAACATCTAAAAATACACCCGAACAGAATAAATTCAACTGCTCGACATTCCCGCCGCTACCATACGCAAGGTGAGGCTCGAGCTAGAAGCTTGACACGCATTTTGTGGCATTTTTTGGCCTATTTGAAAGAGCACATGGAAATCGGGGGCTATTTCAATCAAAACTGGGGTGGGGTGGGGTGGTGTTTGCAACAAACAAACTTATGGGGTGGAATATCAAACTAGGGCCAAGTTATGGGGTGGGATTTGCAATTAAGCCTTTTTTTTTCTTCTCAGTATTGTTTCTTGCACTTCTACCATTATATTGTAGTATTATGGCATATGTAATTCCCTAGTCCCTGCTTCTCTTTTGCATCTGACTAAATACTGAAAATAATCATAAATCCATTGATGTTATGTTTCCATAAAATACATTTCAGTATTTACACAATAAAACACAATCTATTTTTCCTACACATATGAAGAGATACAATAAATAATATGGGAGTAGTTTCATTTTAGGAAGCATTTTAAACATTTTTTCTATTTAAGGATTGTTTCATGGTAGATTGGATTAGTGGAACGTAAGAAGTCTAATACATGTTGTCAATAGATTATTGGCGTGAGCGATTCTTATGCGAAGATTAATCGAGCAGATGTAGTGAATATACTGGTTCAGGCATTGCGTGGGTAAATGTACTAGTTGATGTTTTTTGTTTTTTGAGGATGCGTCCATTTGATGGTTGTCCATTGCTTTGATGCGTGATTCTGTTAGGGTTTACAATAGATAGTCGTCTGCCCCTCAAAGGGAGGGGGGAGGTGTGCTTTCATATTTATTTGTCTGGTGCAAAAGGTTGTGTGTCATATTATTATGACGAAAGGTGCCAAAATGTTGGAAGGAAATGATTGATTGATTCCTCCAAACCCTAGAAGGTAATATACTCCTATACATGGGCCTCTAGGTGGGCCTCTAATATGGGCCAAACATATACACACATATACTCCAACACAAAAGATGGGGTGGATGTCCTTGGTGTGGTTGGTTTCCTGTGAAGAAATTGTTATGGGAATGGGGCGAAAGTAACAAAGTGCCACCTTGAAAGCAGAGAAGGGTGCGTTTGGTAACTGCAAGTAACCACACCTAAAACAATTAGAATATATAATGTTCAACGTAAACTAGAAGTATACTGTAACTTCAATTGGTACAGCAGTAATATTTGTGTGTGTGTGTGTGTGTGTGTGTGTGTGTGTGTGTGTGTAATTCCAAGTAAAGGTATAGCATGCAATTAAAATATCAAGATGTTGACGATTTGGTCTTCAACTTTACAGCAGGCCCTGTTTGGATTTAAAGTTAAAAGTTGCTCACAAGACTAAAGTAGCATCTATACTACAGAAGGCTGCTCTTGGCGTTTAGTAAATATGTGCTGCATTGATCTCGAGGGCTCTTAATTAACTCTCAGCCCCCTTGCCCTTCCTACCAAGTTTTAGTTGCTTTCGCTCCTGAGTTCCCAATTTGTGGAGACAATCCTAATAGGTAAGCTCAATAGCAACTTGATGCGTGCAGCCCTTTCTCTTCGTTTCCTTCCTTTTCTTTTCTTCCGCGGCAGGGTATGCTGCATTTACAAAAGCTCATAACACTGATTTATGGCTCTTTTCTTGTCTGCAGCAGTTGGGCAAAGTAAATCACTAGCTATGACAGATGCTCCCTTTCTTGGGTCTATGGGATGAATGGGGGATTCAAATTCTGGTTCTTATCAGCTTTGCCCTGCAGGTTTTCCTCCTCCTCTTCGGGCGCATCCGCCGGCACAATGCCTCCTTTGCTTTTAGAATCCTCGTCTGGCTTGTGTACCTGCTGGCTGACTCCACAGCGACTTACACCCTCGGCCAAATGGCTACATCGAGCCAGATCTTATCAGGGCAGCAACATCTTGTGGCGTTCTGGGCACCATTCCTCCTCCTGCACCTCGGTGGACAGGACACCATCAGTGCCTACGCCTTGGAGGACAATGAGCTTTGGTTGCGTCATTTGCTCAGCCTAGTTGTACAGGCTTTTGGGGCTGCGTATCTCCTCTACAAATACATTGCTGGTGGTAAGGATTTGATTCCTGCTAGCATACTAGTGTTTATCGCCGGTGCTCTCAAGTACGGGGAGAGGATATGGGCACTCAGGTGTGCCACCATGAGCAGCATGCAGGAGTCGGTCATCAAGCTGGATAAATTGGACGTTGGCCTATTTAGTATTCTATTGCCCGATTTACTGGAATGCTCCACTGATGATTGTGAGTCTTTTGCTATGTACGAAAAAATTGCGGACGCTGCACACTCCAGCTTACAGTTTATCAAGCGTCTTTTCGTCACTCCAAGCATCGCATCAGAGTGGCGTTGTCCACGGGATTACTTCAACCGTGGTATCCACGATTACGAAGACCGCGTCCAAGTTCTTTTGCTAGGAAGGCGTGAGCGACCAAATCATTATATAGGCAAGACCTATGGAGGACCATGGATACAGTCAAAGTGCATTTCCAAAGTGATTGAGCTAAAGCTCACGCTGATGTACGACCTCCTCTACACTAAGTCCGCGGTGATTCACACATGGTATGGCTACAGCATCCGTGCTTTTTGCCTGTTTGCAATTGTTCGTGCTTTTATATTCATCAAGCCCATTCGGGAACACAGTAGTGGTTACAAAAGACCTGATGTGGCTATCACGTATGTGCTACTTGTTGGGGCCTTTGTGCTAGAAATCATTTCCATCTTCAGAATGATAGGGTCAACATGGACTTATGCATCCTCAACTGACTGGACATGGTATATTGGTACTCGAAGAAAGAAGAGGAATAGGGCGAATAGGTTTGCCCATGGAGTTCTGTATTTACGTTGGCACTGGGATGTCAGGTTGGGAAGATGGTTTCGCTCCCTCCGGAAGGTCTCCTCAGCTGGGAGTTGGTCTACTAGTACTTCCATCGGACAGTATAACATGATCTCCATGTCGACTGCTCGTTTTCGCATGGCCACATTTCAAAGAGCAGCCAAGCTACTTGCGCTGGATGACTGGTGGAAGTGGAACAACATTAGATTCGTCCAAGCCTCGCCGGCTGTGGTGGAAGTTATATATACAGAGATCAAGAGGAGGGCAGAGCTAACCAAAATGGAGGCAGAAATGTTGGACGACAACACTCGCCAGGGTCGGTGGACACGGAGTCATGATGACATAGAAAAGCTATGCAAGGAAATCTTCAGAAGGGGCTTTATTGGGTTCATCCTTGCCTGTCACATCGCAACTGACATTTTAGTCCACTGCTGCGATGAAAACGAGAAGATTGATACTGGGGATGATCTACCTGAAGTAGCTATGGCTCTGTCCAATCACATGATGTACCTCCTTCGAGTGCATCAAGGTATGTTACCTAGTACTACTACTGAAGGTGCCGACAGTTGGAGCAAGGACACGTACGATGAAACCTGCAACAAACTTCTCCCTAGTCTATTTTACCTCATGAAAAAATATGCAAAAGTAGAGATTAAACAAGAAAGTGGATATAGACCTCAGGATATTATTTTGATTATGGAGAAACACTTCTCAGATAACCATCTTCTATCATTTCATCAAAAGGAAAGGTACCGTGGTTCTGTTTTCAGGTCCGGATCCGAGTTAGCTGCTAAGCTACTCGAAACCACGGAGATCAGCTTGCGGCAGAAGTTCCAATTTCTCGCCGATTTATGGGTGGACACGCTGCTCTTTGTGGCCGATGGCATCACCGCAAACTTCCACGCCAAGAATCTAAGCTATGGTGGCGAGTTTGTGACCTTCGTCAGTGTCCTCATGGCTCACGTTGGCCTGCAGAAGCAATTTTATGGCCAACTGCGAGCCAGCAGAATTCCAGCGTACCACCCCTAATAGCTTTTTCGTAAATGTTGGTGATGTCGAGATGCGTAGCTTTGTTCTGACAATAATTTATATATATTGGGAGTCCTGCCTAATAAATTGTAGCTAGCTTCATTTGTTACGTTTTCACAATATTTTTCCCTATTTTATTGTTCGGGTCCCTTTATACTTTGGTAGGGTACGATTTTTTATGCCCCGCTGGTTCAAAACTTATTATTATTGGGAAATAAATTGTGTGCATGAAACTCTGACCATGTTTACCAATTACCGTTTTGCCATTTGCAACGAGGTTATGTGTTAAAATTACTATTTTTGTGTAGTTTATTAGTTTGTATAGAGACAAATATGAATATTTTTCAGTTTGCAGGGGAGAAAATAACTGAACAATTACTTGCTGTCAACCTTAGTTATTTACTCGTGAATGTTAGATCAGTGACCGTGAGAAGTTATTGTTTGTACAGAAAACATCACATTAGCCTGATGTCTAGTGATAATTCCTATTTTTGTAGTGCTTTCGTAAACGGTCTTGGTATGTTCTGAGGTCACTTGCATGTTGGTAAGTGGAGAAGCAATAAGTAAAGCACTGTTGTGTTGACACGCAAGTGTAGGAGCTAGTGTTATCTAGTACTAATCAGACCATCCTCGGTGTTTTTAACTTCGGGATGGGTGGTAACTACTTGGAAAGTTTTGACAACTAACTAGCCCCACATGAAATTTTCCGAAACAGATGCATCTCAAAGAGAAAAATGATGGAATTGAGATAATAAATGAGTGCAAATCAATTTGACGGGAAAACACAAGGGGACCAAATTCAGTAATCTAAATATATGCAGATCTCAAGACTTGCATGAATGTTAACAAAAGAATGCTGGTAACATTGAATTAACAAAAGAAATCAAGAAGCTGCAAACCGATTGGAGATCTGGTGCATCCTACAACATATTTCCCAATGTCAAATTAAACAAATTTCTAACTAAACTAATAGCTTCCTAACTACAATTTGTACAAAACCAAAAAAAGGCAAGCCCAAACTATTAAGCATTTCATTTTGGTTTTTAAAATAGAGCAACTAGGAAGAGGTGGTGGTGGGAAAACTACACTTGTCTAAACGTCGAAATGCTTACCATTTCAAAATTCCTCAATAAGTTGCTTAATGGAAGTGTAGTATTTCGTGTAGTATTGCTTCGAGTAATGTTGGCTAATGGGCCTCTCTCTGCCATCTTTGAGCTGTTGCCCGTCACCAGAGCCTTGCCTTCCATTAAAAGCAGAGGCGGAGGTGAGCTTCCACAAAATAACTCTACCCACTCCCCCTCCAACCACCTTCCTTTCGTCCAGCACCACGACCACCCCGCAGTTAGCTGTCGACATCACAACGCGAAAATTTATGCCAAGCCACAAAGTGGGTGGGCCGGTGGGGTGACCGCAGTCGCTGCAAAGTGGTCGTTGCTCCGACAACGGCCTGAGATATCTGCCACCTTGTTCTTGCCCCATTGTGAGCAACAAGCCCGTGTTGGAGAGCAGTATTGCGAGGAGGCTGAGGTCGTGGTCAGCCCGGTTCACCAACAACCCATCTAGGGATTTAATTTGACCACGGCATCGGCCTCGCCTGCCAACAGGCATATGCTAAAGGCATGGAGATGGTTATTGGTGACTCTATTATGTTTGTAAAAGGATCATAAGTCAACATATATTATATTCTATGATAAACAGAGAGAAGAGATAGAGAAAACAAATAGCTCTTCTTCAATGGAGCAAGCTCTTGGCAAGAGTGGAACATAAAGCCCACCCCACATCACCCCCTTTGCAAGAGCTAGCTACCTCTAGGACACTCTTATAGATGGTAAGACAACTTCATCAGAGCTACCGAGCTACATATTTCCAATTTGGAAGTTTTTTTGTTCTTAAATATACCGTGTTTTTACTGATATAATATATAAATCAGTTATTAAAAAACTGTTAATAGGTGATCAGTGGAATCAGATAGAGGCCCGTTAATATAGCAGCCCACGGTCCACGCACCGTAGTTTGGGCCCAGCCCACGTAGGCATATCACCACGCAACATTCGCGGCCCACTAGGGTTTTGCGGGCAGCATATAAAAGCTCCGCTTCCCCGTCCTCACACCACTCCGTAGCGACTCCACCACAGAAGCGGCGGCGGCGGCGGGGAGAAGGCGAAGGCGAGGGCGCGGGGGAGAAAGGAGAGGAGCACCAGCCATGGTGCACGTCAACTTCTATCGCAACTGTAAGCCCGCGAGGAGACCCCCCTCCCTCCCTTCAATCTCGTTTCCTTTCGCCGCGTGATTCGTTCTGGTTCGTTCGCGGTCGATGGGCTCGTTGCGGGGCGCGGTGATCTGGCGCCGAATGGTAGGGTTTGCGTTTGTAAGATTGGTCTCGGTTGGTTGGGCGCTGCTGGCTGCTTGGACGGCTTGGCGCTGTCGTTTTGAAGTTTCCTGCTATGGAATCGTGCAGCACGGCTTAGTTGCGGTAGTAGCTTTTTGCTTGGCGCGGTGTAGTAGCGGTTCATGCTGAGGTTGCTGGAAGGTGGGTACAGTGTTGTTCCCTGTGGATCTGAGGTGGGCGGAGGGTTTTGTTCCGGATCAGATTTTTGGGAACGCTCTTTGTTGGGTTTAGGAATTTCTAGATGTGGTCTGTGGTAACTTTCTCTCTGTGCTCCATTAATCGATTGGCGACACCATTTTGTCAGGACTTCATGGTTATTCGTGAATCTGTTATTTAAGTTCCAGTGAAAATTGCATAAGAAGCACATTGTTCTAGTGCACCCTTTTGAAATGACGCTTAGGTAGTTGTGGATTTTGGATTTCTCTGCTGGTGATGTGCAAAAAGGTTGCTTGAGTAGTTGAGCACTGTGTGATCATGGCTCTTGATTTGTTTGGTAGGCGTAGGATGCAGCTTGCACATTTGAATGCCAGAAGCTAGCATGCCACTTGGTATGATCCACATCTGCATATATTTTCTGCTTTAGTCTAGGAATGGCACACTTTGTTCTATGATATTCACATGGCTGGCTAAATAAATTCTGGTAGCACAGATTACAGTCCACTCGTGGGCTGCTGGATATGGTGTGGCTCTTGTATCTTTGGTTTCATGTTTTGTACTTAAGGGGGTGTTCGTGTTTTTAGGCCTAAAAATCATATTAAAACTAATTTTGTTATTTAGGTATTTTAAATAAGTTTAATTATAAAACCTTTTTACAGATGTGTGCTAATTTGCGAGACGAATCTAACGAGCCTAATTAAGTTATGTTTTGCTACAGTGATGCTACAGTAACTATCGTCTAATCACGGCTTAATTACCCTTATTAGATTCGTCTCGCGAATTAGTACAAGATTTTGTAGTTAGTTTTTTAATTAGACTTTATTTAATACCCTTAAATGACAAGATTCTAAGCGGCCTAAAATTAGGGCTAGAGAAATGAACACCCCCTAAAACAATTCTTCTTGCAGATGGTAAGACATTCAAGAAGCCCAGGCGTCCTTATGAGAAGGAGCGTCTTGATGCAGAGCTGAAGCTGGTCGGTGAGTACGGCCTGAGGTGCAAGCGTGAGCTGTGGAGGGTCCAGTATGCCCTGAGCAGGATCCGTAATGCTGCCAGGCACTTGCTCACTTTGGATGAGAAGAACCCCCGCCGTATCTTTGAGGGTGAGGCGCTGCTCCGCCGCATGAACCGCTATGGACTGCTTGCTGAGGGTCAGAACAAGCTTGATTATGTCCTGGCTCTTACCGCTGAGAACTTCCTTGCGAGGCGTCTTCAGACTCTCGTCTTCAAGGCTGGCATGGCCAAGTCCATTCACCATGCCCGTGTCTTGATCAGGCAGCGCCACATCAGGTATTGTTGTCACCTGTTCTTTCTGCCCTAGTAACCTAGCTTCTGGTGTGTCTTAAAACTATGATCTTGATGATAAGAATATTCAAGTGGTGGCACTGATGATGAGAATATTCAAGTTATCTCACAATGGTCTGCTGAGAACTCTTTGATGCAATAAATATTCTCTGAAGTCCAGTATTTTCTGTCTAGAATACCCTATGGAACACCACGAAGTACTTTTGTTGCAAATTTCCATGTTTGCACTGTTCTGAATTTATTTGTGGCAAAAGTTTAGTGATGCCAAATAGATTGCATGGAATATTTTGCATACTGTGGCAATATTACAATATTAGTTCTGGACTATGATTGTGTACATACATGCCTCACCTGTCAATGGTTAAGTGGTTGCCTGCTTAAACTTGAAACAGTAGAATATGCTGGAAACTTCTATTCCTTGTCATTCCCTTTTTTCTTTTTCTCCTGACTAGTTTAGATAATCATGGTTCGATTTTGTTGTAGTGCATCAATGAGAACAGTTGAACCTCGTAATGTTTCTGTTATGCTATAACTTACATACGCAATGCGAACTGATGGATCTTTTAACAATGCAGGGTTGGCAGGCAGATCGTCAATGTCCCATCGTTCATGGTGAGGGTTGAGTCTGAGAAGCACATCGACTTCTCACTGACCAGCCCATTCGGTGGAGGCCCCCCAGGCAGGGTGAAGAGGAAGAACCAGAAGAAGGCAAGCGGCGGCGGTGGCGACGGCGGTGATGAAGACGAGGAGTGAAGAACGGGCAGTTTCCTAATATATTATGCAGTCATCATAAAAATGTTTGTGCTATGAGTACTTAGCTGGGTGGCCTGATGGTCAGCCCTGTTCTGTATGCCGTAATCGGTTTTCCTCCAGACAGGATGGTTACCGCTTTATCTTGTGTTCCTTAGCCTATATACTTAGCTATGTATGGAGCTGTTTAATTTTGTTGCAGTTTATATGGTTTGACTCTAATGGTGTGCCATATCCTTGGTTTCTTGAGTCATGTTGTCTGACCGAATGTGGTGTGCTTGAGCTGCAGTAGTGATGTATGCAGAAATGGTGCTGGTAATCTTTGATACAGTGACATAGTGATGAATTAAGGTTTGTAGGTGTGGCTTTTGGTAAGTTTTAATTTGTAACTGGTTCGAATGCCTATGTAAATTTAAGTCTAAACTAGCTGGACGGATGGAAAACCGTTCTTCTGGTGTCTGGAGTATATGCAATACATTCGAATCAATTACTGGCTGACAAATACTGGTTATTTGCCACTGCGTCCTCTTCACACTGCTAGGTTTGCATCGCCTCATCCTACTACTGGATAAACCTTCCACAAAACAGTAGACACAATTTGGACATGAATGAGCGCTAATTCTACTTGCATCGCCCAGAAGAATGTTACAATAGAGGTTCACGAAAGGGACAAAAGAAAATTAAGTAGAAACTCACATTGAGCTGAAATTACCATTTTTGACTACGATTTTTTTGACATTTTGCCGTCCAATCCAAAGTTCGCTACCGTCCGGACCCACCTGTCAGTTCTCCACTCCACTGCTCCGCCACCACCAGGGCCGCCGCCGCCGACGATTCACCCAACCCTGACCCTCGCCTCGCCGGAGCCGTCCCGGCCGGGGCACGCGGCGGAGGAAGAACCTGGAGACCTAGCCATCTCCTCACCCATGCGCGGGGGGCGGAGAATCTAGCCGAAGAGGCTGGGGCGGGGTGTCCTCAAGGCGCCATGAAGACGAAGTACGGGACGAGTGGGCGCGCATCTCGTCGATGCTCGTCTGCAAGTCCGCCAAGCAGGGCAAGGCGCGCGGGTACGAGTGTCCGTCCCTTCCATCAAGGTGATTCAGGTAACCTGAACTGTAACTCGCCTCGTTACTGAATTCGAGACTTATTGTTGTGGCATTAATGTGGTACTATGGGCAGTGTTATTTGGAATCACAATCCACCGATGAACTAATTTGAAACTATATATGTAGGTGTTGTTTGTTTGCTTGTACGCGCGCGGGCAAGTTTCCGTGCACGAGTGCTCAATACTATGATCCATTGAAAACGATTCTTTTCCCTGAACTTGTATTTTGTGGCGGTTCAGAATTATGATGACTGTTTTACGTCTACTTAACCAACAGGTGATTCTGTTGCATAAATGGTGATTACACGGTCCTAGGCAGGGGCAACATCCTTTTGTACATTGCATAGTAATGCTCTTTAGAAGCCTGGCTTTGATGTTTGTCGTTAGGGGTCAACCAGAAAGTTAATCCTTATGATATTTCCCTCCTCAAAACTTTACCTTTTTGGTGAGCTAGTGGTCCAGTCGCACCATATCTGCTATTTTTCGCAGCTATTAACAACTCATGTCAAGCAATGCAATGAAATTCTTTACGATCCAACTTCCATTTATTTATTAACCACCTGAATGTTGGTTTTGCCAAAAGAATATTTTGCTCTGTTTCAAGTGATTTGATGGTGGTCGTGATATACTGTTTAACTGTTGTAATCTGTCCAGAATTGCTCGAAACAGTTCTACAAGGACCTAGATAGCTTTTGCGATGAATGGTAAAAGCCAAACTGGGTAATTCAGAGGTGAACTAGTAAATCAACTTTTTTTTTTCTCCTCTTCTGAACTTCAAGAACCGGGCAAAGCATAAGTTGTTATTGGCATTACAAACCCCTATTACAGAGGATAAGAAGGAATGAACTGAAGAGAAAACTGTAGAAGACATGCCAGACAGCTACTGTGAGGAAGTGCCACAGAACAAGCTAGGCAAGAGGAGTTGCTCAAAAAGAGATCCAAAGTTTTGCTGATGCTGATGAGTCTGCCTAGGCCACCTGCTGACCTTTGTACAATCTTATGAAATAAGGAATGAGGAGTCCATTAGGCTTCTTGAGCACGATAGCGACAAAAAAATCTCCATAGGCTTCTTGAGCACAAGAAATGTTCTTGGTGACAAAATCTCTAAAGAAGAAAATAGAGGGAGCAAGCAGCAGCAAAATGGGAAAACTCGTGTCCCTGAAACTGAAGATTTTGACGAGGATGATGGAAGTGCGTTTCTTTTCTCTGTCCTATTGTATTTTGTTTCAATGAGTTACTGTATCCTTAGTTTCCAGATTTTTTACATTATTATTTTTTGGATTGTCTACATACATGTTTCGCAATATTGAATCTCCTTGAACAATAATGACTTGGAAAGGTGAAAGGTTTGTGCACATCTCACAAAGTGACATGACAATGTGATATACCTGAACCGCAGATTTAAATTATTTCTTTGGAAAACTCATGTTTTTGATACTCCAACATGCTTCTCATTTTTGAGATAACCAATGTGGTGCGAGGATCTAGTTGAAAGAAACTCATTTTAAAGTCAAACTAAATTGGACTGATGTTTTTGGACATGGGCTGTACAATTACAAATTTCTTTGGACATGTTGATGATTTGATTTGTCATTTGCTAGTGATATGTGAGTTACAATAATCCTGTTGCATTTTTTATGTTTGTAAACTAGATGAAAATATTTTATTTACAATATTATTGGCTAGCTTAAGCATGTATTGACTTATAGAAAATCATGTGAGAGCTCTGAACTGGAAGTTTGAACAACTACTTAAAATAATAAAGTGATCACTATACATGAATCTATTTGCCATACCCTAACTGTATTCATGAACCGCGAGTGGATTGCTTCCTGCATAGCATACTGTGCCACAAATTATGGTATGTCTGTTTTTTTTTCTTGAATACGCAGGAGAGCTGTGTATCATTGCATTATAGATGGAAAAAGATTGGCCCCTTACAAACACAACTACCTCATTCCGGGCCAAGTTGCGAGGGGTTGTTTACATTGCAAAGGAGGGCTAAACTAAAAAATAGGACTGAGGCAAGGTCTGACCAAACAAAAAACAGCAGAGATAAGCTAACCTACCACCATCGTGATCCAAACCCGTTCTCAGGCTGCACACACCCGCCACACACCAAAATGGTTGGACTAATATTACTCTACCGACTACCATCCTAAACTTTGCAAGTTGGCATCATATATTATGTACAGCTATTGCTTGATTTTTTATTGTTCTGCTATTCTATGAAGTCTATGCTTTTTGTAACATGTAATTATAGAATAAGTTGCTATGGTCTCAATTCTTTTTGGCAGACCTCTTCAGTGGTTGAAGAGGAGAGTCAATATATTCAAGGGGCCCTGGGACATGAAAAAGATCAATGCATTTTTTGGATTGTATAATGTCCGCATGTTTAGAATCCTAGCAAGAAAATATCCTGAATCTTTTGAAGACTTTGTGAAAGCACATGATGCAACCAAGAGGACTTAATGTTATTTCATACTAACAATAGTATGGTTTAGACAGTGTTGCCGAAAATATTGATTTCTGCTTTATAAAAAGATTTTGGAATTATGAAGAAGTGCATGGACAATGAAGCTAAGGAGGCTTCTCGGCTTAGGCAGAAGATTAAGCTTTTGACACAAGGATACCAGGTAAACATGGCATGGTGCATCATCTGCACTACAGATCATCTGTGTTAATTGGAAACTTTAACAATATGCTATACATCATGGGTTCATGTGCTTTTCTTTATTGGGTTTATGCTTTTTTCTCTTTCTTCTGTCCTATTTGTTGGAATCTGTAGAAGTTAGCCTTAAAATTGATAGACAACTTGTCTGCCCCAAATTAGATATACTCTGGTTTTTAGGTTTTCACTTTCCATATTTCTAAACAAGTAGTAACACTAATTTTTTTCCTGAAACTGGATTTGTTCTTTTGAAAGAATTGTTTAGGACACTGATCACATCATATATCTAGATTCTTATACCCATTTACCCAGTATAAATTTTGTTGTTTTGCTTCCTAGCTGATTTTCTGTTTGATTTTTCAGGCAGGGGCTGGAAAAATATGGTCACAGGCCCAAGATACATTCAAGCAGATGGACACAGCTGCTTGAATGCTTCCAAGAGATGCAGAAGCACAATTTTCAAGCTGCCTCTTGTCGAGTTCGAAATGTGACTGAAGCGGTAAATAAACAGAAAACATTAGAACATGCTCTTCAGAGCTGCTATGGTGATCTGCTATCTTGTCACCAGAGGATATATGAACAACTTGAGGAGCAACTGCAAGGAGGCAGAGTAAGTTACAGGAAACGATAGAAGAAAAATATTATGCTTGGTAGGAAGTTGCAGCACATAATCATGCTGCTGAAGAAGAGAATGAAAGGCAAAATTATAAAGCTGAAGAGGATACAGAGGAGGTGAATAGGGTACTGATGAAGGCTGCAGGGAAAAGCATGGGAACCAATGAGTGGATCAGATGAATGTGGGCAATCAGAAATTGAGAATGTAGATGAGGAATTCGTAGCCCCTCTTCCTCCAGTACTAGACAATGAAGAAAATAACAATGACAACCTCGGTATCTGATGCTGTTTACTCCCATGCTTTCGCACTGAAGGTTTTGACTCATGTTAGTTGTCAGGAAGACGGCAAGGGTGAACTTGCAACTGTTGGTGCCGCCAGTGAACCAAATACCTCTGTATCTTCTTCATATCATGCTTCTTCGGATGAAGAAAATGATGCAATTTCTGAAATAAATGTTGTTTGATTATGACACTTCATCTGACGGCCTGGGGCAGTCGAATATTTTGAACTGAGACAAAAAAGTAACAATCTTCTAGCAAATATGTGAGCATCATGAAGCAGGCCTTCGTATATGACCCGTGTCCACTGATAACCTGATATGGTGCCCATGACAGAAGACGGTGCACAACTTGTCTACGGAAAAGTGCAAGAGCCTTGGTCCATGTCCAAGCATATGGCCGCAATGGATAACCTCGAGTTTTATCCACTCCTTGGTTTTATACAATGCTTGCTCATCCCTTTGGACCCTACCTGCATCCAAAAGCACAAATATCTCCTTCCGGAGTAGGACCCAATCAAGAAAGGAGAGAAAATATCATCCAAGAGATATTTTGAGGAGAAAAAGGTACAGTATTATGTCGCTGACAGTGGGCCCAAAAGTGCACCAAAGGATCCAAATCATGTCTTTTTCTTGAGTGCCCACAAGCAAATCTGGGCAGCACTGGCCACGGGAATGGCCACCGGGGATGAGTGGCCAAGTCACGGTTCACCTCAAAATAGATATGCCTGAACTGGTAAACCCCAAGATTTTGGCATGGCTGTTCGATATTTTCCTCAAAAAGGAACTCGGTGGTCGATCTTTCTCCCTGAGCGCAAAGTATGACAGGCTGGTACTAAGCATCTGATCTCCTATTAATGTTGATGCCAAGAGAATGAGAAGTTTGCCGCAGCTTCAATTGCATCATGCGGAATTTCTTTTGATTGCAATGGAACAACCATAGAAGACATTAGGTTAAATAATCAGCCATCAGAGGTCAAGTATCGACAATTAACTACTTGCAACTTTGGAAATTTCTTAGATCCACCCACTCCATGTAACTAAACTATACAGTGACATGCCCTTTAACTAAAACGTAACAGAAAAAAAAAAGGGAGAAGCTAAAATAAATATCAAGTGAATTGCCAAAGAAAGAAAATTGGACTTGGTAAGAACCCCAGAAGAGGCACTGTCCTCTCACCTCACTCCTCACTACTTTCCCGCTCTATCCATATATATAAACCTCCCTCCTTCCTCCCCTGCATGCCTCAACAACCCGTCTCCAAGAAACCACCGCCCCTCACCCCAATCCCAGTCTCTCCCTGCCTCTCGAACCAATCCAAATACCCAATCCGTTCACTGACCACACAATTTCCCAGCATTTTCTGTGTCGAGATCGTCAAGATTCAGTTGTGTTCCGGCTAATTCGTCGCCGGAGTCGGGGGAGATGAAGCTTGACAGGGAGATGGAGATTCTGCTGAACGAGATCCCTCTCCTCCACCATGGCGGCCTTCTCGGCGGCGGCGACACCGCCGAAGCAGAGGACCTCTCCTACCTCATCCACGAGCTCGCCGCGATGGGCGTCGTCGAAGGTGACGACGAGCCGGCCGCCGCCGACGTGTGCGGCTTCTCCGGCTTGGATTACCCCAAGAAACGCGAGAGCCTTGTGGCCTCGCCGCCGCCGTTCTCCGTGGCGAACGACCGCGCGCACATGCCGTCCCTGTTCGACGCCTTCCCGTTCGACGCCGCGGCCGACGGCTGGGACCTCCGCTGCTCGCCACCGCCGGCGCCGCCGCCGGCGGACGCGCCGAGGGCCCGGAGCAAGAGCGCGCGGAGGAAGAACGGCGGCGGCTGCACGGCGGCGGCGACGAGCCCCAAGAAGTGCGGCGCCGCCGCGGCGCACGGCGAGAGCCTGGCCGGCCTGCGCGGTTTCATGTACCACGTCGCCCGCGACCAGCACGGGTGCCGGTTCCTGCAGCAGCGGCTCGACGACGGCAAGCGCGAGGTCGACCTCATCTTCGCCGGCGTCGCGCGCCACGCTGCGCAGCTCATGGTGGACCCCTTCGGGAACTACCTCATGCAGAAGCTGCTAGCCGTCTGCGATGCCGGGCAGAGAATGGCGCTCGTGCTCGCACTCACCGCCGACGCCCTGGTGCTAGTCAGGATCTCCCTCAACGTCCATGGGTAAAATCGTCAATCCAGTCCATCGATTGCGACTGCTAGTGTTTGCATATTGTTGATTTGGGTGTATCTGTGCTGTGCATTTCAGGACAAGGGCAGTGCAGAAGCTTATCGAGAGCCTCAAGACAAAGGAGGAGATAAGGCTTGTCATGGAGGCGCTGCGCCCGGGCTTCTTGGAGCTCATCAAGGATCCGAATGGAAACCATGTCGTGCAGAAGTGTTTGCAATCATTCGAGGCCGATGATAACAAGGTATATTGATGCGTGCATCTGACCTCCTGATTAATGTGGATAAATTGTTGTCATGACATTGTTCCTTCTGTTTAGAAGAAATTCTGTTTTGGAGCCATTGTTGTCATCGCTCATCACTTGTCTGAAACTCTGAATCTTTCCACTCTATTGTATTGTTCTCTTTGTGTTAGCTATACTGGACTAATATGGATGGTTTATGCCCTCCAGGCAATCTTTGATGCTGCTGCTCTCCATTGTCTCGATATCGGGATGCAGTGTCATGGTTGCTGCGTCCTGCAGCGGTGTATTGCACGTTCGCGCGGTGAACATCGGGATAAGCTGGTTGCGGCCATTGCATGCAATGGTTTTGAACTTGCACAGGATGCCTATGGGTAATTTCCGCTCTTAAAACACCATTGTTTGGAACCGTTTCCTCAGAGTCTCTGCATTTTTCTTTTCTGAAATAACAATTAGGAGAACTGTATTCAGTTGGCACTTTTCATGCCCGTCTCTGTTTATCCAATTGGGAATTTTCGTGTAATTTTTGTTAATGTCAATCCTTGTCTGCTATGGTTATAGGAACTATGTCATCCAGTATGTAATGGATCTGAAGATCGCAAACGCAAATTCTAGTCTTGCACAACAGTTTGAAGGCAAATATATCCAGCTTTCCATGCAGAAATTCAGTAGCAATGTGGTTGAGAAATGCCTGAAAGTCTTCAAGGAGGCTGATATGGCGAAGATCATACTTGAACTCCTAGCCACACCACACTTGGAACAGTTGCTTCAGCACCCCTATGCGAACTATGTCATCTACTCTGCTCTCCAGAATTCCAAGGTAAGAGCCTCATGAAAAGGGATGCGGTCATGGTATCTTCACAATAACCAATTTGCCAATTTTTGTAATGTTCGACTAAAATTTCAGGGTTCACTGCACTCTGCACTAACGAATGCAATCAGACCACATGTGGAACTACTTAGAACAAGTCCATACTGCAAGAGGATTTACACTCGTGCTCTGCTGAAGAAGTGACAAACTGATGACAATTTTCAGCTTGTAACAAGAAAGATTGTTATCTTGTGCTGTTTTCCAATTTCAAAGGCATAAAGATGATCATAACATGTAGATCTGTATAAATAGTGTTCTTTGGTCATGTACTTCTACTTGTACCTGTAATTGATGCACTGCTGGTGCCTTGCGCTGCATAAACCATCCATGATGGAATAAGTTCAATTGAACAAGTCATTGAATAGACTATGTCAGCTGTAAATTCTTTTTGTTGACAGTTCAGATTGTTGACGCTTGCACAAACATTGATGCAGTTGCTTCCAGTTCACCATACTGCATTGCATTGGGGAATTGTAGTACTTATATGTCAAACTCAGAATTTTCAGTTCACGGTATAAATATTTCAGAATGACAAGATACCACTATGCAGAACAGCAGAAGAATAGAAGTGTGTTAATTAAAGCACTGTGGAAACTTTATTGTATGAACTTGCAAAACTAGCATGTCAAGAATTGAAGTCGTGCATGTGGTGGAGCTTGTGATCAAGGGTTTTTCATTATTCTTGCATCATTTTACACATTTAGGACAGTAACGCCACATATTGAGCAGAATCTCTAGCAAGGACTTGATTCCTCCTCTCCTTCTTGTTCACAGTCCGGTGGAACCAGATGTGGCCTTCCCTCGATTCTGCCTTTGTGGGAACCCAAAGGACCTTGTTCCAGCCGCCCCACCCCTATCTATTTCATTCGATCATTTTAATAGATTCTTGATCCCTGTTGCATCAAACATGCTCCATCCATGGCGCTAAAAATCAGTGATAGTCATCCTCTCAGAGACGTGACTCATACATATTATTTCGGGGCCTATAAGGCTTTAGCCACAGGGTACTTGCGCCATCACACATGATGATCTAAATAGTAACAAATGATGATCTAAATCTGAGTTGTACTATGTAATCGCAAAGCAAAATGATGATTTAAACATGGCCATCTAGGAAGTACATAGATTCCATCTATAACACGGTGACAAATAACGATTTAAACACCTCAATAGGGGAAGTACATACATTCCATCAATAACAGAGTATGCAAAAGCATCCATGAACAAACAATTCAGATGCTTCAATCAGCAAGTTTCGGTGCCGACGAACGACTGCTTTTGATCTTTATCTCCAGTGATGATTTTGCAGCTGAACGAAGCAGCTTGATCAGTTCTTGGAGGATCGGGTCCGGTCTGCGGCAGATGATTGTGACATTGTTGAGGTAGGCACCTCTGAACAATCTTTCTGGGGGAAAAATTGTTGGTTCATAGTCCCTATACCAGGGCCTTACCTGAGGTCACAATAATGGCGAGAGGTATCAATGCACTATTTCTTGGTAGAAAATGAAATAAGATACTTAGAATGGAGTATATCATCTGTGATTTTTAGTAGTCTTGACTACTTACATTTCTCAAACTCACGTCCAGCTTCTCTAGCAATGGAGCATGTTGCAGGAACCATGCTACAGGGTATAAGTCAGGCATGGACCATTCATCAAGAGTTAGGCAGGTCAAGTTGCTGAAGAGTTGGCTCCACTGTAATTCAGTCTCAAGTACGCAAATCTGCGATCACTCAAAGAAAACAGAAAAGGAACATCATTACAATATACTCCAGCCGTTTTCAATTGTTGAGACCATTAACTTTTTGAGTTACGTTTTACCTTTTGACTTATTCAAAATATTAGCTCAAATATACAAAAATATATTTATGCTTCAATTTTATTTAGTAATAAAACAATTCATAACAAGATATATGGTAATTTAAAATATTTTGAATAAAACGAATGGTCAAACGTAACAAAAAAATTCAACGGCGTCAACAATTTAAAAACAGAGGGAGTAGTTTCTACTTTGATCGCAAAAGAACTTATATAGAATCCATTTCTCATTTTCTATCGATACAATCCAATTCTATTGTCCTAGCAGTACAGCAAATTTCATTTGGCAGCGTACAATTTCATTGAATCACACAAATGTTATGAAAGGAACATTTATTTTAATGACCAAAATATGCATGCATATCCGCAACATATAGTGAATATTTCATCAGGGAATTGAATATACAACACAAGACCAGGTGGGTATTGAAGTATCCATACCTCTCTTATTATAGGTGCATTAACTCTATGCTTTTAGCATGAGAAAGGCTTCGAAGTATAGTGTATTCATAGTCAGCCTCCATGATTTCCCAAGTTGAATCATATGGATCCACGATGTTGAAATGCAGAACAACTGATGCTTCTGCTAGTGATGGCAGTTTTGCCAGTGAAACAACTCCATTCCCAGAATGTATAAAGCTCAACGAAGTTAACTTTGGAGCACGTATCAACATATCTCCAGGAGTAGTACAGTATTCAATGCACAAACTCGTCAAAGAACTTGATGAAATCTGAAAAGTTTCGAGGTAGCTTTCTTCCAACTTCAGAATCTGGAGCTTTGAGCAATGATCTTTGAGCTGGCTGAGGTGTATTGCAGCTAGAGAAACATTGCTAAGAGCTAAACTTTTTAGGTGGATCGAACTGAAGTTCGTAATTCCTGTATCAAGGTCGAAAGCTCCAATCTCCTCTTCTGTATTAGAAAATTCAAGTGACTCAACATTGTGATCTATTGCATAACGGATCCAAGAGCTTGCTTCTTCAGATGGCGGAGAGTAAAGGCTGAATACTTTGAGTGGAGCTTCGTCAGGTCTCTCCAACAGGTCAGATGTAAAGTTGACGAACATTTCATCATCGTCGTCAAATCTTCTGTGATGTCGGTGCGAAGGCATGGCACGGATTTCCAAACATCACGCCACTGTGGGGAACCAATACTTGTGCGGACAACTTCTGGTGCTGGCAAGAAGGACAAAATATCCTGAAGTAGACAATCAGGAAGGTTACTGATTCTATCAGTCGTCGGAGACTTCATACGACTAGAGGAACCTTGATCCGTGAACTGATGATGGCCTGCATAGAAGACATACTTCACGTGTTTATTAAGAGAAATGAATTAATGAACATTTAACGGGCAGACAACAGACATGTCAAAAATCAGTGGCACAAAAAGGAAATATTTTTGTCAAAAGGAATGTTTACTAAGATACGTGCAACAGGTATTTTCTTACCAGATGATGCCTCAGTAGATTGGCTCTTCAGAACAAGTTTTTCGTTTTTTGAATTAGGCACCATTTTTGTCTTCCTTGGATAGTCCTCCTGCTCAGTAATTTGTAAAAAAATAAGTACCCCCTTGGAATGTGCCATTATCTATTAAGATTCCATAGAAGAAGAATTAAAAGGTTTGTTCAAAGAGTACCAACACATAGATAATTTATACATAGCCAATGACTAAATTCTTGAACAGAAAAGTGTGAGAAGACAAAATAAAGTGAACTATTCTAGCTAATGGGTTGTGTTATAACAATCGCAAAGCTTTGAGGCATCAGTATATTTTTTATGCACTCTATTAAAGAAGAAAGGAACTATGAAAGAAAAATAAATCATTGGCCTATCAATTATCTATCAAGCAATGACATCGACGGTTCGTTGTCCCCCCTCCTCCCGACGAAATGAATAGACCTTGCAGCACCATATCACTGTATTATGTTCAGTGAAATGGTGTCCGCGAACTGCTCAATGCTATAGCCGTCCAACAACGTCATCATTGCTATTGTCGGAAGCACATACCAATCATCACTTCCCCCATTTGTAGAGATATGACACACAGCTCAATGGGACGAAATGAAGACTACTCAACCAATCTTGTAAACATATGGTCAAGCTTTAACTAGAAATTTCTCACTATCAGAGACATTATGATTTATTCCTTTTCTTGGGACATTCATTTCTGTGCCCTTTGAATACTTCAAAGTACCGGGAAATTCCATAGGTGTGTCGATGACAAGGTAGGATCTGCCCGACTCACGAAGAGTGGCATTTCTAGAATTCCAAAATTTAACAATGTCATGAAAGGA
Organism: Eragrostis nindensis; assembly: GCA_012490785.1. Taxonomy (NCBI): domain Eukaryota; kingdom Viridiplantae; phylum Streptophyta; class Magnoliopsida; order Poales; family Poaceae; genus Eragrostis; species Eragrostis nindensis. The sequence continues at coordinate 356,967 of JAAXCT010000594.1, forward strand.
TTTATTCCTTTCTCTTTCTTTTATCTCAAATGCACCAGTTGACTAGTCACAAGTTTTGTAAATCCTTAAACATTCCTTCTATTTCTCTCTACTTGCACAATGTTCAATAAAGAGGTAAATCAAGTAAATTCTGAACCAATGGCACGATCGAGGGACAATTGGCACGTGAAAAAGATGTTCCTTACCATTAGTCTACGGGCATGTTGTCAAGCCGCATGATGCCCGGGATGGAGCTCAAACTAGCGCTGTGAGGAGAGGGGAGAGCGGTGGAGGTAAGCGCACCCGACGGATCTGGAAGAAGCCCGAAGCCCACCACGCCTCAACGCGGTAGCACTGGATTCGCACCACACCACCCCAGATCCGCCTTGGAGAAGTACCAGGAGGCGAAGGGGAAAGGGGCGGGCAGCAAGTTGGTGAGGATCTGAGAAAGTGAAGTGTGGGTAGGATCGAGGAGAAACGGAAGGGGAGGGCAACTGATGGGGAAGGCAAAAGAGATGGATGGGGCAGGTAGGGTTCGGTTAGTTTTTACATCGCTTTCATGGGCCCCTTTCAAATTTGGGCTGCATAGTAAAATTGGAAGAGAGTTTGGCCTCTTTCAATTTGGACAGGCCTATAACTTTTTCAACAAATCAAGGCACTCTTGTGAAGTAAGATGCAAATAAATTTATACTATATATATCTTTAGATACTCCTTTGTATATTAATACACTGCCATTGCCAGTCCCAAGCCCGGATGAGAAAAGTGGAGGGGGTTGTGTTAGGCTTGGCAAGCCAACAACCATTTTTTAGCCAATCTTATGGAGATGAAACAACAAAGAAACTCGTTGAGGCATAACCCTCTTAGCGACGCGCCATATCAGAACCCGGGTATGGTGTTAAATGGGCAAGGGCTGGGCCATCACCTCTTATGTGACGCGTTGTATCTTGATTCGGATACGATGATAAGTGATAAAGGATCGGATCGTCGCATCTCGCATCCTTAGTGGCGCGCTACATCGGCGCCCGGGTGTAGTGAAAATGAGCAAGGGTCTTTGCACCTGTCTGGACGGGTGTCAAGGGTAAGGAAGCTAGCAGAGCCGCGTAGGCTTCGTTTAGGTAGCTGGAACATAGAGTCCTTAACTGGTAAGTTACGAGAAATAGAAGTGTACCAATTGGCGAGAAGGTCTTCATAGGAGGAGATCTCAATGGCCATGTAGGTACATCTAACGCGACCTTCGAGGGTGTGCATGGGGGCTTCGTCTTTGGTACCAGGAATCAAGAAGGAGAGGAGATCCTGAACTTTGCCCTAGCCTATAACATGTTTGTAGCAAACACCTTCTTCCAGAAGAGAGAATCCCATCTAGTGACGTTTAGTAGTGGCCACCACACTAGCCAGATCGATTTTGTCCTCTCAAGAAGAGAAGACATACATGCTTGCTTAGATTGCAAGATGATACCTGGAGAGTGTGTTATCCCTCAGCATAAGCTAGTGGTAGCTGACTTCCGTTTTACAATTCGTCTCCAACAGAGTAAGCATGCCAAAGTCACTAGAACAAAGTGATGGAAGCTTAAAGGAGATGCGGCACAAACCTTCAAGGAGAGGGTTGAAGGGCCCTTGGGCGGAAGAAGGTGACGCAAACACCATGTAGTTGAAGATGGTGACTTGCATTCAGAGAGTTTGGGACGACAGAGGAAACAGAAAGGAAGCTAAAGATACTTAGTGGTGGAATGAGGATGTGAAGAAGGCTATAGTGGAGAAGAAAGAATGCTACAAACGTCTATACAGGGATAAGACTGCAGACAATATAGAAGTACAAGGTAGCAAAGAAGACTGCAAAGCAAGCTGTCAGTAAAGCCCGAGGGCGAGCCTACGAGGGTCTGCTATGCTATATGAAGCAGAATGTTAGCCAACTAAAAGACGGCATATTCAGCCACTAAGTGTAGCAGAGATGCGTATGTTGCGATAGATATGTGCCACACAAGAAGGGATCGAGTCCGAAATGATGACATACATGAGAGATTAGGGGTGGCACCAATTGAGAAAAAGGTTGTACAACATCGCTTGAGAAGGTTTGGGCATGTGCAACGAAGACTGGAGGAGGCGCCTTTACGTAGTAGGATAATACAACGTCCCAGAAAATATGAAGAGAAGTAGAGGTCGACCAACTTTGACATGGGCAGAATTGGTGAAGAGAGACCTGAAAGACTGGAGTATTGCTGAGGAGCTAGCCTTGGATAGGAGAGAGTGGGAGCAAGCAATCCACGTGCCGAAACTTTGATTTCTCCTTTTTTTAACCTTTTTAAAATCCTTTTTAATACTTTTTTCACTCTCTTCTTTCTCCTTTCCCTGTTTTGCCCTTTCTTTTTTGTTGGTTTGCATATGTTGTTGTACCTTTTTCACTCTCTACTTTCTCTTTTCTTTCTGTTTTTCCCGATTTTGCCCTTTCTTTTTTGGTTGGTTTGCATCTCTTGGTTTTGTCTCTCGTGTTGGTTCCTACAGTTTTCATCTCTAGCCTACCCTAACTTGCTTGGGATAAAAAGTCTTTGTTATTGTTGTTGTTGTTGTTGTACTGTTTTGTATATTAATATATTATAGCAAAGTAAGAGTTTCCCCTACTGTATTTCCAAAAAAACCATGTACTAGACTATATAAATGTTAATTGTTTCATAGGATATGAGTTTCAATAAATTTTGAATTTATTTGTTATTTACTTAGCTAAAATGAATTTTTGTGTGCTTACTGAAATAGTCTATTGTTTTTATTTCTCAGCGCACGTGAGAAATTTTAAGCTCAAATTTTGCTTGATGACAACTCTCGACAACCTATGTTTAAAAAATATGAAATATTTTTCATACTATTTACATAGTTAAATTGCAATCCGTTTTACACCCTAAAAGAAGAGACAAACTTGTAGGACAAGAACCATCGTTTTGTTTATGGTGTGCTACGGGCAAAGTGAATTATTCTTCTAGTCTAGTTTAAATTTCTCATAATCCAGCCAAGTCATACACTCCATCGTCGCGTCCTCCTTGGTTTGCCTGTACTGCATCGCCCCGGACACAACGCCCGTTGCCTTCTTACATTCTCCTTTGGTGCCGTGGAACACGCTCCCCTGAGATACCTCACATCCACGGCGATATACACGATTGTGGGCTAGGTTGAAGCAAGAGAAGCGCTCTTGTTCAACTGCTGCCACCCATGCGTCATCTTCATCCTGACACGACAATCATGGCGGCCGGGCCATATTGTTCTTGAGGCTTTGCAGTCGCCATTTCTTCCTCTCAGTGCCCTCCCGGCGGCCGGACCGGCTCTTCATTGATGCCTCAGATTCATACGCTAGCCGCGACGATGGTGAGGAGTAGGAGGAAGCAGGAGCGCTCGACACAGGAAAGATCATGGCTGTCCCGCGATCTGATTATATGGAGAGATTCCTCGCAAGTGCAGGAGTGATTAGATAACCTGATCTCATCTGCAAACAAGAGATCTATTGATTAGCATCAGCATTTGACCAGACCGCGATATCTAATCGGATGAACGAAAAATTAAATTACCTAGGCCTCACTCGCGCGAGAGCCTTGCAGGAAGCATCGTCCGACATGTTCACATGAAAAGCGTGAGATGTCTCATCTAACTGCACTGATGTAGGAACAAATTAAACGCACAAAATATTTTGGATCTTAATTTATAACGTGTAGTTTTTTACAATTAAAAAAATAGACTTGTTTCATTGAACAATATTGCTTCTCCCTCTGCTTCATTTTCCCATCAGATTCTGTAGTTAGAAAAACTACTTTCGGATGCACCACACGTTGTCTTATGTTTTTAATACAGGTGTACACCATTGTTTGCCTAAAAATCTGAATTGCTATTGCCATGTTCTAGCACAAGAATAAGCAGTCAAGGCCTAAAATACTTCTTTCATTTACATCACCGGAAACCTTTTAACCAGCCCGTAGAACCCTTCTAGTTCCTGCTGGTCGGATAAAAACTTGCTCCACCCCTGGTTCCTCTGTCGTACCCAATGAAATTTACAGTTGAAAAAAAAGATAATAGCATCATCTCAAATCCATCAACATCGAAATAATATGTGTTCATGGTCCCTTGGTATGTTTCTCCAAAAGGAATATATGTATATATATAAACAGCAACGATTAAGGAGCGATGCAACTAACCAAAAAATGGACTGCCCAGCTGCACGTGTCGGTCAATCTGATGGGATGGAGATATTCCTCGCCAGTTCCATCTGAAACTTAGCATCAGCATTTTCCAGAACAAGGTACTATTTGGATGAACAAAAAATATAATTACTTTCCCCTTACACGCCAGAGCCTTGTTGAAAGCATCGTCCAGCATCTTCACAAGAATAGCCCGTGCAGTCTCATCTAAGTGCACAGATGTAGGAACAAATTAAACTTGCAGTCCATTGGGACCTAATTTCTAACGTAGTTTTTTACTACTTAAAAAAAGGTGCAGGTGCAGGTGTCGGACGATCTGATGGGATGGATATATTCCTCGCCAGTTCCATCTGAATCATAGCATCAGCATTTGACAAGAATAAGGTACTAGTCGGATGATAGTTAAGTGTGTTGTAAAATTAACTGTGCCAAAAAAAATTACCTTGGGCTGCTTCGCAAGAGACTTGTGGGAATCATCATGCAAGATCTTCAACAGAATTATTGGCCGTGATGTCTGACCTAACTGCACAGCTGTAGGAAAAAATTAAACTTGCAGTCTATTGGGGCCTAATTTCTAACATTTTTTACAACTTAAAAATTGGATTTCTGACATTGAAAAATAATGCTTCTCCCTCCGCTTCACTTTTCCCCCTCAAACATTGCCATACGATTTTCTAAATAGAGAAACTATTTTCAGATGCATGGCGCCTGGTCTTCAGTTTATAATACATGTCTACACCATTGTTTACTTGAAAATCTGAATTATGATTGATATGTTATAGCACAAGAATTAGCAGGCAAGGTTTAAAATCAGTCTTACATTCTCATTGCTGACACCTGTTAACTGTGTCCAACTTTGCAACCTCTGTCACCCCCATTAAAAAATACAGTTAATAAAGAAAGATAATGGCATTATCACACATCTGTTTATATCAAAACAGATGTGTTCTTGGTCCCTAGCTACATTTACCCAAAAGGAAAAATGTAGAAAATGTAAAGGCAACAATGATCAAGGAGCGATCAAGAACTAACTGTGGCTATGAGATGGGGAAAGAGGAGGGCCATTCTCGCTAGCCTGCTGGAGGCTGAGGGTAGGTGCAGCAATGTGATACTCAGGTTGTCACTCAAAAATGGAAATGGTGATGTGCGAGATATTGCAGCATGCAATTACTGACCATTGTTCATTTATTTCTTGGATTGCATGAAGAGCCACAGAGGGAGCTCGAACTCCATCCACGGCTTATATGCATCCAAGAGGACCTGAAGACGTCCAAGAATCAACTGGCCATCACTTTGGGAGAGGGACACTAGCTTGTTGAGGAACTGAAGGAGACCAAGATGGTGGCCGGTGACTTGAGCGAGAAAGTTCGTCTTAAGCTCATGGCGAAGAAGTGGGCTCAGGAGGACGAGGTTAAGAAGGCAGGAAGCATTATGCACAGTGGTGAGAGGAGAAGTGGAAGCAAATTGCAGCCTTGGAGGCACTCATCAACATAGCAAACGAGTTGGAGATGGCAAACAAGGTCAAGGAGGAGGTTGTTCACTTGAAGAAATTTCTTGATTTCGGTGCACCAAGCCAAGATAGTAAACACCATAAAACTAAGATTTTTGTTAAGAATTCAGAGTCTAAGGTTTCTAATCTTATAGGAAGATTTAAGGAGGCAAAAATCATCAAGGGGAGGTTGGCTGATGCAGAAAAAAATTGATTGAGGCAATAAATTCTTGGCCATCTTCAGGTCCTCCTGGACACAAATACGCCATGTATGGAGTTTGAGGTCCCTGTGTGGCTGCTCTTGCAATCCCGGAAACCAATGAAGAGTGATAAGTTATAACGTGCTGCAAGATCTCGCACATTAGTGGCGGTGAGTCACCATTTCCATTTTTTCAGGGACAAAACCCGAGTAAAACACTCTGCACTCACATTAGGAGGAATGGAGTCCGTTTGGACACACCCTAGCCGTGCGTGGAGTTCGAGCACCACCCAGCCGCCTTCACCAATTGGGGCAGAAGGGGCACAGCAACGCCGCTTGGGTTCGGCGGAACGATCACCTTGATGACCATCTTCTGGCTGGACCGACAATTGGTGATGACCAAGGAGATGAAGTACACGGATCCAGAACGGTCAAGAATCACCATTGGTGAAGTAGTCCACGGCGACTATCACCATGTAGTTATTGTACTCGTCCTTCATCACCACCATCAATGCGCTCTGGGGAGGGTTTAGGGTTGTACCTGAAGTCTTCATCACATTACATCATCAGTAATCAAATTCATGCAACAATTCCGGCATGACTAGGGCCAATGGACTAAGCGTCTTAACCGCCCATATATTTCTATACTAGCAAGAACCCATGCATATTTGCAAACACCCATGTATAATATGGCCACGAAAAATAGTGGCAGTAACCTGAAATTTTAGATGAAAACTAGGGCCACGGCCCTATTGGCCCTAGTTGGAAATCCTCCCCTAAGCAAGGTTGACGATTATCAATTGTACAATGAGAGATAACTGAATCTTACAGACGGAGTTCAATAGGGGAAGTACGTACACCCCATCAATAACATTTGTGAACAAACAAATCAAATGCTTCAATCAGCTAGTTTCGGTGCCGCAGTACTACTGCTTTTGATCTTTATCTCCAGTGATGATTTTGCAGCTGAACGAAGCAGCATTATCAGTTCTTGGAGAATCGGGTCTGGTCTGCGGCAGATGATTGTGACATTGTTGAGGCAGGCAGCTCTGAACAATCTTTCTGGGGGGAAAATTGTTGGTTCATAGTCCCTATACCAGGGCCTGACCTGAGGTCACAATAATGGCAAGACGTATCAGTGCACTATTTCTTGGTAGAATGTTAAATCTGATAATTTTTTTACCTCAAATTAAATCTGATACTCCCTCCGTCCCAGTTTACTTGGCATTCTAGCCATGTTTCTGGATGTCCAGGTTCATAGAATGTCTATGAATCTGGACATATGCTTTGTCCAGATTCATAGCATCTTCTTTGAACCAGGCATATAGCCAGAATGCCAAGTATCAGGGACAGAGGGAGTATTTAGAATGGAGTATATTATCTATGATTTTTAGTAGTCTTGACTGCTTACATCTCTCAAACTCACGACCAGCTTCTCTAGCAAAGGAGCATGTTGGAGGAACCATGCTACAGAGTACAAGTCAGGAAGGCACCATTCATCAAGGGTTAAGCAGGTCAAGTTGCTGAAGAGTTGGCCCCTCTGTAATTCAGTCTCAAGAACCCAAATCTGCGATCACTCGTAGAAAACAGAAAAGCTAACATCATTACAATATACTCCAGCCGTTTTTCAATTGTTGAGACCGTTAACTTTTTGAGTTACGTTTTACCTTTTGTCTTATTCAAAATATTAGCTCAAATATACAAAAATATATGTTATGCTTCAATTTTATTTAGTAATAAAATAATTCATAACAAGATATATGGTAATTTAAAATATTTTGAATAAAACGAATGGTCAAACATAACAAAAAAATTCAACGGCGTCAACAATTTAAAAACAGAGGGAGTAGTTTCTACTTTGATCGCAAAAGAACTTATATAGAATCCATTTCTCATTTTTCTATCGATACAATCCAATTCTATTGTCCTAGCAGTACAGCAAATTTCATTTGGCAGCGTACAATTTCATTGAATCTCCACAAATGTTATGAAAGGAACATTTATTTTAATGACCAAAATATGCATGCATATCCACAACATATAGTGAATATTTCATCAGGGAATTGAATATACAACACAAGACCAGGCGGGTATTGAAGTATCCATACCTCTCTTATTATAGGTGCATTAAGCTCTATGCTTTTAGCATGAGAAAGGCTTCGAAGTATAGTGTATTCATAGTCATCCTCCACGATTTCCCAAGTTGAATCATATGGATCCACAATGTTGAAATGCAGAACAACTGATGCTTCTGCTAGTGATGGCAGTTTTGCCAGTGAAACAACTCCATTCCCAGAATGTATAAAGCTCAACGAAGTTAACTTTGGAGCACGTATCAACATATCTCCAGGAGTAGTACAGTATTCAATGCACAAACTCGTCAAAGAACTTGATGAAATCTGAAAAGTTTCGAGGTAGCTTTCTTCCAACTTCAGAATCTGGAGCTTTGGGCAATGATCTTTGAGCTGGCTGAGGTGTATTGCAGCTAAAGAAACATTGCTAAGAGCTAAACTTTTTAGGTGGATCGAACTGAAGTTCGTAATTCCTGTATCAAGGTCGAAAGCTCCAATCTCCTCTTCTGTATTAGAAAATTCAAGTGACTCAACATTGTGATCTATTGCATAACGGATCCAAGAGCTTGCTTCTTCAGATGGCGGAGAGTAAAGGCTGAATACTTTGAGTGGAGCTTCGTCAGCTCGGCTCTCCAACAGGTCAGATACAAAGTTGACGAACATTTCATCATCGTCGTCAAAATATTCCGTGATGTCGGCGCGAAGGCATGGCACGGATTTCCAAACATCACGCCACTGTGGGGAAACAATACTTGTGCGGACAACTTCTGGTGCTGGCAAGAAGGACAAAATATCCTGAAGTAGACCATCAGGAAGGTTACTGATTCTATCAGTCGTCGGAGACTTCATACGACTAGAGGAACCTTGATCCGTGAACTGATGATGGCCTGCATAGAACATTAGACATACTTCACGTGTTTATTAAGAGAAATGAATTAATGAACATTTAACGGGCAGACAACAGACATGTCAAAAATCAGTGGCACAAAAGGTAATATTTTTGTCAAAAGGAATGTTTACTAAGATATGTACAACAGGTATTTTCTTACCAGATGATGCCTCAGTAGATTGGCTCTTCAGAACAAGTTTTTCGTTTTTTGAATCAGGCACCATTTTTGTCTTCCTTGGATAGTCCTCCTGCTCAGTAATTTGTAAAAAAATAAGTACCCCCTTGGAATGTGCCATTATCTATTAAGATTCCATAGAAGAAGAATTAAAAGGTTTGTTCAAAGAGTACCAACACATAGATAATTTATACATAGCCAATGACTAAATTCTTGAACAGAAAAGTGTGAGAAGACAAAATAAAGTGAACTATTCTAGCTAATGGGTTGTGTTATAACAATCGCAAAGCTTTGAGGCATCAGTATATTTTTTATGCACTCTATTAAAGAAGAAAGGAACTATGAAAGAAAATAAATCATTGGCGTATCAATTATCTATCAAGCAATGCCTTTCAAAAAAAAATTATCTATCAAGCAATGACATCGACGGTTCGTACGAAATGAATAGACCTTGCAGCACCATATCACTGTATTATGTTCAGTGAAATGGTGTCTGTGAACTGCTCAATACTATAGCCGTCCAACAACGTCATCATTGCTATTGTCGGAAGCACATACCAATCATCACTTCCCCCATTTGTAGAGATATGACACACAGCTCAATGGGACGAAATGAAGACTACTCAACCAATCTTGTAAATATATCGTCAAGCTTTAACTAGGAATTTCTCACTATCAGAGACATTATGATTTATTCCTTTTCTTGGGACATTCATTTCTGTGCCCTTTGAATACTTCAAAGTACCGGGAAATTCCATAGGTGTGTCGATGATAAGGTAGGATCTGCCCGACTCATGAAGAATGGCATTTCTAGAATTCCAAAATTTAACAATGTCATGAAAGGATTTATTCCTTTCTCTTTCTTTTATCTCAAATGCACCAGTTGACTATCGTCACAAGTTTTGTAAATCCTTAAACATTCCTTCTATTTCTCTCTACTTGTACAATGTTCAATAAAGAGGTAAATCAAATAAATTCTGAACCAACGGCACGACCGAGGGATAATTGGCACGTGAAAAAGATGTTCCTTACCATTAGTCTGCGGGCATGTTGTCAAGCCGCATGATGCCTGGGATGGAGCTCAAACTAGCGCTGCGAGGAGAGGGGAGAGCGGTGGAGGTAAGCGCACCCGACGGATCTGGAAGAAGCCCGAAGCCCACCACGCCTCAACGCGGTAGCACTGGATTCGCACCACACCACCCCAGATTCGCCTTGGAGCAGTACAAGGAGGCGAAGGGGAATGGGGCGGGCAGCAAGTTGGTGTGGATCTGAGAAAGGGAAGTGTGGGTAGGATCGAGGAGAAACGGAAGGGGAGGGCGACTGATGGGGAAGGGAAAAGAGATGGACGGGGCAGGTAGGGTTCGGTTAGTTTTATACAGCGGTTTCATGGGCCCCTTTCAAATTTGGGCTGCATAGTAAAATTGGAAGAGAGTTTGGCCTCTTTCAATTTGGACAGGCCTATAACTTTTTCAACAAATCAAGGCACTCTTGTGAAGTAAGATGCAAATAAATTTATACTATATATAACTTTAGATACTGCTTTGTATATTAATAACACTGCCATTGCCGGTCCCAAGTCCGGATGAGAAAAGTGGAGGGGGTTGTGTTAGGCTTGGCAAGCCAACAACTATTTTTTAGCCAATCTTATGGAGATGAAACAACAAATAAACCCGTTGAGGCATAACCCTCTTAGCGACACGCCATATCAGAACCTGGGTATAGTGTTAAATTGGCAAGGGCTGCCGTCACCTCTCATGTGACGCGTTGTATCTTGATTCGGATACGATGATAAGTGAGAAAGGATCGGGTCGTCGTATCCTTAGTGGCGCGCTACATCGGCGCCCGGGTGTAGTGAAAAATGAGCAAGGGTCTTCGCACCTCTCTGGACGGGTGGGAAGGGTAAGGAAGCTAGCCGAGCCGCTTAGGCTTTGTTTAGGTAGCTGGAACGTAGGATCCTTAACCGGTAAGTTACGAAACCAAGTGGAAAGGGCAGAAGGCCAAGGAGGTAGAAGGTACAGGCTTCAAGTTGTGGTACACAGGGGCAGCTGCAAACAAGAATGGAGTCGGTGTGTTGATCGACAAGAGCCTTAAGGATGGGGCGGTAGACGTCAAGAGACTAGGGGTTAGAATTATCCTAGTCAAGCTGGTCATTGGGGATTTAGTTCTCAATGTTATCAGCGCGTATGCCCCTCAAGTAGGCCATAACGAGAACTCCAAAAGGGAGTTTTGGGAAGGCCTAGAGGACATAGTTAGAAGTGTACCAATTGGCGAGAAGGTCTTCATAGGAGGAGATCTAACGCGAGCTTCGAGGGTGTGTATGGGGGCTTCGTCTTTGGTACCAAGAATCAAGAAGGAGAGGAGATCCTGAACTTTGCCCTAGCCTATAACATGTTTGTAGCAAACACCTTCTTCCAGAAGAGAGAATCCCACCTAGTGACGTTTAGTAGTGGCCACCACACTAGCCAGATCGATTTTGTCCTCTCTAGAAGAGAAGACATACATGCTTGCTTAGATTGCAAGATGATACCTGGAGAGTGTGTTGTCCCTCAGCATAAGCTAATGGTAGCTGACTTCCGTTTTAGAATTCGTCTCCAACGGAGTAAGCATGCCAAAGTCACTAGAACAGAGTGATGGAAGCTTAAAGGAGATGCGGCACAAACCTTCAAGGAGAGGGTCAGTAAGGAGGGCCCTTGGGCGGAAGAAGGGGACGCAAACACCATGTGGTTGAAGATGGCGACTTGCATTCGGAGAGTTTGGGATGACCAGAGGAAATAGAAAGGAAGCTAAAGATACTTAGTGGTGGAATGAGGATGTGAAGAAGGCTATAGAGGAGAAGAAAGAATGCTACAAATGTCTATACAGGTATAAGACTGCAGACAATATAGAGAAGTACAAGGTAGCAAAGAAGATTGCAAAGCAAGCTGTCAGTAAAGCCCGGGGCGAGCCTACGAGGGCCTTTACCAGCGATGGGACACAAAGGAGGGGGAGAAGTGTATCTATAAGATGGCCAAGATCCGTGAGAAGAAGACGAGGGATATCAACCAAGTCAAGTGCATCAAGGATGAAGCGGATCAACTCTTAGTGAAGGATGAGGAGATCAAGAACAGATGGAGAGAATACTTTGACAAACTATTCAATGGGGAGAAGGAGAGCCCTGCCTTAGAGTTGGATGAGTCCTTCGATGATAACAATAGAAGTTTCGTATGAAGGATCCAATAGTATGAGGTAAAGGAGGCGTTAAAAAGGATGAAGGTAGGTAAGGCATAGGGCTCCGATAGTATCCCCATTGAGTTTTGGAGATGTCTCGGAGACATAGCGATAGTATGGCTCACTAAGCTCTTCAACCTTATCTTTCGGACAAACAAAATGCCCGAAGAGTGGAGGCGCAGTACATTAGTACCAATTTTCAAGAAGAAAGAAAATATTCAAAGTTGTACTAATTACCGTGGAATTAAGCTGATGGGCCATACAATGAAGCTATGAGAGAGAGTCATCGAGCACCGCTTGAGGAAGATGATGAGTGTGACAAAAAATCAGTTTGGTTTCATGCCCGGAAGGTCAACTATGGAAGCAATTTTCCTCTTAAGGCAACTGATGGAAAGATATAGGGAACAAAAGAAAGACCTACATATGGTCTTTATTGATCTGGAAAAGGCATACGACAAGGTGCCTAGGAATGTCATGTGGTGGGTCTTGGAAAACACAGAGTCTCATCTAAGTACTTTAATCTAATCAAGGATATGTACAATAATGTTGTGACAAGTGTTCGATCAAGTGGTGGGGACACATCTGACTTTCCGATTCATGTTGGACTACACCCAAGGTTGGCTTTGAGCTCTTATCTCTTTGCTCTGGTGATAGATGAGGTGACAAGAGATATACAAGGTGATATCCCTTAGTATATGCTCTTCGCAGATGACGTGGTGCTAGTTGACAATAGCAAGAGTGGTATTGCTGAGAAGTTAGATATGTAGAGGCACACTCTGGAATCCAAAAATTTAGGCTAAGTAAATCTAAAAACAGAGTACAAGAAGTGTAATTTCAGTGCCACGGGGCATGAGGATGGCGATATCAGTCTCGATGGTCAAGTAGTACCTAAGAAAGACACTTTTCGCTACTTGGGATAGATGCTATATAAGGATGGAGATATCGATGAACATGTCAGCCACAGAATTAAACCTGGATGGTTGAAGTGACGTCAAGATGCAGATGTCCTTTGCGACACTAAAGTGCCACAAAAGCTAAAAGGAAAATTCTACAGGACAGCGATCCGACCTGCTATGCTATACGGAGCAGAATGTTGGCCAACTAAAAGACGGCATATTCAGCAACTAAGTGTAGCAGAGATACCTATGTTGTGATGGATATGTGGCCACACAAGAAGGGATCGAGTCCGGAATAACGACATACATGAGAGATTAGGGGTGGCACCAATTGAGGAAAAGATTATACAACATCGTTGAGAAGGTTTGGGCATGTGCAACGAAGACTGGAGGAGGCGCCTTTACGTAGTGGGATAATACAACGTCCTAAAAATATGAAGAGAGGTAGAGATCGACCAACTTTGACATGGGCAGAATTGGTGAAGAGAGACATGAAATACTAGAGTATTGCTGAGGAGCTAGCTTTAGATAGGAGAGAGTGGGAGCAAGCAATCCACGTGTCGGAATCTTGATTTCTCCTTTTTTAACCTTTTTAAAATCCTTTTTAATACTTTTTCACTCTCTTCTTTCTCCTTTTCCTGTTTTGCCCTTTCTTTTTTGTTGGTTTGCATATGTTGTTGTACCTTTTTCACTCTCTACTTTTTCTCTTCTTTCTCTTTTCCCCATTTTGCCCTTTCTTTTTTGGTTGGTTTGCATCTCGCTTTAACATGAACGTGGGGCAGACGGATGAAATTACTGAACTACCCCACGTTCATGTTAAATGGAACTGTTTATCCGGGCAGACTAGGTGGACGCCTGACAATAGTCTCCGGGAAAGGAACCCAGGCTCCATCCAAGCATAACAGAAGAGCTCTCCAAATTAGGGTTCGAAAGAGCACTACCATGTCGAAGTCTATCGCTTGACATTCTGCACAGGATGGTCGGTGGCTCGAGTACGTCCTAGCCTCGGTTAACATGCACATCCTTTCACAACTGTGTTGTGCGCTGGAAGCCCTAATAACCTTCACCTTCAAATAATCCTTTGTTCTACTTGTACAACCGCACCTCGATCCACCGGTGCAAACATTCACCTTCAAATAATCCTTTGCTCACGTCCATTGCTGTCGTGGCATCACTCTGACTACCGTTGCCGCAGTGGGAGAAGAAGCGGTAGTGTTAGTTCCAAGGTTGGGCTTTTGAACTCGATCAGTTTACCAGAGGTACCGTACAACTGTCCAACTCGATCAACATATTGTCTTCCCGTAGTATCAGGCATCCAACTAGTGAGGGAAAGATTAGAACAGCAAGCACACGACTGTTCAGGTGTGCTCTCTAGCTACGCACCCAGCCGACAGCTACTTGCATTAATTCAGCAATTCCTTACCAAAATAGATAAACCCACGCCAGAATTTTATATTCAACAAATACAGAACCTTGTGACACCATTACTAGTTACCCTCTACTCTTTCAGTCATGCATGTGGAACATCTGAGGGGCAAACTTTCGGACTAAGTAGAAATAGCTCCCTCAAACAATCTATTATATATATATTTGATGACGAAAAGGAGCTACCACGTTCGCTCTAAAATGCTAGAAATTCCTACGTTAATCCGAGAAAATAGGAAGAGAAAATTACACACCACTGCCATTATGAAATAATTATTCAGAGAACCCCTAAAAATATTTATAAAATAGCTAAATTCGAAATAATAAAAAATAATCAAAAATATCCTTCGCGTCTGTTTCTAAATACCTACCATGCCATTATGAGTAAAAAAGCTAAATTCGGAATAATAAAAAATAATTAAAACTACCCTTCACACCTGGTTCTAAATTACCCTCCATGCCATTACAAGTCCAACAAAAAACAAAATTCGGATTATACAAAATAGCTAAAAATATCCCTAATTCTTATTTTTAATTTACCAACCATACCATTATGAACCCAAAATAGCTAAAGTTTGGAATAATAAAAATATCCAATAAACACTTCATCCCGATTTCTAAATACACCGTTATCAAAATACATAGTAACATTCTAGCTAGCATGGCACATTATCTTATTTTTAGCATGGCGCATTTCCTTCGAAAGATTTGTTGGTAGCAACCATGACATATGTAGTTGTTTAGCATGCCACGTTTGAACCGACCTCACTTCTAAAATAAAATCAAATACATTGTTAGATAAAACAATAAATGATGATTCGTCTCACATTCAAATTGAGGGACAGTGATAAATTATCCATCTATTTCTACTATTTTATAAATATAGAGTATAAAATAAATAATAATAATAAACTATATTAAACTAATGTAATAATATAAAAATAATTTAAATAGTATAGTAAGTCTTGCCGCGCAAATGCGCGGGCAGCCATACTAGTTCAATTTGATGCAATATATACACTCCATTGAGATTTGTTTGGTCTTTTTTATGTGTCAGCCTACAAGAGGAATTTCAAGCTCAAATTTGGCATGGTGACAACTTTTGACAACCCATGTTAAAAAAAAATATGACATATTTTTCATAATACAATTTATACATAGTTAAATTGCGATTACCCTTTTACACCCAAAAAGACAAACTTGTAGGCCAAGAACGACAGTGGGGAGTAGGAGGAAGCAGGAGCGCTCAACGCCGACAACACCGTTGGTGTCCCGCGATCTGATTGGATGGAGAGATTCCTCGCCAGTGCAGGAGGCATTAGAGAACCCGATATCATCTGAAAACAAGCGATCTAATGATTAGCATCAACATTTGACCAGACCGTGCATGGTACTAATCGGATGAACGAAAAATTATATTACCTTTGGCCTCACTCTGGCAGGAAGCATCATCGGGCATCTTCATTAGAAAAGCCTGATATCTCTCATCTAACTGCACGGATGTAGGAACAAATTATTTGCTCTAAAAAAATGTAGGAGCAAATTAAACTCACGATCCTATGGGTCTTAATTTCTAGCATACATAGTTTTTTTCACAATTTAAAAAAAAATAAGAAGTCTGAAATTGAAAAATATTGCTTCTCCCCCAGCTTTCATTTCCACCACACGTTGTCTTCTGTTTTTATACATCTTTACACCATTGTTTGCCTAAAAATCTGAATTACTATTGCCATGTTCTAGCACAAGAATAAGCAGTCATGGCTTAAAATAATTATTACATTTTCATCGCTGGGAAACCTGTTAACTGGCCCGTAGAGCCTTTCTAGTTCCTTCTGATCAGATAAACTTGCTCGACCCCTGGTTCCTCTATCATCACATTGAAATTTACCGTTAAAAAATGAAACATAATAGTATGGGGAGCATACAAATTTCCAAGCTGAAGATGTGTAACCGTATGGGGAGAAATGTCTGAACTCCTTGCCTGCCAAATTTGCATGCAGTTGTCATGCAAACTGGAGTATGTGATATAATCTGCTCTCTCCAGAATTCTAAGGTAAGAACCTGAAGAAAAAGGAAACCGACCCAGAATCTCTACAGGGACCAATTTCTCACTTTTTTTAAACTATGTTAAATTAGTTTCGCTTCACCCCACTTTGACAAATGTAGTCCGATCCCATGTGGAACTAGTTAAGACTAGTCCATCTTATTGCATACTGCAAGAGGATCTTTTCTCCAGTTCTGCTGAAGAAGCGAGAAACTGATGACAGGGACGGACAGAGAGGGAGGCCCTGGTCTTGTTGGCGGAGGAGCGAAGAGGAGGAGGGCTGCGCGCCGGCGGTTGTGTTTCTTAATTTTTCCCTCTGATTTTCTTTCTGAGTAGGCAACATGTGAGGGAAAGGAAGGGGTGAGCGAGCGTGGGGAAGGTCACGGGAAGAATTGCTGTAGAGCATGGCTTGAACACCATTGTGTGAAACTAGCATATATTTTCTATTGTTCCATCCAAAAATTCACCTTCATACGCTCAGGATGCATCTTATGTTATATTATAGGAATATTGGTAGAACAATAGTCATTTTAGGTAATCAAATTTTGTAGTGGGGTCACCGTTAAACACACCCAGAGCTTTGACCAGGTAGAACTGAAGTTAATATAAGAGCTGAAGCCATTTAACACCCGCGCTCATACGGATCTTGGTTGTTGCAGTGCACTGTGTGCCGGAGACTCTTGTCACTCATCACGAGATGGATAACTATCACAAGGTACAATGCGGACCAATCAATCCCATCCAGGAGCACCAGATCATATTTTAAATTTTATTTGTAATCCCTTTTGGGTTTTGGCTTGCATAAGGACCTCAACATAATTACTCGTATCTCTTGTAAGGTTATTGTGTAAAACAGTCTGGCTGTTTTTTTTAGATAATGGGAAAGTACCCGACTTCGGCCTCAAAAGAGGTTACAGCCGTTCATTACACAAATGGCAGCACTTCCGTCTGCACTTACACGAATCAAGGAAAGCAAACTAGACGATAATACCAAAACAGTTTGATGAAGAAATTTATTAATGACCAATTCTATTGGTAAACCTCCATCCATGATTGGCGAAGATCTGCATAACCAACACCTCCAGAGCTAGGCATGCATTCTTCATCGTCTCCTTGTCTTCATTACGCCGTTGCAGCTGCGCCCAAAACCTGAGCCAATGAGTGCCCCGGTACAGTACCTGTTGAAGCGTGAACATCCTCATCCAGACCAGCGCGCAGCTTGGAAGCCCGGTCCTGCACCACCTCGTCGGAGTTGCCGGCCTGGCGTTTGCTGCGGCGCAGCTCAGAGCTCACGGCTTCAGGGATAGCCGCAAGTTGAGCTGGGCTCACCGCTGCAGTCGCCACCGGGCCGACCTTCACCGGCTCGGCCTCCTGCGCCTTTTCCTCTGGTCCAGTCCCATCCGGCACCATACCGGCCATTAGCCCAGTGCTCTGCAGGCCCGGAATTTTCAGCACCACCGTCGGCCTGGTAGCTGTTCCTGGTCCGGCAGAAGCTTGACGTGCAGCAGTCCCTATACCTGAACCTTTAGGTGCAGAGTTAGGAGACTTGTCCTTCGGCTGGTCCTTCTTCTCACCTTTTCCTTTTCCATCATGACCCGGTGCATTGTTCTGGCCATCATTGTTGCCATCCTGGTTCCCGTTCTCATCAAAACCATCATCCATATCCATCGGCGCCGGGTTGTCCTCATCCATGTTTACTTCGACCCTGAAGCGAAGCTCATACAAATAGTCCCCAATAACCACATCCACGCTCTGAGGAATAATGTTAGGGTCCAGCACAAGCACTTGTAAACGACTTATATCATGCGCACGAGTGAACTTCATATCAACAGCCTTGGACACCCCCAGGATTGAGCCAACTGCCCAAATCACCTGGAATTCACGAAGTTCTTTTGGTAGTCCTGTGAACTGCACCCACACTTTGGCCATTGCATATTTTACTTCATTGCCACCTGCACCCACTTCAATCCTCATGGTTGTACCTGGGAACTTGGTGTGCAACATACCCCATTCCACCATGCGCAGCAACTCTGCCCGAGACGGGAAAATTGTTCTAAACGTGTTCATCCCGGTTTCTTCAACGTTCCAGCGCCATCTCCCAGGAATTAGCCTCTCCATCTCCAAAGCAACGTTGGCCGCTGTTAAAGGCCCACCATTGACCCTTATCACTGCTGTCTTGGATTCGACCTTGTGCTTGAAACTTCTGGTGGAGTGATGTAATAAAAACCCAAACCGTCCACCGCATAACCACATGGAACAGCAAAAGGGTGCATCTTCTGGTTCTCAGGTTGGACTGACCTGTAAATAGAGCACCTCTCCATCGCATGGTCATGAGAATCACAGACCTCGCAATAGAGCTCCGCATCACAATCCTTCATCGCATGCCCTTTAACATGGCACCGATAGCAGTACGGAACTTTACTCCCCTTTGCTGCACCTTGAGCGGATGATTCAGGTTTTTCTGTATTAGGTGTTGCCTTGGATATGGTGTCAATTGCCTCGAGCTTCGACTGGCCACTAACATTAGTCACCGCAGCACCTGTCTGTCCAGCATTAGCAAGTGGCACACCACCCTGCATGATGGCGAAGGCTTGTTGGAGTAGAGCCGCCGCCTGAGCTACCTGATCGGCTGACGCCGCCGCGTTCCCGGCTGCAAACTGGCCAGCAAACGCTTGCTGGATAAGCGCTGCTGCCTGCACAGCCGGATCGATAGGCACCTGCGGCGCCCCGCCCGCGATCTGCCCCACTTGCGCATCAGCGTGGCCGCCATGTCCGGCACGGCCATTCCATCCTCCACGGTTCCTTCCTCCGAAGTTGCGCCCGCTGTTGCGAGCACCATTGTACCGACCCCTGCCGCGTCCATCGTAGCCGCCGCCATAACCGGGGTGGAAGGTGGGCTGTTGGAAGCCGCCGCGGCCAATCATGCCGCTTTGGCCACCCCCCCTCCCGTTGTCCCGGTTAGCAGCACCACCCCGGTGAACACCATTGCCGCCGTTGTTCTCCATCGCCAAACGAGCGACCTCAGCGTAGGTTGTCGCGTGCTTGCGAAAAGTGGCGGCGTGTGGAGCTCTAGGGTTTCTCGATGGTGTGCCCGTACGTGAAAATAGTGAGACTAGTCCTTGGGTAGGCCGATACGGCACCTCAGGGTTCAGCCATATTTTCTTTGGGCTGTTGCACGTACTTGGGCCTGATACAGTCCGTTTCGAATTTGATTTCTTTTGAAAATTTCGAAATTCCGAATCCCCGATGCCCGCCGAGATTCTCGCTGCCAGCGGATCTCGCCGCGTTCACCATCTTCGACTCCGACGATCGCCGGTGCAAAGAGGAAGATTGGGCCGGGGAAAAACGAGAAACTGAATGGAAACGAGGTGAAGGAGACGAAGTACATACCTTCGCCTTTGCTAGCGCGTCGCCTAGTGTCCTCGGCGGCGACACTCTCGGCGCCGGGAGTGGACCTTGCCATGGCTTGCACGAGCGCAGCTCCTTCTTCCGGTTGGCCACAGCATCAATGATTTTCTGAGCCATGGTTCCCTCCCGAGGTGATTCTTCTTCTGGTACACCATCCAGTTCTGCGTTCGCCTGGATCAGCTGAGGGATTGAAAATCCCAACGCCTGCGCCTGCTTGACCATCTCCGGCGTGTCGATGGACTCGGCGGACTCATCGTCGGAATCCGAATCTGTATCCCCCAAGGCCCAGAAACAAGAGCCTCTGTGATCCTCGACGCCGTGAACATGCGGACCCGGCCTCGACGTGGTTGCCTGCACCAACGTAGACACCCGATCCAGTTCCTCCGCAGCCAGGAAACGGGCCTCCTCCGTGAGACCCACCACGGCTTCCGACTCCCCATCGTCCGGCCGAGCCGCCGGAGCCAGGGTCAATCGCCGGACCCGCAGTCGCCCTTTCATCGCCCTTTCATCGCCCTTTTCCAGTGGATGCGCCTTAGCGACCGATACACCAACTCCAACGGTTGTTCGCGATCTTGTGGAGCACGATCAACCAAACCACGAGGGTAATTCCTGCAAGCAATCGAAGAACCAGCAAGAACAAGATAAACAAGTAACTCAATTCATCAAGGTGGGGTTCCGAATCAAGTAGTCCGGGCGGTCTAGTCGACTCGCGCGTCTACAAGGAAGTAGCAATGGCTAAACTTACAATCAATCAAAACCCAAACCCTAATGATGCGGCGGCGGCTGTTTATGAGGACTCTAGGGTCGTGCTCCACCCCCTGGACGCGCCCTCTAATGGGCTCACACAAGATACAAGGCCCAAAGGCCAAATAACGGCGGCGCAGCACCGGGACAGATTCTGTATGTCGACTTGTTTTGATGATTCCCGTCGACTCCGGTCGTATTTTGGCATGAGACTGGTGCCATTGGAAAGATAATCTTCTTAGCTTTCCATCCATATAAAGAACGTCCAAATCCGACCACGTATGTGACCTGGGCGACCGTTTTAGTGCGTACTGGTCCTGGACTCCGAAACTGACTCGAAGTCGACTTGAATTGGGCCTCCAACTTGAGTTGCTCTCCCTTGCTGGCCCCTCCACGCCCTCAAGCACCTCTGTAGCTGCCTCCTCATCATCTCCATGATTTCTAACAATAATTAACTCATTAGATAGCATCTTATTCTCAAAACCATATATAAAAGACAATAGAAACGAGCTCACCGATAAATTTACTTGTCGTGCTCTAGTCCTTGTGATTGAATCTTGCATGTCCAATGGAGGAGTGTTGGTTGTATCTGTACGAGTCATGTCCTCATCATTAATGATGTGGACGCGGGTGGGTTTGGCGCTGATCTTTCGGTGAGAGATGGGGGATAACTTCGATTTGGATTGGAGAGACGTTCACGGCCCGACTACAACCAACAAGGATGCGCCTTAGCGACCGATACACCAACTCCAACGGTTGTTCGCGATCTTGTGGAGCACGATCAACCAAACCACGAGGGTAATTCCTGCAAGCAATCGAAGAACCAGCAAGAACAAGATAAACAAGTAACTCAATTCATCAAGGTGGGGTTCCGAATCAAGTAGTCCGGGCGGTCTAGTCGACTCGCGCGTCTACAAGGAAGTAGCAATGGCTAAACTTACAATCAATCAAAACCCAAACCCTAATGATGCGGCGGCGGCTGTTTATGAGGACTCTAGGGTCGTGCTCCACCCCCTGGACGCGCCCTCTAATGGGCTCACACAAGATACAAGGCCCAAAGGCCAAATAACGGCGGCGCAGCACCGGGACAGATTCTGTATGTCGACTTGTTTTGATGATTCCCGTCGACTCCGGTCGTATTTTGGCATGAGACCGGTGCCATTGGAAAGATAATCTTCTTAGCTTTCCATCCATATAAAGAACGTCCAAATCCGACCACGTATGTGACCTGGGCGACCGTTTTAGTGCGTACTGGTCCTGGACTCCGAAACTGACTCGAAGTCGACTTGAATTGGGCCTCCAACTTGAGTTGCTCTCCCTTGCTGGCCCCTCCACGCCCTCAAGCACCTCTGTAGCTGCCTCCTCATCATCTCCATGATTTCTAACAATAATTAATTCATTAGATAGCATCTTATTCTCAAAACCATATATAAAAGACAATAGAAACGAGCTCACCGATAAATTTACTTGTCGTGCTCTAGTCCTTGTGATTGAATCTTGCATGTCCAATGGAGGAGTGTTGGTTGTATCTGTACGAGTCATGTCCTCATCATTCTCCCCTTCTTGACAGCAAACCGTCCTCGGTTTGGCATCACGGTTGAAGTTCAAGTGTAGATTGTGATCAAGTTCTTTCAAATATAATTCTTGAACTTGCACTATTGCGCATGGCAGCAAACATTGCTCCCCTTCTTGATTTTTGACCTGCAACTTACAGCCAATAGAAGAGAAACTAGATATGGTGCTGTTAGCATGAATGCAAGTCATCATTCGATCACTCGAGGACTCCATTAATGGTGTTTTCAAATCTGAACAAATATAGAACCGATGCACCATGTATTTATCATTTGGATCATATTTGCCAATTGCATGAAAGGAAAGATGATCCAAACATGACAAACCAGAATGCTGAAATAATTCCTTCACTAAACTATTCAGGTCACAAAGAACATCAAATTCTATATAACCTAAACAATTTAAAGAAGATATGATCTTCAACTCTTCTTCCTCACTATCAATGCAATGAAAACTCTAACTTCAGCATATGTATCATTTGCAACAGATATAAGTGAAGCACATTCATGAACTAGTTGTGTTGTGGATATAAGTGAAGCATGATCACACAACTCTTCTTTGTCACAAGTAACAATATATTCATCTTGTAACAAAGGAAATTCAGCAACAGAATCCACTAATGATTGCTCTAAACTAGCATGAGAAGTGGATAAATTCAGCACATCATGATGAGCAACATTGTGAAGCAAGGTTACAGCAAGTGCCTCCTCATTTGCTGCAGTAAATTCAGCACTAGAAAAATTACCTTTTCCGCCCTCTTGAGTAAAAGAAGGTGCAACGAGTGTCTCATCTTCCTGTCCATGGTTAGCAATAATAGGACAAGCAATAGGCGGTGTCACATCCAAAGATTTGTTAGTGTCACAAATGGGTAGCAAATCAGCCGTTTCTATTTCACTTAATGTTGTTGCAATCTGATTTTCAGCAATATGTGCAAGCAAAAATAAGTGAGCGATGTGGTCATAAGTTTGAGAACTAAGCATTGTTCGAATTTCAGAATTGAGCCCTCTCATGAACCTACTCATGATATCTTCCATGCATTCATCCAAACCACCAAACATGATAGAAACTTTAAAAACATGATAGTATTCCTTCACAGTCCTACTACCTTGTTGCAAATGTTCTAATTTGGTGCGCAAATATTCCGCATAGTATGAAGGAACGTAAACATCTCTAAAATAAAGTTTGAAGTCCATCCAAGATTGTGGAACTTTGTGTCGCCTACAAAGACGTTTCCATTCAGCCAAAGCATCATCGGTGAAAGCGCTAGATGCAGCAAAAATCTTTTCTTGATCGGTTAGATCATACTCATCAAATTCCTTATCTACTTTCATCTCCCAATCAATATATGCTTTAGGATTAAACTTACCAGCGTAGGAAGGCAAGTTTTGAATGATGTCCTGAATATTAGGTTGCAACCTAGATGGCTCAAAAATCTCCGTGTCACCTGCCATGATTAGTAGAAAACAAGAAACACACACACAAGAAGTATTATGTATGCTCCTATATATCAAGTACTATGATGTGGCTGGTGTATTTCCCTCAATTTCAACTTGTTCAAACAAGCTCTTACAAGTTCTTACCTTGCTCAACAGGAGGTGATGGCAACCAACAAGTCGACAACCATGAAAGAAAGTGTATCGGTGCCGCAGCAACAAAACCTGTCAAGCTATAGTCGGATATGTGGAGCTATAGGTGGGCTGAAAATAATGCACAAGGAAATGCTAGCACCACATTAGTATAAAAGCAAGCTGAGTAATTGTTCAACGATGGTACTGTGCTGGTCCTAGCCTAGACCGTGCTAGAGACGCGAGCCTAGACACAAAGGAAGCCACAAAGCACACACCGAAACAAGATGAATCACAAAAATCAGCCCCTTTCTTTTTCTATTCTTTTCTTTTCTCTTTTGTTTTGTTTTCTTTTTCTTTCTTTTTTTTCTCTTTCTTGGTCTTTTTTTTTCAGGGCAACCTCAAAAACTGAATATAAACTGAATATGCACAAAGGAAGCCAACTGAGCACACACCATTTATTTTTCAGGATAGAACAGCGATATAGCAGCAGAAGGTATCTGTAGTAAAAAATTGATTGCGCCCAGCTATGAATAGATATTGATGTGCGACCAGAACCAATGGAAAGTAGAATTGATAAGCTTTCCGTGAAGTGCTAGAGCACTCCAATCGGAGTTAACTGAAAGTGGCGGCTATGGAGGTATATGAGGGGTGTAGAGGATGACCAGGACGTGGTGGGGGTCGTCCCCAAACCCTAGGACGCGCCGCTATTGGGCCCAACTTGATACAAGGCCCGTCGGACCAAAACTGGACAGAAAAATATGTCTGTAGTAAATCGACGATTGCGGGCGACTCCGAATAGATATGGACATGGGGCTGGATCCGTTGGAAAGTAGATTTCATAAGCTTTCCATGAAGTCCAAGATCACCCCAATCGGAGTCCGTATGAAGTCGTGGCGGCCGTCGCAAGTTGAAGCTATTGTGCAGTCCGAATCCAACTTTCCAAAACGTGTTGGATTTTATCTCTTTCTTTCCTTGGGCCAAATGTGACGTGGTTGCCTGGTGGAGGACGTTGATAATACTTGGAGTCGGTCCCCAATCAACTTCTTTGGTCCTCCATGCCTTCCATGTGAGTCCGACACATTCCTTGATCCATGTAAGCAATTCTGAATATGAAATTAAACACGCATCATAGTGCAGCATCGATTCATCAAATGTATTAGACATAATCATGATATAGAATTGATTCACCTTTTGTTCAAAAGCCATTAACATGGTCGTATCTAAGCCAGTTATGTCCTCATCATTCTCCCTTTCTTGGCTGCAAACCGTCCTCGGTTTGGCATCATGGTTGAAGTGGAGGTATAAATTTTGATCAAGTTCTTTCAAATATAATCCTGAAACTTCTAGTAGCGCACATTGCAGCAAACCTTGCTCCCTTTCTTGAAAATTGACCTGCAACTCATATCCAATAGAAGAGAAACTAGATATGTGTTTGTTAGCATGAATGCGAGTCATAGTTCGATCACTCGAGGACTCCATTGATGGTGTTTTCAAATCTGAACAAATATAGAACCGATGCACCATGTATTTATCATTTGCATCATATTTGCCAATTGCATGAAAAGAACAATGATCTAAACATGGCAAACCAGATTTCTGATATAATTCCTTCACTAAACTATTCAGGTCACAAAGAACATCAAATTCTATATAACCTAAACAATTTAAAGAAGATATGATCTTCAACTCTTCTTCCTCACTATCAATGCAATGAAAACCTCTAACTTCAGCATGTGTATCATTTGCAACAGATATAAGCGAAGCACATTCATGAACTAGTTGTGTTGTAGATATAAGTGAAGCATGATCACACAACTCTTCTTTGTCACAAACAACAATATCATCTTGTAACAAAGGATATTCAGCAGTAGCATCCACTAATGATTGCTCTAAACTAGCATGAGGAGTGGATAAATTCAGCATCAAATCATTAGGTTCACATGGAGCCACAATTAGCTCTTGTGCCTCCTCATTCACATGTTCAGTTTCAGCACAAACAAACATACCTTTGTCTTCCTCTTCCTTTGATGGGTATTCAACCAAATTATTATTGTTCTGCCCAAGGTTAGTCATAGTAGAAAATGGAACAGCAGGCAGCACATTGGTTTTATAAGCACTTGAAGACAATAAAATATGTTTTTCAGCTTTAAGTGCAAGACAACACAAGAGAGAGACATGGCTGCAAGTTTTAGAAATGAGCATTGTTCTAATATCCGAATTAAGCCCTCCCATGAACCTATTCATTACATCTTCTTGAGAACCATGAAATCCACCAAATATGATACAAATTTTAAACTCGTGGTAATATTCTTTCACAGTCCTACTACCTTGTTTCAAAGAGTCTAATCTGGCAAGCAATTTATCAACATGGTATTCAGAAATAAAAGCATCTCTAAATAGAAGTTTGAAGTCTTGCCAAGATTGTGGAACTTTGTTGCGTCTACAAATACGTTTCCATTCAAGCAATGCATTATCAGTCAAAACATTAGAAGCAATATAAATCTTTTCTTGCTCAGACAGATCATGCTCATCAAATTCATTCTCTACTTTCAGTTCCCAATCAATATATGCTCTAGCATTAAAGGACTCACCATTATAAGAAGGCAGTTGTTGAATGATGTCCTGAATGTTAGGATGCAACTTGGATGGCTCAAGAATCTCCGTGTCACCTGCCATGATTAATAGAAAACAGGAAACACACACAAAATATGTATGCTCCTATATATTAAATATTTTATGGCTGGTGTAATTCCCTCAATTCTCAACTTGTTCAAACAAGCTCTTACAAGTTCTTACCTTGCTCAACAGGAGGTGATGGCAACCAACAAGTCGGCAACCGTAGAGAGAAAGTGTATCGATGCCACAGCAACAAAACCTGTCAAGCTATAATCGGATATGTGGAGCTATAGGTGGGCTGAAAATAATGGACAAGGAAATGCTAGCACCACATTAGTATAAAAGCAAGCTGAGAAATTGTTCAACGGTGGTAAGGTGCTGGTCCTAGCCTAGACCGTGCTAGAGACGCGAGCCTCGACACAAAGGAAGCCGCACACACCGAAAACAAAATCAGCCCCTTTTTTTCTCTTTTCCTTTTCTTTTTCTCTTTTCTTTTCTTTTTCCTTTTTTTTTCTTTCTTTCTGCAGGGCAACCTCAAAACTGAATATAAACTGAAAATGCACAAGGGAAGCCAAGTGAGCACACACTATTTATTTTTCAGGATAGAACAGCGATATGGCAGCAGAAGGTATCTGTAGTCAAAAATTGATTGCGCGCAGCTTTGAATAGATATTGATGTGCGACCAAAACCAAAAGAAAGTAGACTTGATAAGCTTTCCGTGAAGTGCTAGAACACCCCAATCGGAGTTCGTATGTGGTCGTGGTGGCCGTCGCAAGTTGGTACTGTTATGCAGTCCGAACTGCGCGTGACAAGAACTCGAAACTCTAAACAATCAAACACTAAGACCAGCAACTCGACACGACCGATGCAATCAAAAACTCAACAAGCCCTAACTAAGCAGCAGTAGCAAAAGGCTCAAAGGGTTTATAGGATTATGGTAAACAAATCAATTTTTTTTGGCTGTTTTTGACGATAGGAAAAAAAAATTCAGCAAAGAACGATAAATCTCTCACCGATCAACCTTGCTCTGATTACCAAATGATGAGGACGTGGGTGGGTTTGCTGTGATCTTTCGGTGAGAGATGGGGGATAACTTCGATTTCGATTGGAGAGACGTTCACGGCCCGACTACGACCCGCAAGGATGCGCCTTAGCGACCGATACACCAACTCCAACGGTTGTTCGCGATCTTGTGGAGCACGATCAACCAAACCACTAGGGTAATTCCTGCAAGCAATCGAAGAGCAAGCAAGAACGAGATAAACACGTAACTCAATTCATCAAGGTGGGGTTCCGAATCAAGTAGTCCGGGCGGTCTAGTCGACTCGCGCGTCTACAAGGAAGTAGCAATGGCTAAACTTACAATCAATCAAAACCCAAACCCTAATGATGCGGCGGCGGCTGTTTATGAGGACTCTAGGGACGAGATCCACACCCTGGACGCGCCCTCTAATGGGCTCACACAAGATACAAGGCCCAAAGGCCAAATAACGGCGGCGCAGCACCGGGACAGATTCTGTACGTTGACTTGTTTTGACGATTCCCGTCGACTCCGGTCGTATTTTGGCATGAGACCGGTGCCATTGGAAAGATAATCTTCTTAGCTTTCCATCCATATAAAGAACGTCCAAATCCGACCCCGTATGTGACCTGGGCGACCATTTTAGTGCGTACTGGTCCTGGACTCCGAAACTGACTCGAAGTCGACTTGAATTGGGCCTCCAACTTGAGTTGCTCTCCCTTGCTGGCCCCTCCACGCCCTCAAGCACCTCTTCTACTATCTCAGCATCATCTCCATGGTTCCTAACAATAATCATTTCATTAGGTAGCAACTTATTCTCAAAACCATATATAAAAGACACGAGGAACGAGCTCACCGATAAATCTGATTGTCGTTCTCTAGCTCTTGCGGTTGGACCTTGCGTGTTCAGCGGAGGAGTGTTGGTCGTATCTGACATGATGATGTCCTCAAATGATGGGGACGCGGGTGTGGGTGTGGCGCTGATCTTTCGGTGAGAGGGAGGGGATAACTTCGATTTCGATTGGAGAGACGTTCACGGCCCGACTACAACCCGCAAGGATGCGCCTTAGCGACCGATACACCAACTCCAACGGTTGTTCGCGATCTTGTGGAGCACGATCAACCAAACCACGAGGGTAATTCCTGCAAGCAATCGAAGAACCAGCAAGAACAAGATAAACAAGTAACTCAATTCATCAAGGTGGGGTTCCGAATTAAGTAGTCCGGGCGGTCTAGTCGACTCGCGCGTCTACAAGGAAGTAGCAATGGCTAAACTTACAATCAATCAAAACCCAAACCCTAATGATGCGGCGGCGGCTGTTTATGAGGACCCTAGGGTCGTGCTCCACCCCCTGGACACGCCCTCTAATGGGCTCATACAAGATACAAGGCCCAAAGGCCAAATAACGGTGGCGCAGCACCGGGACAGATTCTGTATGTCTAATTGTTTTGACGATTCCCGATGACTCCGGATGAATTTTGGCATGAGACCAGTGCCATTGGAAAGATAATCTTCTTAGCTTTCCATCCATATAAAGAACGTCCAAATCGGAGCTCGTATGCGACCTGGGCGACTGTTTTAATGAATACTGGTCCTGGACTCCGAAACGGACTCGAAGTCGACTTTAATTGGGCCTCTAACTTGAGTTGCTCTCCCTTGCTGGCCCACCACGTCCCCAAGCACATCTGTAGCTTCCTCCTCATCATCTCCATGATTCCTAACAACAATTAATTTATTAGGTAGCATTTTATTCTCAAAACCATATATAGAAGACATTAGAAACGAGCTCACCGATAAATTTGATTGTCGTGTTCTAGCTCTCGTGACTGAATCTTGCATGTTCAGTAGAGGAGTGGTGGTCGTATCCGACATGGTGATGTCCTCATCATTCTCCCCTTCTTGACAGCAAACCGTCCTCGGTTTGGCATCACGGTTGAAGTTCAAGTGTAGATTTTGATCAAGTTCTTTCAAATATAATTCTTGAGCTTGCACTATTGCGCATGGCAGCAAACATTGCTCCCCTTCTTGATTTTTGACCTGCAACTTACAGCCAATAGAAGAGAAACTAGATATGGTGCTGTTAGCATGAATGCAAGTCATCATTCGATCACTCGAGGACTCCATTAATGGTGTTTTCAAATCTGAACAAATATAGAACCGATGCACCATGTATTTATCATTTGGATCATATTTGCCAATTGCATGAAAGGAAAGATGATCCAAACATGACAAACCAGAATGCTGAAATAATTCCTTCACTAAACTATTCAGGTCACAAAGAACATCAAATTCTATATAACCTAAACAATTTAAAGAAGATATGATCTTCAACTCTTCTTCCTCACTATCAATGCAATGAAAACCTCTAACTTCAACATATGTATCATTTGCAACAGATATAAGTGAAGCACATTCATGAACTAGTTGTGTTGTGGATATAAGTGAAGCATGATCACACAACTCTTCTTTGTCACAAGTAACAATATATTCATCTTGTAACAAAGGAAATTCAGCAACAGAATCCACTAATGATTGCTCTAAACTAGCATGAGAAGTGGATAAATGCAGCACATCATGATGAGCAACATTGTGAAGCAAGATTACAGCAAGTGCCTCCTCATTTGCTACAGTAAATTCAGCACTAGAAAAATTACCTTTTCCGCCCTCTTGAGTAAAAGAAGGTGCAACGACTGTCTCATCTTCCTGTCCATGGTTAGCAATAATAGGACAAGCAATAGGCGGTGTCACATCCAAAGATTTGTTAGTGTCACAAATGGGTAGCAAATCAGCCGTTTCTATTTCACTTAATGTTGTTGCAATCTGATTTTCAGCAATATGTGCAAGCAAAAATAAGTGAGCGATGTGGTCATAAGTTTGAGAACTAAGCATTGTTCGAATTTCAGAATTGAGCCCTCTCATGAACCTACTCATGATATCTTCCATGCATTCATCCAAACCACCAAACATGATAGAAATTTTAAACTCATGGTAATATTCTTTCACAGTCCTACTACCTTGTTTCAAAGAGTCTAATCTAGCAAGCAATTTATCAACATGATATTCAGAAATAAAAGCATCTCTAAATAGAAGTTTGAAGTCTTGCCAAGATTGTGGAACTTTGTTGCGCCTACAAATACTTTTCCATTCAAGCAATGCATTTTCAGTCAAAACAGTGGAAGCAATATAAATCTTTTCTTGCTCAGACAGATCATGCTCATCAAATTCATTCTCTACTTTCAGCTCCCAATCAATATATGCTCTAGCATTAAAGGACTCACCGTTATAAGAAGGCAGTTGTTGAATGATGTCCTGAATGTTAGGATGCAACTTGGATGGCTCAAGAATCTCCGTGTCACCTGCCATGATTAATAGAAAACAAGAAACACACACAAAATATGTATGCTCCTATATATTAAATATTTTATGGCTGGTGTAATTCCCTCAATTCTCAACTTGTTCAAACAAGCTCTTACAAGTTCTTACCTTGCTCAACAGGAGGTGATGGCAACCAACAAGTCGGCAACCGTAGAGAGAAAGTGTATCGATGCCACAGCAACAAAACCTGTCAAGCTATAATCGGATATGTGGAGCTATAGGTGGGCTGAAAAAAATGCACGTCAACAGTCTGGCTGTTGAGTAAAGGATCTACTCTCGAGCCTTTTTTGGCGGTTTACCTTAAAAAAAATAACATGATCATTTAAGGAAATCATTGGATGACCAATGAGTATTTTGTGCAACTTACAACAATGAATTCTTGACATCAACAAGTTCTACACAATTCCACATGGAAAAGCACGGAACATAAAGCTTTACGATGAAAATCGTGCCCAATCCAAGGCCGTTCCCATTCCCTTATGTTCTATCACATCCCAAAAGCACTTGTTCCATCTCTCTCTCTCTCAAGCACAGAAGCGACTTTGTAGCAGCAGAAGCAGCTCGTGCTCGCTCTCCTGCCCTATGCATTATTGTCCTCTGTGGCAGAGAAAAGAGAGGGGGATTCATGAGTACCTGTGACAAAGGACGGGGGCATAGATATGGACAGGACCAGCATGACTATACAAGTACCTAACACTACTTTAGCATTTGTAGCTTTAGCTGTAGCTGTTCCATGTCTATAGCCAGGAAAATATCTCTCAGTTCTTTTTCTTCTTCACTGACACCGCAAGAAGAAAAATAATAGTAAAAAAGAAATATCACTGCACCACTGCAATGCTAGGAGTCCGTGATCATATCATTCTTTACCAACACATGGTTGCCCCGTCGTCTCGTGTGCAATAGTTCACCAACTTTTGCCAAGCCATCCGCCATCCGCCATATCAAACAGCACCTTCTTGATTTGTCATCCTCTACCGGCTTGAAAAGATTTGATTGTTTGAACCATCAAGTGATATGTGTAGATTATCATATTTTGCTACCAGGAGGTACGGAATTTTTAAATTCAAAATCATTTAGCTCTTCTCAGAATAGAGAAATTTTGTGCTTGTAGTTTGACAGTTGTTACAAAACCACACTTTTTATTTGGCCTAACAAAATTGCACGATGATGTGCTTTATAAAATTCTCCTGTTAGAAATAGAAAAGCACTCATGCTGAGCGATGGTTACACGTTTTCTTTTTCGTACTTTTATGTCTTTTTCCTTCTGCGCTAATTTTAATTTTTGTACCTTCTTCCTAGTTACTATAGTAACGTATAATGGTCAACAATCAACTTGATGAGCATTAACCCGTCATACCATTAACCAGAAAACAAAAATCTCCGTGAGCCCCCTGCTCAACTGAATACCACACACGTATCTATTAAAGTTCTCCAAAATCCAATCATTTAACCCGTCATGCCATTAAAAGGAAATAAAAAGTACATGAGAGGTCTCCACTCGCCAGCATTGCGAATGGTTTAACACTCCCAATTAATAGTACTTATTAGTCAGACTCTAAAATTAGACCCAAATTTGGCAAGTTCGTGTCCTGCCATATTACATTCCCATCACATGAACAAAATCGACATAGTATGCATACACACAAGTAAAAATATAAAAAAGTATAATTCTTTTTTTGCCAGCCGCCAATGCGTGTGGCAAACCACAAACAGTCAGCAGGCTCCAGAAACTCTGGCGAGAAGCACCTGAGGAAAATATTGTGTCAGAACAAATAAATAACTATGAACGAGGATGTGCCACTAAACATTTACCAACTCATGTTTTACTTAAACTTTCAAAACAAATAATCGACCAGAAATAAAGCATGCTAAACGAAACCAACCAAACACTAGAAGTTCAAACTTTCTTGAGGACTACCTTGCGGCGGGGAGCCATTCGTCTTCTTTAGAGCATCTCCAAGAGAATCCCGTAAACCTCCCTTAAATCAAAATATTGGGATTCAATTAATAAAAAACATCTCCAACAGGACCCTAAAACCACCCTCGGTTTTTTATAGCCCATAAACTCCCCTCATTTGTAGCTACAAACATGGGAAGAATTGAGGCTCCAATCTCTTCTTTTTTTCTATGAAATTAATGTTTTTGTGGCCTTAAATGCTGATGTGGCTCAATCAAAAGTTTTTAATCCATTTTTAAAGAATGACTGTTAGAGGAGGAGAGAAAACAAGTTTACGGGTCTATTAGAGATGCTCTTACCTTTGCGCTCCTCTGTGGTGCTTCTGCAGGAGGGGGAAGAGGTATGGATGGAGAAGGTGGAAGACGATCAGGGATAGGACGAGGTGGGGGATCGGGACTCGGATCTGGATCGGGTATGTCTCCTCGGAGTGGGTGAACTGGTGCTGTCACTGGCGAGGGGATCGCAACCGGGAACAGCAGCAGCAAGAGCAGAA
Organism: Eragrostis nindensis; assembly: GCA_012490785.1. Taxonomy (NCBI): domain Eukaryota; kingdom Viridiplantae; phylum Streptophyta; class Magnoliopsida; order Poales; family Poaceae; genus Eragrostis; species Eragrostis nindensis. Next base: position 390,274 of record JAAXCT010000594.1, read on the forward strand.
GAATTGCCGCCAGACTAGAACTAGCGCTGTTCACTTTGGTGGCCATGGTGTTTTCTTTCCTTCACTTGGTGCTGTAAGGGGAGAAAGAGATAAGTAATTAGATAAAGTGGAAGGCTTACTTTAGGTATGGGCAATTTAGAAAAATGACAGTCATAGTATCCAAAAATGACATCAAAGCCAAGGTGTAATTTCCACTGATTATAGTTGTGACTTTTTGCATGAGCAGAATGTTCTACTGTAGGAGATAGACGAGAAAAAAGTAACGTATAAAATACTAAAATTTGCCCAAATCAGAAACTCACTTGATGGGCAAGCTGTAAAAACACTTGTGACCAGTATGAATAAAGACAGAAATGCATGATCACCATATTGCACAAAAAAAAAGGCAATTTAAAAAAATGACAGCAAAGGCAAGGTATAAATTCCACTGAATGAAGCTGTGACTTTTGCCGGAACTACTTTTGTTAACTAATTATGAAAATATATGTAGTAAAAAAATGAAGAGAAAAAGAATACTTACACCAATAGACGAAAAAAATGCCTCTTAGAGAATTCTGGTTTCCCATTGCGTTGCATGCATGAATAAGTGGTAACAGTATGCTGATACCACATAACCATTAACATAGCCTCCAGGTTGCAGAGAACCGCCCAAGGACCAGTAAGTACACATGACACCAGAGGTTTCAAAAGCTAGTTCACTGTGTTTCATTGGATTAAAAAACACAATTACCAATATTTGGCGATAAAACATATGCAATGGGAAAAAAGGGACTGAAGCAGCACAAACAGAAACATACTTTTAGAATAGAAGAAAAACAAGTTTTGGAATAAGGGCTTACGTTCTGGTTGCAACTGTGACTTTCTACATGTGAATTAGTTTACTGCATAGAGTACAAAAATAGATCAATTACACACACAAAAAAAAAAGACAGGCAGATCTTGCTAAAATTACACTAATGGTTATGTGTAATTTCATCTGATTGCAACTGTGACTCTCTACATGTCAAACAAGTACAGCAAGGTACCCCATCTTCACCTAGGTACCCCACTCCATAACTCAAATGCATATGAACCAGCACAAAAACAGCGAGGCAGGGTGACTTTTATAATAGTAATTCGTTTAGCATTACAACAAAATAGACCATGCAGAAGGAATTCAGATGAAACCTATGCTAAAAATATGGAGTGACGAATCTGGATGTACTATCCTACAGCAAACGACACATTCCTATAGCAAATCAGGCGTGCAATGTAGGAGTAACACAGATCAAGCACTATCCTAAACGAATCGAGTGATGCATCTGGATAAACCTACACGCAGGGGGCGCACACAGCAGGCAACAGGCAGTATTGGATCATCTAACGGGCCAAAATCACAGACGCAGGAGCACATACGACACCCCAAACCACTATCAGATTCCACAGAGAACACATCCGCGAAATATAGAGATGGGATTAGAACGATTTGAAGCAGATTACCTCGAAAAAAGTGGCCGCCGAACCAAATCCTTCACAGGCGAATCCACCAACAAAAACAACAAAGAAAGGAAACAGTCATCAGAATCACAACGAGAAGGGGATCCATCAGAAAAAAAGATGAGAGAGTGACAGTAATCGAAGTGCAGACCTATATCGCCGGCGAACCAAAATGATTCGAGAGCGTAGAATAAGCAAAAAGTGAATGGAAACGAAACCAAAGTTAGAATCACGCCACGTAGCATCGATAGGGAGTAGAAACGAATCAAACCGAAGCGGCCAACCTGACAAATCGTCGGGGGAACGCCGGCGAATCGCCTCCGGCGACCCGGAGCCAAACCCTAGCCGAGCAGGTGAAGAGTTCGAAATGAACAGGCGGAATGAACAGGTGCGCGACTCCAAAACTTCCAAAACGCAGAGCGAATATAAGGTCCACATGTCAGACAGACAAAACAACGGCAGGCAGAAGAGGAGGCAAGAAGCATCGGACGTCCACGAGTTCGGGTGCTCGCGCGGGCAGAAACACCCGGGTGCCAATGGCGGGGGACGAACAAAATTTGAGGTGTGGCGGGCTCAATTGCATAGACAAGAATCATTGCAAATTTCATACAACCAACATCATGATTGCATCTGCTGTTCAGTTTTCATGTATAGGCTCCCTGTTTAGTCTATGGTTCATTGTTCATGCCCACGCCAGCTGAAGAGTAAACAATCTTGTTGGAAAAATCAAGGTATGGCAAGTGCCATACCCTGCCCTACCGAGTCCTCCGCCACCGGCCGGGTGAGATCTAGCTTTTCCGAAAGAAAAAGGAAAACAGTGAAAGACCAACCCATACACGCATCTGTCAATTATTTCCTCGTAATGCTTATGTGGGTAGCTCTCAGACACGACCACTCGGACACCGTCGTAGTAGTCCTAAGGGTATGCATGAATGATTCAATAACCGTACTAATAATTATTGGTGTGAATCTTTACCCATAAAAGTTGGATGCATATATATTAGATAGTAAACTTCGTCAGAATGCCATTTATTGTAAGTAGAGTTAGGCTACACATGTGCTTTGTGTTAATATATTTTCTCATGAGATATATTATAAATAAAAATTGTGACTTGTCACTGTAATCTATGATTTCCTGAATGAATGCAGCTGCAGAAAAAACTATATAGGCCGAAAAATATGGTGACAGGTCGTATCATAATAATTTGAGTGCCGTATGCCAAGTCCAGCTACTTTTGTCCCTTTCTGCTGCACGAGCGCACAAATTCTTTCCCACAGACACCGTTCTGCAGGGCATTTGATCGAATTGTAAATGTCAATTGTAAATGAAGCTTTGTTACGAAAAAAATAGTTAATTACGTAGTGTGACTTGTTCATGTTATTTTGAACTGTTTTAGCCATTACTCAAACAGCATTTTAAACGTGTCAAATTTGTAGATTTCAACATAGTTTTTCTGGGTGGGGTCAATGAAAATGGGTTGCTAATGAACTGTAATTTCAGCGAAAAATTGTGATTCATAAACTGAAGAAGAGAAAGAAATAAACATGAAGGGAACATATTATGTCCCTGTTTACTGTTCACCGATCAAATAAATTGTTGTGGTTGCTGACACGAGCGATGTGAACCATCCATGGCCAAAAGCAACGAAATCACTGGTTCCATCCATAGGAGGGAATCGTCGTAGCTGCCGCTGCTATGCTGTTTCTGTGGCATCACATCTGTTCACTCTTTTTAGTATGTCGATCAAAACGGCTTCTTGTTGCAGTCCACCAACAGCAGCTTCTCTTATTTTACAGGTGACAAGAGAATGCAAAACATGGAAAGGGAGAGTTTTCTGATTTTACAGCTGTACAGACAATCGAAAGCCTTTTTCATTTTATAGGTGACAAGACAATTGAAACGGGGAAAGGGGGTTGGACGCATGCATGAGCTCCTATGCCTCTCAATACATTAAGTATTTCGCAGGTCCACCTACATCTCCATGGTTGCCCAGTGCTCCACCTCGTGAGGCAAATCTTGGTTTCCCGTAGTAAATTATTGTAAATCCCATCCCAAAAGCACTAGTTCCATCTCTCTCTCTCCCAAGCTCAGAAGCAACTTTGCAGCAGCAGCTCTTGCTCGCTCTCCAGCCCTCTGCATTAATCCTTTGTGGCAGAGAAAAGACAAACGAAAGACAGGGGCAGGGACAACATGATTATGCCTAACACTACTGTAGTCTAACAACATTTGTTCTGGAATGGGAATTTAAAATGTTGCTTCTGTAATCTAAGTGAGAGTATCCAACATTTGTTCTTTGATTGTCCTCTAGCAAAGTTCATATGGCGCATTATTCATGTTTCTTTTAACATTTTCCCTCCGTTAAACTTTCAGCATATGTCCCTCTGAAGATTACCACTCCAAATAAGTTTCATAATGATGTCAAAGACCACATCATTAGGAGACAGGTAATCTTCAGAGGGACATACTGGCTCCAGTATGTCTCCTAATGATGTGGTCTTTGACAAAACAACAATACCATCGTATATGCAGGTAATCTTCAGAGGGACATACTGGAGCCGCTTTTGGTCTCTCCTACAGAAGGAGGAGCTTCGCCACGTGATGAAGATGGCATGCAGCTTGCTTGAGACTGCAGCCATGGAGATCTTCACAAATAATGGTTGGCGATTTACCAACAGGCTCACGTTTTAGTTATATCTTTGTGGCGTGAAACAATGGATGCAAACTTTATTTTCTTGATACCTTGGTCTGGTCATTTGTCTGAGTTTGTAATAATGGACAGCTACATGTATCATTCGATACAGAGGCTGGAATATTGAGTAATATATTTCCTTTTCTAAAAAAAAAAACCTACTGTATGCGTTTGTAGCTTTTAGCTGTAACTTGTAGCGGAGAGTATTTCCTGTCTATAGCCAGCTACATATCTCTCATTTATTTTTGTTCTTCATTGACACCTCAAGAGGAAACATAGCAGTAAAAAAAATATCACTGCGCCACAGCAATGCTGCGTTCCTTACCCACACATGGTGGTTACTTCACTTGAGCCAGAAAGTACCATCCCGTCAAATAATGCATAGGCAGTTAGCTTCTGAAGTGTAGACAGTTTTCATTGGTTTGTAGAATAAATGCCAGAGTCAACATGTCTATGGTTGAGACACCACATTGATAATGGCTCGTGGTAGTAATGATAATTTATACGGACAGAAACTGAACTCTTTTTCTGATTAATTTAGTTTTAGGGGGATAAAGATCAATGAGGCAGGCTTCAGAATTGGATTTGAAATAGTATAAGGCTTGCTGACATCCTTTTTGCAAGGTAAAGGCACATTTCGTAGTAGCTGGGTTTCCATCAGTGCCAGCAAGGTCCGCATTTATTCTTTTGTTATTATTTTTTTTTTGTGCTGACTAGGCCGTCTTTGTTCTACTCGGTCCTGATCGTTAGATTTATTGCGTGTAGAAACTCCAGCTCTTCACTCTTTCGCGTGTCGATCAACATGGCTTCTTGTTGCACTCCACCAAGTGCATGCTTCTGTTTTTCTATTTTAGATGTGACATGACAACTGAAACGGGGAAAAGGGCTTGGACGCATGTAGGAGCTCCTGTGCCTCTCAATGAAGATTCCATTGGGTTGCATGGTCCAGCACCGTACCACTGAATCTTCTTAAAATATAGTAATTTCGCAGGCCCACGTCTCCATGGTTGTTTGGCCAGCACGTCCAGAAGTACAACCCAGTGAGGCCAGCACGTCCAGAAGTAGAACCAGTTCAGTTAAACGAGGCATTAAAGCGCATCAGTTCGTCTTCTTCATTGAGGGTTGTCGGTAAATTCCTGCATGTGCATGGCAAAGGTGCCTGGACTCCTGGAGCACGGGCGAGGTGGATCATGAATTCCTCCATGATAGTGTCTTGTGCATGCGGCATGAAGATATCCGATATTCCAGCAACTTTTATCCTTTTTCAGATGCAGCAGAAACAAACTCTTCACCATGGCCCGTTTTTCTTGTATTTCAGGGCATTGTGCAATCATATGCATTGTGTGCAATTTATGGCTGAAAGAACAAAAATCCGGTTTGCATGCATCCGCCGCACCAAACCCATCAAGGGTTGCCTTCAATAGAACGTGACTTCTAGCTCCTCACGATTAGATCCAAAATTAAGTCGTTGAGGGACCCACGACTACCGTGCTTGATTTTGTGTAATTTCATCAAAACAAGAATATATGTTCCTGGCCGTAAAGGGTTATGCGGGGGCCGAGGGAGGTGGGCATAGAGTGAGCAGTTTTACTTTCCAAAATAACAATCACTAGTTTATCGAAACTAATAGTCATTAGTTTCATCCGACTATAGATCTGATTGAGGGTGATACAAAAAAAATGGAGAGTGGTAGACTTGTACTAAGTAGTTTTAATTTCGTAAATAAATCAAATTGGTGATCTGACTAATCCTTGATTCTTATTAATCTGATTAATCCATGTTGCTTATTAATCAAAACGGGCTATAGTAAATAATTTATTGTTGGTTTATTGGGCCTCGCATTATAGCTGTATTCCGTGGCATAAATCGGAATTTAATAGTGCAATTACAAATTTACCCTTAAACTAAGAGTCATTAGTTTTGAGAAACAAATGAGCAGAATTTTCGACAATAAATCTGCTTTAGAATTATCGTAGCTCCCGAGAAGAGGACGAACAAATTATGGGAACCATCATCCAAACCGGCTCCATTCTGTTGTACTGTTCCCACGCTTGGTCTCCCTGGTCAACAGCACCACTGATCGTTCCCTCTGTCTCCCTGCCGCTCAAGCACGGAAAGAACGATAAAGCAGCAGCAGCTCATCCTCACATCCCGATCCTCTCCTCTGGATCCAGCTGGAGAACATATGTTTCTTTTACTATCATGCTGCTCACATTTTGCCAGATTAATTTGACTACATGGGTAACTATGTTTTGCTTACGATAAATACATTGCTATGTAAACTAAATAATCAATTCAATAAGAATACATATTATAGCATAGTTTGTTGTCTTCGTTCCGTCTATTTAGAATGGGCACGAGCCAGTTCATTCATGGAGTCCACATGCAGTCCCCCAAGAAAGACGAAAGAAAACAGTGAAAGACCAACCCCATACATGCATCTGTCAATTCATTCCTCTGGATGCTTATGTGGCATGCAGCATGTGGGTAGCTATCAGACACGACCACTCAGACACCATCCCAGTAGTCCTACGGGTGTGCGTGAAGGATTCTATAAAAGTTGGCTGCATATTAGATGGATTTGTTTTCTCAAAATGACACTTAGATAGGCATAGATAGGCTGCACACGTGCTTTTGTACGTGTTGATATATTTTCTCATGAGATGTTAAATAAGAAATTGTGACTTGTCACTGTAAATCTGTGATTCGTGAATGAATGCAGCGGCAGAAAAACAACGTCATATATCATCATAATTTGAGAGACCGTTTGCTTACTCTAGCTAATTTTGTCCCTTTCTGCTGCACCAGCACACACATTCTTACCCACAGAGGATTATGCAGTGCACTTCAATTGTTGAATGTAAATTGCAAATGAAGCTTTGTGAAGGAAAAAAAAATAGCCAATTTATATATTGTGGCTTTGTTCTGATTATTTTGAACTCTGTTTCAGCCATTCAAAATCAAACAGCATTATAAACCTGTCCATTTCGTAATTTCAACATAGCCTTTCAGCGAAATAATGATTCATAATCTGAAAATGTGAAACAAAGCACCAGCAAGTGGAAGGGAACATATTGTGTCCCTGTTTACTGTTCGCCGACCAAATTATAGCCTTTGTAGCTGCTGACACGAATGATGTAAACCATCGATGGCAAAAAGCACCAAAAGCACTGGTTCCATCCATAGGAGGGAATCGTCGTAGCTGCCGGCCTGTTATGCTGCTACTGTTGCATCCCAGCTGTTCAGTCTTTAGCATCACGTTCAAAATGGCTTCTTGTTGCACTCCAACAAGATTATGCTTTTCTTATTTTACAGGTTCAAAGACAGTCGAGGGTCCTTTTTGATTTAGAGGTGACAAGACAATTTAAACGGGGCAAATGGGTAGGACGCATGCATGAGCTCCTGTGCCTCCCAATACAATATTTCTCAGGTCCACATACATCTTGATGGTTGTCGAGTGCTCCACCCCGTGAGGCAACTCAAATTTTAACCATACAACATATCTACTCCTGGAGACCTAACATTAAATATAACTAGAATTCCCGTAGTGAATTATTGTGAAGTTGACCTCTTTATTTTGAACTGTTTCAAACATTAAAAATTTAAAGACATTTTATACCTGTTAATCTATATAACTATTTATGAGCCCGATAAATGATGAAGTTGTCACGGAGGACTCCACTTGTTAGGTTCCCCATTATTATGACTGAAAGAAATAAAAACCTGGTTCGTCCAATCCCATCAATGCATGGTTGCCTTCGGAAGAACGTGACTTCTATCTCCTCACGATTTGATCCAAAAGTAATTCCTCTCGAATGATAGGCTAGCTGCTCCAGTAACACCATATCACCCCATATACTCCTTCAGTTTGTTGTTTTTCTTTTCCCATTATTGTTACCACACGTTCTTATTGGAAGAAGTCTAATTTGCCTTCCTCAACTTTTATAGGAGTTGCAACTTTGCCCCTCAACTATAAAACCGGGTAACCAGGCTCGCTTAACTTCTTCTCTCGCTTCAATTTACCTCCCTCGGCAGTTTTCAGAGTTGTTTTGTCTGACGTGGCACAGTGGGTCCACATGTCAGATGGCACATCATCATTTTCTCTTCTTTTCTTTTTCTTTTTTCCCCTCTCTTCTTCTCTCTCTCCACCACCCTAGCCGCCGCCGCCATCTCACACCTGTGGAGGAGGCTCGCTGGAACTATCACCAACGACATCTAGCTAGGAAGGCGGAGCGACGCCGGGAGTACGACATCGGGGTTGACTGTGTGAAGGTGGAGATAGGGATGGAACATGTCGTCGACGACGGCCACTAGAGAGGCGGCGCAGGGTTGCGGGAGAGGAGAGAGGCGGCGGTGCATGATGGCAATGCGCGAGCGCGCGTGCTGGCATCGGCTCTGAGGGTACTAAAGCTGCGGGCGAGGGTATGGAACTTGTGCGCGTGCTAAGCTGGGCTAGCGCGGCGGGGAAGGAGCGGAGCGTGTCGATGGCTTGGCGGGTGACGCAGCATGGACGTGCGTATAGTGCGGAAAGGTGAAGTTCGTGCTCGGAAACAGAGAGAGAGGAGGAAGGCGGAGCTCGCTTATGGCTTGGCAAGTTCAGGTGGAGGCAAAAGGCGACCGGCGACGTGAAGGGGATCTTGGCGGCGACACTGCTCCGTCGATCTCTTTGATACCGTGGTCTCCGAGCTGCGCGAAGGGGCGCAAAGGGAAGAGCAAGTCGAGACGAAGCTTGTGGAGTAGAATAGAGGAGGGAAGGCTCACCGACGGTGAGTAATCGCAGTGGCGACCGGAGTTGGGGAAGAAGGGGGATCGAGCAGAATCGGATGATAATGGTGGTGCTCGTGCTCGACTGCGAGAACTGTGAGATTGGCGAGATGGAGATGAAGCTCTCTGTCCCATTTATAATGGCACAGAGGTGGTGCGGGCGGATAAGGATTACCATGGCGAACTTGACCATGGTGAGTTCGCCATGGCCGCCGTGTGCGCGTTGCGGCGGCGGGCATGGAGGCAGCCGCTTGCGCATTGCGGCGGTGGGCAAGGTGTTGCGGCAGCTGGGCGGTGGAGGCGACGTGGGGCGAGGCAGCACGGGAGAGGCGGCGGCGCGAGCCAGGTGGAGGCGGCGGGGGGTGGGGCGGCGCGAGTCGGGTGGGGAGGAGAAAGAGAAGAAGAGAGGAGCGAAAGGGCCTGTAACCTAGTGGTTACAAGAGCCTTAGTAGCACCTCCTGGGTTCGACTCCCTGTGAGAGTGAATTTTTCAGGATTTAACGGTGTTGTGCTTTTAGCGGTAGGCGACGTGACCGTCGACAGCGAGGCGCCAGTGGTGACTTTGTCGGTATTTCTTACACCAAACAGAAAACACCACCTTAGGCTGGTTAGGCCTAGAGTGAATATTCCGGTTCGGCGCCAGAAATACCTGGGTTAAGTTACTTGCTTAGGATACATAATAATCCACAACTAGCGACGAGTGCTAGAAATGTATTATTAGTATTTAATCATAAAAGATAATCCGCAAGCGCACGGATAACCCGTTGTAGCATTTCACCCGAGAGTATTCCAGGGTATCGTTATTTATATTTTCCCAAAGAAAGACGTAGTTGACAAGTGTGTACTTATACTCATGGTATTACAAATGATAGATCATAACCAATATCCAAGTGCAGGGGTAAGGCAGTAAATAGATAGAGGATAGTGCGACACACTAGCAGGCAGTTCCACTCTCTGATAAAAGGCGAGAGGCGGCTCTAAGCTGGACTAAGGTTAAGTAAGAAGAACTGCTACTCCTAATGTACATCGTCAAGTAGCGTGCGTAGCATCTACCTATAGCCTAAGCTGCACACAAGCCAAGACTAAGCTGTTCTATTGCCAAGCCATCATCGGGAGATCCAGCGATCAGAGTCTGCCCCAATCTCCGGACATTTCAAATATGCTCCTACACCATACCCGAACGTGGAGGATTACAAGGGACGGACAGGGCTGTCACCACCTACCGCCTACCTCTACAAACCGTAGGGTACGAACACGCATCCAAGGGTGGAAAGGAAGCCCTAGCACCATGCTAACGTAACTAACCACAACTCTAGATCCCTCGAGGCACCTCGCAAGGCGATAAACCTAGAGCACTCTTGCAAGACAATGGACCCGATGACTAAGCAAAAGGAACGACTAGATCCGGCGAGCGATTACTTAGACAAAGGATCAAAGCTAGCACTCTGTTATGCATAGGCGTTCGTCACTCAAGAACGAGCGACGAACGACGATCGATGAAGAACGATCATCGTTAACCGATGATCGAGTATGAACGAACGACGAACGAACGATGAACGATCAGGAACGAACATCGATGAACGATGAACGAACGATGACGATGAACGAACGATGAACGAACATGAACGAACGAAGAATGTTCATCCAAGATCAAGGATGAATGACGAACTAGCATAAGCACATAACTACTACAAGAACGATGATATTCCATGATAAATAAATAAGTCTTACAAGAGAGTAAAAGGATACAAGGGAATATACCCCAAACTCTCCAAGGGACTTGGGAGCCAAAAGGGCAGCCCACTACTCAGCCTAAGCCTAACTATAGAGCCCTGTGGAGGAGGGAATGAGCCTCTTGATTTTTGTGTCTTCAAAGGAGGGGGGGTACCCCTTTATTTATAGCCCTCAAAGGCGGTGGAATTGAGGCGTTTCCAGATATTGTGGGCATTGATTGCAGGTAGAACCGACCTCCTGAAGTTGGTTGCAAACCGCCATAGAAAGGTGGACCCAGGGGGCCACCCTGCCAGGTCGGCCGACCTAGGTATAGGGGTCGGCCGACCTGGCCCTGGCCCCTCCTGGGCTGGGCTTTGGCAGGTTGGCTCCCCTCGGCCTTTAAGCCTCTTTTCCAGGTGCGTGGCCTCAGTTGATATTCTAGTAGGTTCTGGGCCTTTAATCCTTGAATTATATTCCCGCGGCGAGCATCGTTTGGTGAGAGTGTTGGAATCGTCGCCTTGGGGCCTGTTTACACCTGGAAATCCCTGTTTTCCACCTGCACATCCAAATCTAGAGGTACACGTGGAAATAAGTTATTTGATAACAATATGCAAGTAACAAGTGTTAGTTCTTCCTTATTTATAGAGCTATTGACGGTCAAAAACTGGGTCTAAGGACCGTCAACAACTCCCCCAAGCTGTCCTCCTTGCTCGTCCCGAGCAAGAAGTAGGACTTAGGATGTTGATCAGGAGTTGCTACACTGTTTCATATCTCCTAGGTACCATGCGCACAACAAAAAATACTCTCCTTTGAGTTGAAAAAGTTGGTATGGTAACTCACCCTTTACCTTACTCCTTATGGGGCGTATGGTTTTTTCCTTGTCTTGGGCGGTTGAGAGATAGAACGGTTATAATAGAGCACCATTCACTTGTCCATTGTTTGACTTTTATTTCCAGGTTTTCAAAATTTTTGAAATAAAAGCAAAGTTCCTCAAATGATGCTCTCGGATCACTCAATACGTGTATATTCCTCACCAAGGCGTTATAGTGTTGCCTCTTGTCATCTTACTTCTAAGGCTTGTATGTGGAGTTCAAGGTAAGGATGATATGAGGCATACTTGCATCACACATATTGCCGAACTAAAAGAGTGGATCCATAGAGAATGCAAGTCATACAACCTTGATTAAGATGTGCATGTGTGTATATGGTGGTGGTGGGGTGGAAGAACTATATACTCTTTTTTTTATTTGTTCTTCTCTCTCTTTTTGAATTTTGAGGAGGACATGGCTATCTTCCTTTTCTTTCTTCTTTTTCTTTTTTTCCATATATTTTTTTTCCATCATGCTCTACTTTTGTATGAGCAGGGGATTATTCTTTTTCTTTCTTTTGCATAGCCATGTCTCCCATGATACATTTTGAGAGAGAGGGTACAATGAATTTTTGGAGTATTTATTTTGGTGGAAAGTGTGGTGGTATTGCTTAACTTCCAGTGTAGAAGTTTAGCATGCGAGGTGGAGTGTACGTGATCTTGATCAATGAAAGTATGACAAGCTTCTCACTAGGGTCACACAATTTTGATAAAGCTCAATGCATGACAAGCAGCATATGTGTAAGGTCTTGCAACGTAAGAACAATATATGGCTTTGGTAGGAATTTTGATAATTAAGGAACTTTATAATTTTTGTATTTTGTAAAATAAAAACTCCGGAAGTCAAGTCGCACTTTGAACAAGATCATAGCAGCCCTATTTGTACCATATCATATCTCACAACAACTTAGACTTAGATCAAGCACTATGCAGCCCACAAGTTTCAAGTTCTAGGTAAGCATAAGCCAAAAATCTCAAAACTTGGGAGAGCACTAAGTTGTGACTAGGTACAAACGAGAGATAAAACAGAGCAACTATTCATCATCTCAACATAAGGAAGGCTAAACACTCATACTCGCATATAAAGAGAAACTACGAAAAACTAGAAACCACACTAAAGATTATTTTTGTTCTTTTTTAGCTTTGTCATTTTTATTTTATTTTCAGATTTATCATTTTTTTGTATTTTTCATGAGAGGTGCAAGAACAAGCAAACAAAAGAAATAAAGGGATACAAGTTGCGATACATGATACCTTAGCGGGGGGTATGGCATCCCCCCAAGCTTGTTCTTGCTCATGGGTGGCGTCGAGGATCGAACCCGGTGTGGCGAAAGTAAGCCAACATATCGGCTTGGCCCTGCTGCGTCATGTTGGTGAGGTTGGTGAGCTGGGCATTTGTGTTTTCTTGCCACTGATGGGTCTGCAGGACGTGTTGGTTGAGAGTGTACTCAACGTCCTCTCCTCGAGTCTCGATGCGTCCCATTTGCTCGGTAAGCGCATTCATTTGCTGCTCGAGATATGGATCACGAGCTGCCGACGAACGCCGCCCACCGGCCCTCGGTGAGTAGGACGTCGAATCGGAGGAGATTTCCTCCTATTGTGCGCGGGGAGGGTGCGTCCATTGGGCATGGCCCGCACCCTGCTGCGACGAGCCGCCGGCCTCAAATGGTGGTGGAGTGGTGTACCCACCGGGACCATACCCGGCATGACCGTAGCTTGGCCCATATGCATAGGCCATAGGCTGCGGTGCGGGCATCCCGGTGTCGGTGGGTGGCTCCGGCCTGCGCGTCCTCCTGCGAGAAGATGTACTCCTGCGTGCAGCTTCTTTTTTTTCGAGAGGTGTGGTTAGGTTTTGACAGTCATACAAACGAAGTCCCCGGTTAGGTAACGGGAATTCATTTGTATAACCGACATAATAGAATATGAGAGAATTATTTGGACCATGCTTAAGTGTATGACCTTGAATAAGATAATCCTTGGTGATAAGAGAGCGGGGTGTATCAATATAAGCAACATTAGCATCATGCAAAGCACCAACACCCGCAGCGATACGTGTAATCAACGAGGTGCACTCAATCGGTCCAGTCATTCTAAATTGTCTAACCACTGAGCAATCATGAAAACAACAGGAGCAATCTTTATTTTCTCGACCATAGCATAAAGAATTTTCAGATCATCCTCGCGCACAATCCTAATATCACTTCTAGGAAACAAGGTAATGCCAAGCCACATGTGCAACAAGCGCAAGGTAGGATGAATGTGATTAGTTTGGGGTTTCTCACAAGTAGGAGATGCACTTTGTCAAAAAGCTAACTTTGAGTAACCCGGAATCGAACTATCAACATCAATGGTGCAGCGAGAATTAAAGCCGAGGCATTGACTAAGGATTTTCCATGTCAAATGATATTCCACCTGGAAAAACCGAAAGGTAATACCGTCATCTACCACGCGTAGGGTGCATAAAAACTGTAGTGTAAGTAAGCGGGAACCCTACTCATCTACACATGCAAACTTATCCCACCCTATTGCTTTAAATACTCGAGAAAATTCAGCATCCATACAATCTTTTGCAGCAGTTCCGGATCAAATGCTCGCGTAGGAGCAAAATTACGGAGTCGGAGAGCTTCGTAGGCGCTCATCTTGTCGTCGCCTACCAAGTCGAGGTCGGTGTCGACGAGAAGACGATGCTCGGTGTTGGCTTGATCATCCGCTGCGGCTTCATGTTGAGGGCTTGACACTTGCTCGGTGGCGGTGCGGGCGCGAGTGCGAGGTCGAGATGAGCCCGAGCTTGTGCTCCCGGACCGGAACAGCGAGGCGACGGCCTTCCCGGCGCGCTTCATGCGGCAGCGAGGTAAACGCAAGAACGAAAACTCTGAACGGGTTGTGAGAGTGAAAACCAATCGATGAAACCGTCGGTGTTCTTGCAAGCGAGAAAACGCAACTCGGAAAACCAAACCAAAACAAAACTGCAAAGCAAACCAAGAGAGAAATATTTTTGCAGAATTTTGAGGCAAGAACCAAGTGAGCACAATGGAAAACTTGAGAGCAATGGAGTGAAGAGTGTTGAGGAGTGGAAATGAGAGTGTGAGAGGGAGAGTGCAATGGCCGGCCACCCCCTTCTTATACACGGCCATAGTAGCCGTTTTGAACGTTGGGAGATACAAGTGACCGTTTAGAGCAAAGGTGGGAGGGAGCCGTTGCTCCCCTGGGTCGGTCGACCTTACTGGTGGGGTCGGCCGACCCCCTCTGGGGCCCACCTGCTTCCCTCTTTGGCCCACAGCCCCCAACGGCCATATTGGTGATGACCACGGTTGCTATGTCCAGAAACTCCTCCAAATTATTTGCTCAAAAAGATTTCCAAATAAAGGTTGCCTTGAATTCAAAATTTTCAAAAAAAATTCAAAAAATCGACATGTTGACGAAAAAATTCAACATGCAAAAATATTTTGGCTTTTCTATGGTGATACAAGGGTGGTCCAAAAATTTCATCCAAAGATGAGACATTTTGAACGCAAAAGTGTTTTTGAAAATTTGAATTTTAAATGCATGGCGAGGGAAAAATTCAAATATGCGGAAAAATCAAATAAATTTTTGGCGGAGGAAGTAAAAATATGCAAGATGGTTTGGAAAAATCCAAATGCAAATTGGTGGTGAAAAATTCAAAAAGAAAAAAGAAAAAGGAGAATGATAATGCGTGGTAACCTGACGGCCAGGGCCGTGTCGTTTAAAGTCCGACGGGCTAAGACTTCTCCAACGGGTTTAGCTTGGTGCCGCGGACCCTGTCCTTGGAGATGAGGACATGGTGGGCTGCGCCTTGACTTGCCACATTGTTTCATCTTTGGTGGTGTAGGTGGCTTCTCGGACTTTGGGACGGGTTTCTTGGCCCATAATCCCGGCCTCGTGGTTGCAGGTTTCTTGGTTGAAGCTGCGATGGATTTCAATCTTTGCCAAGCTCTTCCATAGAGCAATGAGGCTGTCCGTTTTCTGGCTGTCACTTCAACTTCTTGGATGTTGGAGGTGTTTGGCCCATACTTGACCTTGATCATCGAGCATGTTCTTTTCGAGGTTGGAAACTCGAACTTTCCTCCTTCCCATTGATGTAGAGGCGGATTTCTCCAACTCCAACATCAATTTGGGCCTTCGTGGTGCTAAGGAAGGGACGTCCCAAGATGAGGGGCGTTTCCTTGTCAATATCCATGTCAAGCACCACAAAGTTCACCGGGACGATGTGGCCTCTTATGAATACCGGCACATCTTCCGCAATCCCCAAAGGAAAGCGAAAGGATGAGTCGGCCAATTGTAGCCGCATCGCCGTTGGTGTGAGGAATCTGTATTTTAATTGCTCGAAGATTGCCTTAGGCATAATGTTCATGCTGGCCCCAAGGTCACACAGTGCGTAGTCGAAGTGGAATCTCTTGATTGAGCAAGAGATTACTGGGAAGCCTGGATCAGTTTTTATTGTAGAAGGTTCTCCTCTTATTTGCCTGTTCTCCCCTGCATGGTTAGTCCTACGAGAGAACATTTCTCCTCTCGTAGTGATAACATTAACTTTTCAATGGGAGATTCTGGTGCCCAGGAATCTGCCCAAATAGCAGAAGGAACAAGAGCAGCAAGCTGAGCTAAACTGAGTTTCTATCATTTTATTAAAGCTCAACTGATTTTTTGAAAGCAGAAGAAAGACCTTCTATTTTTGAATTTAAACTTTCTAAATCTGATCATTGGCAGCAAGCTTTTTGTTGATTGATTCGTTGATTTTAGCTTGGCCATAAACCAAATCTTTCAAAGAAGGCTGATTATTATTAAAACCAGAGAAATTATTACCTCCTTGATAAGATTGGCGGTTTTGGTTAAAACCTTGACTCCACTTGGACGATACCCACTGTTGTTGTTCATGTAGAATGCTTCTTCATGGGTGTGGTTGGGGCAATCCTTCCCCATATGGCCGGTGTTGCCACATTCCTCACACGTAATGCGTGAGTCAAGTGAACGAGCACTACCATGCGTGTTGAAGTCGTCCAAGCGCTTCATGACGGGTCGAGCTTGGCGGACAAAAGTCCACCTCCTTGATAGGGTGTACGCCTTTAGAGCGTGGTTGGAGACGTTCATCGCTCCACCCTTGATTGGAGACCATCTTCTCAATAAGTTCTTTAGCTTGAGCAACGGTCATTGAGAAGAAGGCTCCTCCAGCAGCGGCATCCATATGTCCACGGGTTGTTAGTGTCAACCCGTTGTGAAATGTTGAAGAATGAGCCGTTCTTCCATCCCGTGGTGTGGGCAGGCAGATATGTAATCCTGGAGCCTATCCCACGCCCGGCGATGGTTTCATTGTTGGCTTGCTGGAAGCTTGAAATTCTTCCACGAAGGGCATTGGTTTTGCCAACGGGAAAAACTTTGCGAGGAACGCGGTAGAAGAACAGTGGTCCCAAGTGTCAATGCTGGCACGAGTGGCATAGAACCATTGTTTCGCCTTCCCAAGAAGGGAGAGGGGAAAAACAGACGAAGTCGGATAGCATCTTGGTTGACTCCGGCGGTTGCCGATGTGTTGCATATCTCAAGGAATTACTGGTGATGAGTGTGGGCATCCTCCGTGGCCTTTCCACAAGGGAATGGCCTTCACCATAGTGATTAGGCTTGATTTGACTTCAAACCCTGCGTCACCGGCGTTGACATTGGGCCCAACGGGATCATTGGCAACGGAGGGAGCAGAGTATTCACGGAGGGTCCTTTGATCAGCCATGTCAATAAGTGTTGATGGTGGGATGATGAAGTGGGTTTGTCTGTCGGGAGTGTTGCTTGTGAGGGGAGTCGACGCGGGGTCGGACTTTCCTTACAAGCGACTCTGGATTATCAACAAAGTTTTCCGGCAAGTTGAATCACGCATACACTATCATGTTTTCACATCAAAGAGAGAAAACAGATCAAGGTTAGCCTGCAAAGGTAATGGTTAAATCACATCAAGTGTAATCATGAGTAATCATTGTACACTTGTCAACAATTGTCTTCCCCGGCAACGGCGCCAGAAATGCTTGTTGGTATTTCTTACACCAAACAGAAAACACCACCTTAGGCTGGTTAGGCCTAGAGTTGAATATTCCCAGTTCGGCGCCAGAAATACTTGGGGTTAAGTACTTGCTTAGAATACATAATAATCCACAACTAGCGACGAATGCGAGAAATGTATTATTAGTATTAATCATAAAAGATAATCCGCAAGCGCACGGATAACCCGTTGTAGCATTTCACCCGAGAGTATTCCAGGGTATCGTTATTATATTTTCCCAAAAGAAGACGTAGTTGACAAGTGTGTACTTATACTCATGGTATTACAAATGATAGATCATAACCAATATCCAAATGCAGGGGTAGGCAGTAAATGGATAGAGGATAGTGCGACACAACAAGCAGGCAGTTCCACTCTCTGATAAAAGGCGAGAGGCGGCTCTAAGCTAGACTAAGGTTAAGTAAGAAGAACTGCTACTCCTAATGTACATCGTCAAATAGCGTGCGTAGCATCTACCTACAGCCTAAGCTGCACACAAGCCAAGACTAAGCTGTGCTATTGCCAAGCCATCATCGGGAGATCCAGCGATCAGAGTCTGCCCCAATCTCCGGACATTTCATATATACTCCTACGCCATACCCGAACGTGGAGGATTACAAGGGGAACGGACAGGGCTGTCCACCACCTGCCGTCTGCCTCTACAAACGTGGGTACGAACACGCATCCAAGGGTGGAAAGGAAGCCCTATCACCATGCTAGCGTAACTAACCACAACTCTAGATCCCTCGAGGCACCTCGCAAGGCGATAAACCTAGAGCACTCTTGTAAGACAATGGACCCGATGACTAAGCAAAAGGAAACGACTAGATCCGGCGAGCGATACTTAGATAAAGGATCAAAGCTAGCACTATGTTTTATGCATAGGCGTTCGTCGCTCAAGAACGAGCGACGAACGACGATCGATGAAGAACGATCATCGTTAACCTATGATCGAGTATGAACGAACGACGAACGAACAACGATGAACGATCATGAACGAACATCGATGAACGATTGAACGAACGATGAACGAACATGAACGAACGAAGAACGTTCATCCAAGATCAAGGAGAGCGCTGAAACTAGCATAATCCACATAACTGCTACAAGACGATGATATTCCATTGATAATTAATAAGTGTTACAAAGAGAGTAAAAGGATATAAGGGAATATACCCCAAACTCTCCAAGGGACTTGGGGAGCCAAAAGGGCAGCCCACTACTCAGCTAAGCCTAACTAGAGAGCCCCTAGCTCTGGATGTGTGGAGAAGGGAATGAG